>JARBWI010000325.1:0-597500 GCA_037576405.1 Campoplex capitator | reverse complement strand
GAAATGGCTAGATGCGCCTGCCCTATGCAGCGGGCGAAGCCCGCGGGCACAGCTAGTTCGAGTATATAAGAGTGCGGTAGGCCTCACGCTGGCTTCTTCTTTTCCGTTTATTTAAACTTTTCTTTCATTTTTCTTTTAATACTTGGCGTCGAGACGCTACCGCGTCTCTTGATGAAAGCTGAAAAGAATTTTCCTGCCAGTTTTTGATCAATTAATCAGTCCTAACTTAGCGGGCTTTGAATTTTCGAAAATTATACTTTCACTACGAATGATAGCTAAAAATGTTCTACATTGAATGTTGGATTTTTGGGAATTTTTGCAAATTTTAAAAACGGGGCGTTGCTTTTCGAATTTTTTTTTCTCCGATGTCTTTGAGATTCGATGAAATCATGTTTAAAAAACTGAATCCAATTAGCAGAGGTCAAGAAAAAAGTCCGCTGGTTTGGTGTAAAATGTTTCATACGTAAAAAAAAAATACTCACCATCGATAGACTTATTGTCAAAGACTTCGCCCGGTGACTCGTTGCTGGTAACAGTTGGCTTACTGTCAACGACTTCCTCCGGTAACTCCGTGCCGGCGACAATTGACACATTATGTACATCCATTTCAGTCCTATGGAAAACGCAATGAAAACATCTAAGAAATTTCATTTTACCCAATTCTTCATGCAATTTTTATCAAGAAGGTTCATCTAAGGAGTGAATTGCCCAATAGATAGTGATTTGAAAAAAATCAATACATCTATCAATATCAACAAAATCACCCGTCAAAATTTCAAGCCCTCAAAATACTTTAGTCGAGAGAAATAAATAAAAACAGATTTTCTAATTTAACACGGTCGTTTATACGTTTCTGTGGTTATCCCGCCTGTCAACATGAAATTCGCGAGCATTTTGACAAACAGTTTCGAACAAAACTTCTATAAATGCAAAAAAAAAATCGAAATACTTTTTAACGATGTCGTAAAATGATAAACTCCCGTGAAGGGTTGTTGAAAATTTAATCGACTAACAGATTTTACTTACGTATATCGAGAGGAAGTCCGAGGACGTGGAATGATTGAGCTTCTTCTCTTCTTATAGTCTCTTCAGGAGTGACACAATGGTTTGTATGGATTCTCGAGATCGTCCTAGAGGGCGTTCGACTTGAGTTCGACTTGACCAAACCCGGCCGTAAACGTATCCATCTCACCGCTCCTGAACGTTCGTGGCGCCAGCATCGCTAGTTGGCGCCACAAACGTTCACGAGTGGTGAGATGGGTGCGTTTGCGGCCACGTTTACTCAAGTCGAACGCCCCCTAGGACGATCTCGAGCATCCGTACAAACCATTGTGTCACTCCTGAAGAGACTGTCAGAAGAGAAGAAGCTCAATCAGTCCTCGGACTTCCTCTCGATATACGTAAGTAAAATCTGTTAGTCGATTAAATTTTCAACAACCCTTCAAGGAAGTTTATCATTTTACGACATCGTTAAAAAGTATTTCGATTTTTTTTTTTGCATTTATAGAAGTTTTGTTCGAAACTGTTTGTCAAAATGCTCGCGAATTTCATGTTGACAGGGGGGATAACCACAGAAACGTATAAGCGACCGTGTTAAATTAGAAAATCTGTTTTTATTTATTTCTCTCGACTAAAGTATTTTGAGGGCTTGAAATTTTGACGGGTGATTTTGTTGATATTGATAGATGTATTGATTTTTTTCAAATCACTATCTATTGGTCAATTCACTCCTTAGATGAACCTTATTGATAAAAATTGCATGAAGAATTGGGTAAAATGAAATTTCTTAAATGTTATTATTGCGTTTTCCATAGGACTGAAATGGATGTACATTATGTGTCAATTGTCGCCGGCACGGAGTTACTGGAGGAAGTCGTTGACAGTAAGCCAACTGTTACCAGCAACGAATCACCGGGCGAAGTCTTTGACAATAAGTCTATCGATGGTGAGTATTTTTTTTTTACGTATGAAACATTCTACACCAAACCAGCGGACTTTTTTCTTGACCTCTCCTAATTGGATTCAGTTTTTTAAACATGATTTCATCGAATCTCAAAGACATCAAAATTTATTATTTTTATTATTTCGAACAACCTTCTTCGGAGAAAAAAAAATTCGAAAAGAAACGCCCCGTTTTTTAAATTTGCAAAAATTCCCACAAATCCAACATTCAATGTAGAACATTTTTAGCTATCATTCGTAGTGAAAGTATAATTTTCGAAAATTCAAAGCCCGCTAAGGTAGGACTGATTAATTGACCAAAAACTGGCAGGAAAATTATTTTCAGCTTTCATAATATTTACGTATCTGCACCAATAAGCAGTTTTTGGATTTTTCAGAATTTTCAACGTTGATAACTTATAAAAAAAAATGTCTCGTTTTGAAAATTTGAAAAATCATCTTTACATCCGCAATTATGGGTGAAAATTTTTGTGCTATCACCCGTAGTACAAATATGATATTTTTCTTGTTTACGCGCACTAAAACTTTTGAAAAATCCGAAAACCGCTCACTTTGAACAGATAAAATACTTGCAAATTGTCAAGAATATTCGTTTTGGGTTTTAAAATATTGAAATGTCAGCTAAAAGTAAGCGGTTCACGATTTTTTCGGAATTTTCAAAGCGCTCATAGCTCGTAAAATACAGGAAAAATCAAACTTCCACTACGTATGATAGCCCAAAATGTGTTCAGTCTTAAATTGCATATTCGCGTTCAGTTTAATATATCACATTGTTTATTCCTTTCTAACTCAATATGGTTTCGATACGCAGAATGGAGGATCGCACAGAACAAAGCTCAGAAAAAAATCGTCGACGGATTTGCTCCTGTCAATTCGGTGGAGAGCAGTGGAGATGAATCGTCGGATAATGTCGAAATGAACATACCTCTCTCAAAGCGGTCAGAAAGCATAGAAGATTATTTAAGGGGACCGTATGGTCTAGAGCACGAAAATTTCACCTATTTTCACGATTTTTTTTTTGCCATAAAAAATTTAAAAATCGATGTTTTAACTTTTCGGGTTTATTACTACCTTTATTAAGTATACAAAAAAATTTTTTTTTAATTTTAAAAACAGTGTTTATTATCATATAATTGGCATTGAAGACGACCCTCTCGAAAAATCCGACCCGGACGGTGAAGATCGATCCGAGACTTCTACTCATCTGAAACACAAAATTCAAGAAGATTCTTAATCAGAAAGAGTGCAGTTATGGTCGGGACTAGAACAAATCGAAAAAATTAAAAATTGACAAAATGGCGCGCTTTTGAAAAAAAATTCGTAAAATCGGGTTTTTTTTTCACTAGTTTTTTAGTATAAACAATAAGAAATTATTTAAATAAAATTATGATTGTAGTTCCGACGATAGCCATACATGTTGTGAACAACATATCCAAATTTCAAGTGATTCGGTTGAATAGTTTTTTTGTTTTCACCTGCGCAGTGCCGAAAAAAGTCGTTTCGAGATAAATGAGTTTAAAGTTTGAGGTACAGATATTTTCAAAAATTGAGCAAATTTTGAATACTTACAGTTAATCCGCGATTCCGGCACCATATAGGATTCCTTCGGAACGTTCATAATTCAAGATTTCCTCACTCCTTTCATTTCTTCGAGCTGTCAAATTTCTAGACCATACGGTCCCCTTAATGAATTCCGTCAACAATGTGACCTGGACATCTATTTGGGAATCATATCACCCACTCCTAGAAATCAAAGCTGATGTTTGGCTATCAGAAATTCTGGATTATAAGCAAGATATTGAAGTTATAGACTGTAACGAGATTTTTTTTTGCCCGAACGAGCTAATCCTGTCCCTTCTCGACTCGCATTACCCGTCCTCTTGAACCCCCCTTAGATGAGGGTGGAATGGGCGCCAGGTACGAAGTACCATCGATCTGAGATCGATTTAAATTTATCCACCCCCGTCAGCCCTGGCTGGGTAGGGTGCACGAGAGATGGGTGCGACCGAGGACGGTCCGACTACTCAGCTCAACTGAGATACCAAAGGTAGAGGGGCTGGTCCTTTGGTCGGCCCGAAGTAACATTTACGACAAAACAAAATAAGAGTAATCGAGGCGTTTCGTTTAACCAATTTTAACAACCGATTTATTCAGAGAAAATCGTCCTAACAGATACAAGCAGGTAACTAAAATTCGTAAGGTAGGCCGTGAGGCTGCGCAATAAAAATAGAATTTGAAAAAGACTTCCTACGACTCCACAATAGGTACGAGTCGCAGGAGAGAATTAGAACAGAAAGATAATTAATATACTACGTCACACGACAGGTAATCGACCGAGGGTCGACAGGCAATCGGGACGAGAAAGATAATACGCAATACAATAATGAAAAGAATACGGCGCGCGACAGATAATCGAAAACGAATGCGCAACAATAGAATTTAAGAAAATAATATCACACGATAGGTAATCGACCAGCAGTCGAAAGGTAATCGGAACGAAAAGGAAATAATACGCAATAATACAACGACGAAAATACGGCGCGCGACAGGTACTCGACCGAGTGTCGAAAGATAATCGAAACGAATGCGCAACTATTAAAAATAAAAGAATAATTTTCCACGATAGGTAATCGACCGAGGGTCGAAAGGTAATCGGAACGAAAAATATAACCGGAAGAAAAATAGGTAACAAACGCAACGCTATAGGTAACAGAAAATAGCACATGACGTACTTTACTCAGACGAAAACGCAATACAATAAAGTCCGACGAAAAATAATCATAAACGGGCGAGCTACAACGGCCCGTACAGCGAGGAATAAACAAGGTATGACGAACGCCTCAGCGCCGTCCAACACGCCATACGAGTGCGAGAGAGACAGAGAGAAAGCACGGCCGCGCCGTAGCCGGCACGTGTAGGACCTTGAGCGCCACGACGAAGCACTCGAGACGAAATAATACGCAATAATTCTCGCCATATTTTACATTACGCGATACGAACTCTAATAATTAAACAAACTCAAATAAAATAGCCGAAAAGATACTTGACCACTCTCTCGTTTCACCCGTACATAAAACCTAAAATTAACGAGAAAGAGAAAGAGACAACGGTCGAGTGAGACTCGACCGCTCCCCTCCATACTTCCTCGTGCAATATCAAATCGCCAAATAAACGCCAATTCTTCTTCCTTCTCACTTAAAGTGATTAGGAAGAAGATACTGGGCCGAAAGAGAGAATGGCCATGAAGAGAAACGATGAGGAACGAGCTTACCGAGAGAAGTCTTCCGGTACGCCTACAAGATACTGGATACTGCTTTTCTCCTCACACGTGCACGCCGGGCGGTACTCGAAATCCAACTGATTAGACATTGCGCCCGGTGCGACGCTCTCGGTTTTCGGCGCTCGCCCCACTCCTTCGGACCCCCCGCAAGGGCCGCGCTCTCACGCCGCTAGCGCGAACCACCGAAGTCGCTCGCTACGCCGCGCTTACCGCGGGAAATATGAAAATGATTTACGCGTGAGGACGATAAATCCTCGTCGCGTAACGACGATTGACTAACGTCAATGATAACGGTGATTCCCCAGGTAAAAACTCCAACCTGCACTCGGTAAAGGGGTCGTCACTCGGGCACTTTTCCTCTTGGGGACTCGGCCGACGATTCCGTAAAGTAGAGGGAGGCCTCCCTCATGACTCGAGGCGTCCCTGCGAATCACAGTGGGCCCACATATAGCCGCCAGGCAAATTTCTGCACCCCAGCTCTCGGAAAATATCCCGAGTCCCACTGGACGAGGCGCCGTATTGAACGGGCTGTAGCACCCGAAGTAACGACGGTGGACGGGCAACTCTCGGTTGCATCGGCGAAAAGACCACGGGTGGCGTTCAGATAGGCCCTATTCCACGTGTATCTTTGATCGTCCACCTGATTGAGTTCGGTTGGTCGATCCTCAATCTCCGAAATGCAGGCGGAATCCCTCCCGAGGTAATCACCAGGTAATAGGTAGGGCGTGAGATTGCTTTCCTCGCTTTAGGGACCGGTGAGTAAAATTACAAAGTAAATTCAAGGTACTTCAGATTACGAATTAAAACGGAAATAATAGAAAGAATTCGTCTCGAGGTCCTTAGGCGTAGGTAAGCGTTAGGTAATTCTCTCTCGACTTAAGGTAATGCAAGGCGGTTGAACAGGCCGAGAAACGCATTCAGTAATCAAACATAAACTAAACAATAAGTAATATACGATACTACGAGGTTGAGCCTTCTTTCGAGTACGCCAGGCGAGACGAACGGCGACGTCACATGGGCCGTATACCGGGCCACTGGTCGACACGGATTCGTGCGGGTGGCGGGGCAAAATGTCACGTCACAAGACCTAACGATGAGTTCTGATGAGGACTCTGAGCCTGAAACGATTTGGATTGAAGGTAATTTTTCGATACGATCGCAGTCGAAACCATCTGTTTGATTATTCAATTTGATCTGTCCGGTCCAATCTTTCCTCTCTAGTTCAATGCATATATTCAAATTGATTTTTCTATTTTCAGATTAGTGCTCACGTACTCACCGGAACCGTACGCATCATACCTCAGCTTGAAAATTTTTTTAACAAAACTTTTTTTTTGATTTTTTAACAATCGTTCATCGATTTTCTTATTCAGCTTTAATGTTTTTCTCAGATGGCTCTTGTTGATAAGCTACTAAAATAAAATCCTACTTGCGAATTTTACCAATAACTGTTTTTTTGCAATATTTTCTCCCACATAACATTATTATCTTCTCTGTCTGTGAAGAAGGAAAATAGTATATTACATACCTAGGCCAGAAAAATAAGTAAAGTCTCAGATCACATGTAATTGTTGGCCGAGGCGAAGCCGAGGCTGACAAACATGTGGTCTGAGGCTTTACTTTTTTCTGGCCAAGGTGTGTATACTATTTTTCTGCCCGACGTTGCCGGAATGTGGCAACTTCGTTTAGCGCAGCGGCCCGAAAGTTGCCACTTTCCGGCCGGAGGGCAGAAAAAACGTTTTTCTTCATACCTCGGTCGAAAGTACGCTCTTTCCGCATCAATTTCGATGCAGAAAGACCGACTTTCTTGCATTGGTAAAACAACTGAATGACGGCGGGAGCAATAGTATATTACACACCTAGGGCAGGAAAATAAGTAATGTCTCAGATCACATGTAATTGTCGGCCGATGTAATTGTGGTCTGAGGCTTTACTTTTTCCTGCCCGAGGTGTGTATACGATTTTTCTGTCCGACGTAGCCGGAATGTGGCAACTTCGGCCCGCGTAGCGGACCGAAAGTAGCCACTTTCGGCACGGAGGACAGAAAAAACTTTTTTCACGCACAGCTGTACGTGAGGCTCCCGCAACTGTCACCGGTGACAGTTGTCCCTAACCATTTTTTTTTCTCTGACGTCAAAGCTGCTCTTTTGTTTACGCTGGTTATTCATAATTTGAAGCATCATATAAATGGACAAAAATCAAAATATCTGTCTGTCAATGAAAATCCACATAATTTATTCGAAAACTGCGTATTTCATGGTGACATAATTAACAATTTTTATTAAGCATGTGACCATGGTAAAAATGAAAAAAAATAATGTACGCATCATTACTATTGATAATTTGCATTTTACGTTTGTTTAATTTAAAAAAAATTATGTTTGTTTAATTCATTTGGATGCTTGTTTAATTTTAAAAATGTTCATGTTTGATAAATTTAAAAAAATTTCTGATTAAATGTTTAATTGTCTACATTGGTTTTTTTAAAATTATTTATATATATTTATATATATTGTGACGTTGTAGCCCCCGTCACAGGCTGCGTCGTGGTGGAATCCACCACAGCACTCTCCGTTACCATAGTATTAGGCCCTAGGGGCACCGTAGCTTTATTTCTGGTCATTCCGAGGCCCCGTTGGACCTCTCCGAGCTCTCAAAACACCGACGCCAGCCCGAAGAACACCGCAAGCACCTGTAAGACACCATAAGAAATAAGAACAGTGTCCAGAACATCAATACAGCCCAAACCACGAGTCCACAACGAGGAAGAAGCTCGTCCGGAGCACCAAGGCCACGCACTAAGCCCCAGCACTCAGTCCCACCCCGAACAATTCCCCTCACCCGCACATTTCCCCCACAATTATCCCCGGGAACAACTTACCTACGGTAAGGGAATAAATCCCTTACCTGTCGAAGATCCAAGGCTCCGTGGAGCAGCGAGGAAAGTTGAGGACGGTAGGAGACGAGTCGGGAGGACTTAACCTCCAAACTCGAACATCCTCGGACGAAGGACGTTCGCCCGTCAACGTTACGCCGATCGGACGAGTCCCCCGGCGTCAAGGCTCCTACCCTCCATCGTTTTGGCACAATACCTCGCCAATATTCTTCGCGAACATCGAAAACACCGAACGATCCGCACCTGTCAATCACACTACACCGAACGCACCACAACATCGAACGAACAATGCGGGCCGCCATGATGTAAGTTCGGCACCGGGTTCGGATTCTCGGGCGCTTGGTTCGCGGGCGTGCGCGTATCGATTACATTATCGATCGCCACGCGCATCATCGATCGAAGAAGACGGACGAAGAAGAAGATGACGTCACTTCTACAACGACTCGGCGTGTGTACCGTGGGCGCTCTTCGAATTTTCGAACATTTATTGCGTTATTAATTATTAAAATCGACAATTTTGCAACGACAACCCGGCTCGACCCTCCTAAAACGATTTCTGGACATTGTGGAGAATTTTGGTGCCGTTTTTGAACGAGATAAAAACAAGTAAGTCGTTTTATCTCACAGTGGTGTTTTGGCCAAGAGCGCGTGGCTTGACGCCATCTTCGCCGGGACGCGTTATCGAGATCGCAAGTGTTTTTCCGTGTTAAATAATTTGTCCGAGTCCTCCTGACTCGTGACATCGTTTCAATTGAGAGTAAAAAGACTTTTCACGATTATTCGTTGTTCCGAGAGTGCTGTGGTGTTAATATTAAGGTAATTATACGTGATAACGTGCGTACGAATTTCCCCCCCCCCCCTTCCCCCTTAGAGTCATTCGTTCGGACGCGTGCCCGAATCGGCGTGTTGTACGACGCCGTATCCCCTGTAAATTATTTTTGCCCCTTTATTCGTGTATTTCGCTGCGTTTCAGCGAGCATTATTTAGTCGAATTATTTTGGTTCAAAAAAACAAGTGATCGCGAGCCATTGTTTCTCGCGCAAGTGATCAGTATTTCTTTTCGTTTTTTTTTTATATCGAGATTTCGTGTTCCTATTTTTTTTTATTATTATTTTGAATCACGGGTATTTGTAAGAACGCCTGAGCGACAGGAACCCGTCGATCCTCGAGATTAAAACTAGAGTCTCTCGCGAATTTGTGATAATATTTTTTTATAACTTTGTTTCTTTTACGCTAGCCCCGATTTTGTACCGTTCCCCCCCCCCCCCCCCAGTATTATTAATATTACCATTGTTAAAAAGAGAAAAGGAGAAATCAAAGAAAGGAATTATTTATTTTATTTTTGTATTCATTTTGTTTATTTTTGTTACTTTTACCTTAAAAAGTAACTGGCGCCCAAATCACACGAAATTACGGGACTTTCTATTGCAATAAAACCAATTTTTGTTATTGATTCTCTCCTAATTTTTCGTGTTTATTTAATTTGTTTTCTCCCTGAATTTTTGTCGTTTTCAGGGATCGGTGGCGATTATCGTCATAATATTTAAAAAAAAAAAAATAATGTACGCATTAATATTATTGTTAATTTGCATTTTACGTTTGTTTAATTTAAAACAATTTATGTTTGTTCAAATCAAACAAATTTTGTTTGTTTAATTTGAAAATTTTTCATGTTGAATTTTACAAATTTTCATGTTAGTTGAATTAACAAATTTTCACATTTGTTGAATTTAAAAATTTTCATGTTTGTTAAATTTTGAAAATTTTCCGATAGAATGTTTAATTGTCTACATAGGTTTTTTTTTATTTGATGCCTGCCCCCCCGACCAGCAGCACTCGCTTCGCTCGTGCCGCAAATGTCGGGGGCAGGCATCAATTTTTTTTTTGATGTAATACATTTAATATTTTGTCTCCGTACTTTCGACCGGCTATGAAGAAAAGTAGTATACACCACACGGGCAGAAGTTTCAGAGCCCTGAACTGCGCGTCAAATGCCCTCGGCTTCGCCTCGGGCATTGTGACGCGCGGTGCAGGAATCTCAACTTTCTGCCCTTGTAGTGTAATATACTATTGTTGATGTGGACATTAAATGATAAATGTCCCCATCAACATAACGTTTTTTTTAGTATTCTGGGTCCTGGAACTTTGTCTGTCCCAGTACACAAGGTGAGATTTTTCACATTTTCAGCTTATCTGCGACCTCATTAGCGACGTTCAAGTATTTTTCGATCGGTCCCTTTGCAACTCAACAACCGTCTGTTTATAAATGAACCTTCTTTTCATAGTAATTTGAGGTAATATCAACTCCGAATCCTTTGCGAGAAATGCTTCCCAGATTGAAAATAGTAACAAATAGCTCCTGTTCTTCAAATATTTTGCCTCTTGACACTGTACTGATTAAACTCAATAGTAAGGGTCTTTCGGATTTTCAAGATCGAATGATTTCAAGGCCATGACCATGCTGATGGCCAAAATATTTTTTCACCCCTAACGACGACAATGGCCTCCAATACCGTATTACATATTTTCATGGCCGGGAGTTTAATCAATAATGCGTAATCGATTTTTCATTGTATTACGCGACATCGTTTTTGAATCTAATTTGAAAAAAACGTGAATTTTTCGAGGTTACTGAATACTTGTAGTGTTGTACCATTTGCTAACAGCAACTTTCCGTAAAAGAAAAAAAATGTGAAAATACGAATTTTCTGTGTATGTCAACATTCGGTCCGTAACTTTTCGCAATTATTATGACAGCAGTAAAGATTCGATTATTTCATCACCGTGTGAAAAAAAACTTAATCAGTCGGAAATTTCTTTCACTTTATACTTATTTTTCCAATACTCTCTTTATCACCACTACCACACATCTACTCGTTTCTTTTTTTTATATCTTCTTTTTGAATAACTTTTTAACAACCGATAGCAATGATTTCTTTCCGAAAAAACAATGATAATTTTTTTTAAAGATTTCAGACAAATTGCTTCGTGACGAAAATTTCATTGAACGCGATATTTTGGTTAAAATTTACCAGGTACGCATTCACAATGCGCTGAATAAAATTCCAACTATTGCCGAGAAAATGTAGCGTCGATTCCGAGAATCCGTTCGTTCGCGTCTGCTTACATATATATATTGAGACGAACGACACCGCGCGCCAATGTACCGACGCAGTAGAGCGCGAGTACGCGCATCGCTCAACTGCGGCGCCAGCGCCCGGGGCCGTATATCGACCGATACGGCATAGATCAAACGGGAAAGCGTTTTCATTAAAATTTATTTAAAAAACTTGACGCTTCGCATAAATTATCGAAAGCACCGCTCTAAGAAACAATGCGCACACACAACCATACAAATCTCAGAGTAAAATACGAAAATAATTAAAGAAAGTTTTATCAAATAAAAGCAAGTCTGAAATTCGAATTCGAACAGACTCGCGCGTTTTATCAATCACGCTCGAAATAGCCAATCACGAAGATCGGCCAATTAAAAATTTTCTCGTTATAGCTAATCACAAAAATCGACCAATTATTAATTTTCTCGAGCAGCGAATCGAAAAAAACATCGATTCTCATTCGCAACAAGGATTGTATCTCAAAAAATTGACCAATAGTGCTCTAATAAGAATAAACATCAACCAATCAAGAGATTTAGAGAAACTAATCGGGTTTGAGATTATCCTGGAGAGCGAATGAGAATCGATAATGAATTCCGCCACAATTGTTATTATTATTTTCCATTGTTCTCGCGGATATAAAAAAGGCGAGCGCAGAGGCCTCAGGGCCAGTCTAGTCCTCATTACGCTAGACCCGCATACGCAAAACCGCATACGCAAACCGCTGATCCAGCCCCTACCACGTTAGATCCGCATTACGCAATTTATTAGCCGGTCGGAGATTGAGCACCTCAGATCCGCATTACGCAATCGATATCAATCAGTCATACTAATTAGAAAAAGATACTCTCAGAGAAACAAGAAAAATAATTTCCACCACAGTGAAGAGGGCGGGGTTCATGCGATTCCGTGTGAAAACCAGATTCTTCCTGTGTGTATCCGATCTAGTTCGGGGGGGGGGGGGGGGGACCTTGCGATTCCGTTTGGTCTCAAGAACCCTGATAGATTTTCCATAACCATATTCTTCCTACCTTGCCGTATCTGGAGGGCTGGGGCAGTTCGGGTACGTTCTGCCCTAAGATTCTGGATATTCCAATCATTCGGTATTTTCTGAGCAGTAAATTAAAAACTTACTTTCTCTCGAATTTTACAAGAACACCATGACTGATTGATTAAAACGCTCTCATTTAGCTCAGGGACGTAGGATATCTTATGATTCATGATTAATTAATTAAAAGAATTAAAAAATTTCAATCTGTTTGTTTGCGGAATTGATAGCGGATTTATTGCTTGTTTAACTGCGTGAACTATCACAAGACTTATTATTCTTATTAATTGAGAAATTTATTATTTGCGAAATTTATTGATTATTTTGCGAAACTTATTATTCTTATTAGTTGCGAAATTTATAATTTGCGAAATTTATGATTTTGCGAGTCCATTTAATTTACAATTAATTAAAAATCAATTGACTGGCGAAATTAAATAATTTGAAAAATTCTTTGCGTGCGGAATTAGACTTTAAGAAAACAATTTATTAATTTTTGTTACGAACACAAGTAGTTATAGAACATTATAATTTAATTGGTTTGTGAAATTGCGAAATAGAAGAAAAATGTCGGAAACAAAACATATGTCAAAACATTAATTGTTGCGTGAGGATCTGGTGTTGGTGGGAGAAATAAATGACGCGAGGAGAGCGGGTTTAAAAATGATAAAAAACAGGATATTTTATTTGTCGTAGAAAGTATGTGAGTTATAAACAATGAATAATTCTCCCGAGGTGAACAAATGGCCCGACAATAACCCGAGAGAATGAGAAGTGTGAGTGAACCCGGTCGTCGTCGAACACGCGTTCGACGATGCCGAAAGAAAAGCCGAAACGTGCTCGTGAGTGCCCGAAAATGAATCCCGACTAATCTGAGGAATCCTTATTTAAAACGTCCCGAAAAATACGTCGAAATGAAGCTTGAATTGTCCCGAATTTATTGAACGTAATATTTGGCCCGATAAATGATTATTTGCGCTGACTTTTGCGAAAGGGAGTTTTGAAAAGCACGAAGGGCTCTATAGCACGTTACGACCGGATCAAGACTGATTGATCGATAAGTATTATCGATGACGACGAGCCGCGCGCATGCGTCGCGCGTCACGTCGCTCCCGTGATAATTGTTCCCGAAATTTGCGTAGCCCGGTAAGTGGCGACATCCACGGCGGAGCGCCACCCCCCTCCCCTCTCCCGCTGAATCGCTACTACCGACGTAGCTTTGCTCATTCCTGAACATTAATGAAACCGAAAACACTCATACAACATTGAATAAAAATTTTGTTATTTTTTTGTTACTAAATTTCTATCGTGCTTTTGTTTTTCTTTCATGCCCGCTCCTTTACTATATAAGAAACTCGAATTCACGCGTAACGGCGTGGTGTCGTAAATCGTACCGTTACAATATACGTAGACTAGCTGCGCCTGCGGGCTTCGCCCGCGGTATATTTAACTGTAGCACAGCATCGAACGGTGCATTCACGGGAAAACAATTTTTTTTTCAATCTTAATTTGAAAAATCTTCCATAAACACAGGGAAGGATAGGCACAGCAGCGGTGTGATATTCGTATTTCCTGTATGTGTCAACATTTGGTTCGCAACTTTTCGCAATCATTATGAAAGTATTTTCATCACCGAATGTAAAAAATAAGAATAATTGGCTGTTAATTTAATTTTTTCACGACGTTTCATTTTTCAATACTCTCTTCATCACCACTACCACATATTGAAACGTACCCGCACTCACGACGCGTTATCCCGATCCCGAACGCGAACAAACACGACGCGACGGCGCGATCGCCGACATTTTTCGCCCGACAACAACAACGACGCGCGCTTTCGTCCGGGCGGCGGCCATCTTGGGCATCGGCAACGAAAAGCCGAGACTACCGACGCGAGCGTTACCGACGCCGCCAAGCGTCGAAAAAATTCAATAAATTATTCTTTTTGTTTTCTTTATTTCTTTTCATTAAATTATCGTTCGTTAACTTAATTAGACTAAAAAATCGGAAAAAAATCAAAGAATCGAAACGAAATAAGCGCGATTTATAATTTTACCGAAAATTCTCATAATTTTGAATAAACGAAAATGCGTATTACAGCGCATGCGCAGTAGCCAAATTCGAGAGAAAAATCGAAACATTTCTATTGTTTTTAAAATTAATTAATTGTTTCTACATACGAAAAATAATTCGATAAATCATTAAATAATAATAATTGGCGCCAAATAATGGAAAAATTATTACAAACAAAACTGAAAAACATAAAAAGCGGATTTTCGCGCATCCGAAGATGCGAGAGTGGGGGTAGCGGCGAGCGAATGTGAGAGCGTGAATGAGTAGTGGGGAGCGTGCAGAGCGAATGAGAAAATAGAACGTGCGCAGTAAGCGGTTCGAGATTAAAATTAAGCGGTGCATCGAAAGCGAGGGAAAAGTGGGGTATAAAAGTCGCTGCGCGACCGCTCTCGGAATCAGTTCTTCTGACTTCTCAGACTAACTCGGACCTACTAAGAGCTCTAGACTCTCTCTCCCTGGTTCTGGCAAAACATAAAACCTTTCTTCTTACTTCCTTTGATGCCTGGGGTATCGGAGCCATCCGGCGACGCTTCAATCCCATAGCCCAGGGTCACACCTATATTTCCTCTTCCGAAATTTTTGATGCACGGGGTATCGGAGCGATCCGGCGACGCTTCAATAAATTTACTTAACCTAGTAGAGGCTCAGGTTATCGGAGCGATTCGGTGACGTTTCAATCCCATAGCCTGGGGTCTGCATCCTTACCTGTGTGGCGGAGGGGTATCGGCGACATTCGACGACGTTTAGAGCCCATAGTCTGACTCACGCTTTCCTTATATTTTTTTTTACCTCTTTTCTTATGCTTGCCAGAAACAGGGATGAATTATTTTATTGATTAAGTCAATATTTTTATTAAATTCACGTTTGATTAAAATTATCCGAGTTAGTCATCAGTCTTATTTATTATTGAAATTGCTAATCCAAGAGGCTGCGGTAAGAGTTAAGTTTATATCGAATCAATGATCAATTATTAATCACCAATTTTATAAGAGAATTTCACTCTTGGATTAACAATAAAAATTTGATCAAACAAAAACTAAGAGGAAATAAAAGCCGAAATATTGTCTCAATAATCCAAAAAGCAGCGGTAAGACTTTTATTTATAAAAATTACAAAATTATCCGAATCAAGAGACTCGGTAGAGTCTCGGGACAAGTACATTGACAGCCCTGTCGTCTGCTGGCCCGAGGCTCGCCGAGACTATACTTTCTCGAAACAAAACTTTTCGCGGTGGTGGGGGTAAAATTGGCATGTCATTTTATTGAATTACGAAGCACAGAAGCAATTGAGGAACTCAAAAATTGAACTTTTAGCTAATTAAGAAATTCTCTTTCGATTGCGCCCAAAATCAGTATGATCGGTCGCGTAATTGCTGAGAAAAAACTTTGCACGGGCTCAAGATTATGCAAAAGTTACCAACACATCCAAGAATTTGACGTGTCTGTATACAACACCATGATAGGCCTCATCGCACGCCTCAAGACACATTTTCATCAAAGTCAGTCTCCAGTGACAGCTGGAGAGAGAGAGAGAGAGAGCAATGACTACTACGTTCACACGGAACTCTTATTCCGGATTAATTAATCGGGTTTATTATGCCCGATATATATGTATATACACCCCATTATAACCAAATCGGAATAAGAGTGCCGTGTAAGCGTAGTGTATGACATCTACAACGGTTATTAACGGAGTTTTGACATAATCAAGTGCAGGACGTCCCAAAAATTTCGATTAATGGATTTAATAAAAATATTCAACGGAGATTCTGAGTGAAGTTCTGTAATGATAAAGTGCGAGATTAGCGAGTAAATTGGATAAATTGTGAAAAATAATGATCTCAGTATAAACTTTTGAACAGACTGGTAAGCATTTTTTTTTGTGATCCTGTGTATTCAAATCTCGCAGTGAACATATTCATCTACAAAATATAAAAATGCAAAATAAAATCAACAGTTATGGGTTATATTCACAAGCTAAAAGTGCGGATTGTAATTATATACAGTCTCCATAGGAGTTTATATGAACCAAAATATTCAAGAATTTTAGAAAAAAAAAGTGATATAATCGCAAAAATCCCCTCACGGGGAAAAAAACGTGGACAAGTACATTGGTGGTCCCTTGTTTCCCTATGATATTAAAAAAATCCAAAACGCCGCTTAGAAGAATTCAAAAAAAGTTACAAAATAAGTTGAGATCTGTTGAAATATACGTGGCCAAATACGGGAAGCTTTACTGCGTTTCAATAAATTTCCAAAGACGGTTTGATGTTTATAGAAAAAATAATCAAGTTTGGAAATTCAACTATGTCACCAACCAAATTGCAAACGTAAAAAAATAAGATCGTAAAAAAATTCTGAACGAAGTACTTGGCGAGGATTTTTCCATGAAATAAGCGTAGTGTATAGATCATGATCAAGAATTCGCCAAGTACTTCGTTCACAATTTTTTTACGATCTTATTTTTTTACGTTTGCAATTTGGTTGGTGACATAGTTGAATTTCCAAACTTGATTATTTTTTCTATAAACATCAAACCGTCTTTGGAAATTTATTGAAACGCAGTAAAGCTTCCCGTATTTGGCCACGTATATTTCAACAGATCTCAACTTATTTTGTAACTTTTTTTGAATTCTTCTAAGCGGCGTTTTGGATTTTTTTAATATCATAGGGAAACAAGGGACCACCAATGTACTTGTCCACGTTTTTTTCCCCGTGAGGGGATTTTTGCGATTTTATTATTATATCGAATCAAGATCACTTTTGGATTATTGATTTGCGTGAAAATAAGCAAATAACACAGAAAAAAGCATTAAAAGCGAAACACTCCAGGACATTTCTATTTTTATTAAACAAACAATTTTCAAATATTTTTCGATTCCCTATTAATTTCTCGACTAAAAATCAAATTAAAGCATGCGGAAATAAAATAAACGCGAAACACGGCAGAAATAAATGAAAAGAATTTATTGTAAAAATTACAAATTTTGCCAAGACGAAAAATCCTCGATTTTTCATACAATAACCGCACGGTTTTATTGTTTCATGCGAGTCTCCTTGCTCGTTTGAGACTATTAAACATCGCGAACAAGAATAAAAATAAAAAACGTTAGAATCCATAATTCGGGATGCGACGCGAAACGCGATAATATTCAGAAAAACTCGTGTAAATTTTAATTAATTTGAATAAAATTTCTTGTCATTTGTTTTTCAACACATACATCCGTCTTTCTCACGTTTCTTTCATACCCGCTCCTATTTTATTTAGAAGCTCGAACCGACGCGTAGCGGCTTATATCGGTCGGTAAAAGCATATCGTTATAATATATATTGTGACGTTGTGGCCCTCGTCACATGCAGCGTCGCAGTGGAATCCACCACAGCACTCTCCGCTATCATAGTATTAGGCCCCTAGGGGCAGCGTAGCTTTATTTTTGTCTTTCCGAGGCCTCGTCGGACCTCTCCGAAGCCCTAGCGAGCCCAATAACGTCGACGCCAGCACGAAGATCACCGCAATCACCTGCAAGACACCATCAGAGATAAGAAAATCGTCCGAACATCAAAACAGCCCAAACTACGAGTCCACAACGAGGAAGAAACTCGTCAAGAGCACCGAGACCACGCACAAAGTCCCAGCACTCAGTCCCACCCCGAACAACTCCCTTCACCCACATATTTCCCCCACAATTATCCCCGGAAACACCAACTGGTTAACTCACCTACGGTAAGGGAATAATTCCCTTACCTGTCAACGATCCAAGGCTCCGTGAAGCAGCGAGGAAATTCGAGGACGGTAGGAGACGAGTCGCGAGGACTTAACCTCCAAACCCAAACATCCTCGGACGAAGAACGTTCGCCCGTCAACGATACGTCGATCGGACGAGTCCCCCGGCGTCAAGGCTCCTATCCTCCATCACTTCGGCACAACACTTCGCCGAGATTCTTCGCGAAAATCGAGAACACCGAAAAAGTCCCACCTGTCACTCGCACCACAACATCGGACGGACAACACGGGCCGCCATGTTGCAAGTTCGGCACCGAGTTCGAGTTTTCACCACCGTGGCGTTTGAGGACGATGCCTGTGCTTGCGAGCGCATCGATTACCAATAAGGATCCTGTCGCCGATGCCAGCGCCGTGCCACGGCAATAAATCACCAATCGAAGACCCCCCGCGACGAGTCCTTTTCTCCTTCCCCCATCCTCCCTTACCACCGAGTGTCAACGCAACAGCAATTAGCGGGCGCTAATTGGTTCGCGGGCGTGCGCGTATCGATTACATTATTGATCGCCACGCGCACCATCGATCGAAGAAGACGAGCGAAGAAGAAGATGACGTCACTTCTACAACGACTCGGCGTGTGTACCGTGGGCGCTCTTTGAATTTTTTACTATTTCTATGATAATAATTATTAAACCCGACAATTTTACAACGACAACCCGGCTCGACCCTCAGGAAACGGTTTTTGGACATTTGTAGAGATTTTTGGCGTCAATTTGTTACGGAATAAAACAAGTAAGTCGTTTTTTCTCACAGTGGTGTTTCGGCAAAGGACGCGTGGCTTGACGCCATCTTCGCCGGGACGCGTCGTCCAGATTCGCAAGTTTTTATCCCCGATAAATAAATCGTCCGAGTCCTTCTGACTCGTGATATTGTTTCAATTTGATGCGAAAAGACTTTTCGCGATTATTGTTCGTTACGAGAGTGCTGTGGTGCTAGGATTAAGTTAAAAATAAGTGATAACGTGCGTACGAATTTCCCCCCCCCCTTCCCCCTTAGAGTCATTCGTTCGGACGCCGTAAATCCCTTGCAAATTCTTTCCGCCCTGTTATTTGCTCAATTCGCTACGTTCCATTGAATATTATTAATTAAATTATTTTGTTCAGAAAATAAGTAATCGCGAGTCATTGTTTCTCGCACAAGTGATGAGTAATTCTTTTCGTTTTTTTTTATATCGAGATTTTGTTTTTCTTTCGTTCATCACGGGTATTTGTAAGTACGCCTGAGCTACAGGAACCCGTCGATCCTCGAGATTATAATTTGAGTCTCAGTGTTGATTTTTGGATCTCAGTAATTATTAATTTTTATAACTTTGTTTTTTTCTTGCGCTAGCCCCGATTTTGTACATCCCCCCCCCCCCCCCCCCCAGTATTATTGTTCTTATCATTAAGATTGTTAAAAAAGGAGAGATCAAAGAAAGAGATTATTTATTTTATTTTTGTATTTATTTTGTTATTTTTAATTTAAAAGTAACTGGCGCCCAAATCAAGCAAAATTACGGGACCTTTCTATTACAATAAAGAGCGATTTTTGTTATTGATTTTCTCCTAATTTTTCGTATTTATTCAATTTCTTTTATCCCTGAATTTTAGTCCTTTTCAGGGATCGGTGGCGATTACCGTCACAATTTTTGGCGCCCAACGTGGGGCGCCAGTTTGTGACGGGGAAAACGGGATAGGAGGAACGATCCGAAAAAAATGCGGCAGGGACTGGACCGGGGTTCGAACCCGGGACCTCTCGATTGCCGGTCGAGTGCTCTCCCAACTGAGCTATTCAGGCCGCCTACCACACTTAATTCGAATCGTCCTCGTAACGTTGTATTCCACAACGTTACAATCCCCCCCACCAGAGTTGATCTATCTGGGAATTCAGGGGTACTGCAGACTGGGACCCTAGCGGATTTCGTGACCAGTTTTTTGTGGTCGGAATTGGAGCTGGTCGCTTTTGTATAAAAGTTGACCAGTTTTTCGTGGTCAGCAGTACTTTTTTTGTACCGGATGTGACGTGTAATCCTGGTCGGTTCGACTAGCATGTTCCAGTCGTCTTGACTATAGTGGAGCCTGATTTCAGGACCGTAAGCTGGTCGTTCCGACCAGAGGCATGTGGTCAAAATGACCACCGGGTCCAGCGTCCGAAAAGGCATTCGACCGGAGTATACTGGTCGGAACGACCAGCTTGTAACCCAGCTAACGAGTCGTTCTGACCACGGACTGCTGTATTGCCAACAATAGGGCAACAAAAAGAGTTTTAACAAATCGAAGAAACCCGATTGATCTGAGTGAGGTTCGATCCCGGGACTCTCGGAGTTCGAGCCTGGAGCGCTATCCACTGCACTACCAGACATTCTATAACTGATGTATAACTCGTGAATCATGGTTTATATGTGAGTTTCGTTATTCGTCAGTTATAAAATGTCTGGTAGTGCAGTGGATAGCGCTCCAGGCTCGAACTCCGAGAGTCCCGGGATCGAGCCTCGCTCAGATAGGACTGATTTGTTTTTCAATTTATTTTTAAATTCTTTTTGTCGTTCTGTTCTATCGAGAACCCCGGTCAAAACGACCAGTTCGTCACTTAATTAACCAGCGAGTCGTTCCGACCCGAGAACCCTGGTCGAAACGACCAGTTCGTCACTAACCAGCTAGTCGTTCCGACCCGGGTACTCTGGTCGGAACGACCAGTTCGTCACCCAACCAACGAGTCGTTCCGACCAGAGTGATGTGGTTGGAACGACCGACATGAATACGTCACATCCGGTTTAGTCCGACCACGAATAACTGGTCAACTTTTGTACAAAAACGACTAGGAAAGCTGGTCAAGAAATCCGCTAGGGGAGTGTCTGAGGGACGGAAGGGACCGGGGTACTACGGAGCTCGTAGGGGAAGAGAAGCCCCACGTTGGGCGCCAGTTTGTGACGGGGAAAACGGGATAGGAGGAACGATCCGAAAAAAATGCGGTAGGGACTGGACCGGGATTCGAACCCGGGACCTCTCGATTGCCGGTCGAGTGCTCTCCCAACTGAGCTATCCAGGCCGCCCACCACACTTAATTCGAATCGTCCTCGTAACGTTGTATTCCACAACGTTACAATATCAAGAGACTCGGTAGAGTCTCGGGACAAGTACATTGACAGCCCTGTCGTCTGCTGGCCCGAGGCTCGCCGAGACTATACTTTCTCGAAACAAAACTTTTCGCGGTGGTGGGGGTAAAATTGGCATGTCATTCTATTGAATTACGAAGCTCAGAAGCAATTGAGGAACTTAAAAATTGAACTTTTAGCTAATTAAGAAATTCTCTTTCGATTGCGCCCAAAATCAGCATGATCGGTCGCGTAATTGCTGAGAAAAACCTTTGCACGGGCTCAAGATTATGCAAAAGTTACCAACACATTCAAGAATTTGACGTGTCATATTATATATATACAACAATATTATATAAATACAACACCATGATAGGCCTCAACGCCCGCCTCAAGACCCATTTTTATCAAAGCCAGTCTCCAGTGACAGCTGCAGAGAGAGAGAGAGAGAGAGAGAGAGAGAGAGAGAGAGAGCAATGACTACTACGTTCACACGGAACTCTTATTCCGGATTAATTAATCGGGTGTAACGGAATGCTCAATGGGCGAGTGTGTGCGTGTGAGTGTAAGGCTGTCCGGTCGTGTCTATAAAGAAGGTGTGACGTCGGATGGACTATGGAAGGGATTCATGCTAATCCCCTTCTTGGACTCTCGGATCGTTCGCCCGTGACGACTTTCGGTTCGAGGCATGAGAGTCAGTTCAAAATGAAAATTCACACAAATATTACGTCTCTGTATATCTGTCTATACCTGTATAAATAATTGTCGTACTATCACACAGTATTGTTACAATACAAAAATAAGAAAAGAAAAGAAATAACATCGTATATCGAAATATGCAAATCGTCTCAAACAATCGCATCGTCGTCAATGTAAAACATCGAATTTTGATTGTGACACATATTTAATGCATATGTTCATGGTTTAACACCGATTCGCCTCGCACTAATTCACCGAACGATATTCATAACGTGGGAGGAAAATATTCGATCAAGCCGTTCGTTGAATTCGATCCAACAACGAGAAGATTCAAATGACTTCATGAATTTCCTCGAGGCCACCTGTTTTTCGAATTTACCGGATCAACAAGCCATCGAACAATCATCATTACCTACAACATCGTGCGAGCGAACGTCGTTTATACGATAAGTCCGATACATTCTTATATTTGTTTTTTTTTATATTTGATTCATTTGTTTATAACTGAGATATTCGAAATTCTAAAATTGTGAAGCGATATTGTTTGCATATGAGAGTGAATGTGTTGAGAACGGAAACGTTCAATTGAAAAAGTATCATTCTTGAAAATTGATTATTTTGTGTTTAGATATATATATATATATATATTTTTGTCAATGAACGTAATCGATAAAAATAATAAATCACATTTTTTTTGATATACAGTGATATTATTTGTAAACCAATTATAACAATTACAATCATATATGTACAGATTTCTTTATATTGTGTCACATTGACAAAGACACCTAAAAAATTTAAAGAAACAATAAGAAAATAAAAAAGAAATTGTTTCAATTGGCGCCCAACGTGGGGCAGAAAAAGAGTCTGTCCGCTTATATGTGAATTTCGAGAAAATTACTTTGATATCTAAATTCTATTCAAAACAGATTCTCATGAATCTATACAATATAATATTTATGTGAAAACACTCGAACGTGAGATTGAAACGATCTAATGTATACGAGGTCGAGAACGCAACAACAGATTAACGGGACTCCAAACGAGAACGTTAATCCGTTGTTATTGAGTATGCCTCTTAATAATCAAAATGATAACATCTTACCAGGGTCAGCCGGAAATAATGAGCAAGAGTGTGAACAATTAAGAGTGGATAGAGAGAGGATTAATCGTCAGCGTATGGAATGGGAGAATGTGAGAGTAAAATTGGTCAGAGAATTGGACGAAATGCGGAACGATATGATTCGACTAAACGAACAAGTGAAGAGTTTGCGTGACGAGAATGAGCTGTTACGAAGCGCATCGTTGTCAAGCGAGGAGCCACAGGATACAAGAACAGGTATGTTAAACGGGCTGGTGCGGGGCATACAGTCCATGAATTTGAATATTAAGCCTCCGAGATATGGCAATGATCTTCGCGTTAATCCAAATGAGTTTATGGAGAGTGTGGAAAAATATTTTCTCATAAAAAAGGTACCAGACGAGTGCAAATTATTAGTTTTGGAGACGTTTTTAGATGGTAGGGCTCGCGATTGGTACAGGGCACAACATGGCTCATATCGTAACTTCAACGAATTTCGTACGTCATTTTTAAAGGAATTTTATTCGATTCCCACTCAGGTGCGATTGAAAGCACAATGGTCAGCGCGTAGATATACTCCCGCGGACGGTCCAATGCAAACTTATTTCCATCAACAGGCTAGCGCTGCTCAGTATTTCACACCGAAGATTGACCAATATGAGATTAATTATACTGTCGTACAACAACTGCCCATGCGAGCTCGCGACGCGCTAGTTACCATTGATTATGGCGATATAAATATTGTAGCACGAGCACTCGCTCATCTCGATTCCTCATACGATGAAATGCGTGTTCGTGATTCTAGGCGTAGCACGCCAAATACTAATAATTCAAATAATATGACAAACACAAATAACGCACAACACATAAGTAATAGTAGTGGGTATGGGCGTAATAATAATAACTCATCAAACAATAATCAGAACCCCTCAACATCATCCTCATATCGCGCTCGAGGGATAGACGTAAATGCTCAGCCATGGTACCCGATTCCGGATGTATCGGTACCTCCACCTACATTTCACACAAACGAAATATCAGATCAGAGCTTTCCAAGTCCACCCGCACAATTCATAAACGAATCCAACGATGAACCAGATTTAAACTAAGGTGCGGTGTCATGATTAGAGGTTCCCACGTACACCGTAATCCTTTTGATTTGTTTGAAGACCTCACGTCGACTATTAAACAAGAATCAAACGAATGCGACAAATCATATCCGGTTGACGCATCGAATTGCCCTCACATAATCACGTTTCAATTCAACTTTCCTACGTATACGTTACTAGATACAGGGAGTCAAATGACGTGTGTTTCGGAGAAATTTTACAATTATCTCAGGAGTCTTAAAGCACTGATAGAACTACCGGTTTCAAACGTTGTGGTACTGGGCGCTATCGGAAAAAAATCCACACCGGTTAAAAAACAAATTCGTCTTGAAATTATGGTAGGAGAACAGAAAATTGATACAGTATTCCTCGTCATTCCTCACTTGTCAAGCGCCATGATTCTGGGTAGTGATTGAATGCGCCGAACGGGTACGATTATAGATTTCAGCTGTCAATCAATAACCATCAATCAAATAAACATCCCCCAAAAGTTATTATCGTTTGGTAAAATTACACCCGACAAAATAAGCGTGTCAATAGATCAAGATATCAAGAGACTCGGTAGAGTCTCGGGACAAGTACATTGACAGCTCTGTCGTCTGCTGGCCCGAGGCTCGCCGAGACTATACTTTCTCTGAATAAAACGATTCGCGGTGGTGGGGGTAAATTTGGCATGTCATTTCGTTTAATTACGAAGCTCAGGAGTCATTTGATGCTTTGCAAATTGAACTGGAGATCAATTAGGAAATTCCCTATCGATTGAGCCCGAAATCAGCATGATTCGTGGCATATTAGCTGAGAAAAAACTTTGCACAGGGTCAACATTATGCAAAAACTACTAACACATTCAAGTATTTGACGTGTCGGTATACAACACCATCAAAGGCCTCATGTCCTCGGGGCTGACTTCACGGCGGTGTCGCAGACTCACACCTCGCCGCTATAACCAAAAAAAGTGTGATCGGCTATATGTAAAATAATTGTTTTGACAGTGCAAAGTTCGGGATGTGTGTACCGTGTGCTAAATATATTCGTGGTGAATTAGTTAATTTTGTCATTTTCTTTCGTGAAGTGTTTTTATTAAAAATCTATATTTATATATTTTTGATGGTATAAACAAACAGAGTTTCGACATATAACGAAGTGCCGGATAAATGAAAAAAACGTTCATCGTCTAATGAAGTGCATAATATCTATTTATTTCATTAAAATTGGTAGTGTGGTGTCATAATATTAAGAAAATCAGACGTACATAATAAACATCAAAAAAGTTTTTCAAGTGTCATAAATATTTAAAAGCGTTTTTATTACCCAGCTGCGATAAATCTAGGCGATAAATAACCTATAACTTGGAGTCAGAAATTTCATTCCGGGAATACGCAATTATTGTATATATGTATTGATTTATTGATGAATTCAAATAAAAAATCATAATAAATGTGTGCTGATTAGATTCATTGTGTCATCATTATCTATTGAGCTGTCATATTTTTTTTTACTCAATTTGGTCGTGCCCTTTAGTCCATTTATTTTCGCATCGATACGCAGTGTACGAATGCCAAGTTTCGCCAGTTTGTTGGAATTAAAATGTGTTCGCTGTGCATTTATACTTCTTCGCTTCCACTGCGGCAACATAAGTTAAAAGATTTGTTACAAAAAGTCTTTAGTTGCTCATTAATTGACAGGATTAAAATGTTTCTCATTGTGACCTAATGGATACACCCGAACTTTAAGAAATATTTTGGGATCAGTGTATGCTAAGTTATTCACTTTCCGCTCCGGTTGTTTATAATGAATTCAAAAAGTTGCTTTGAAAAGTCTTCGGGTGCATTTTTTCTGATAGTATCAGAATTGGTATCGGTGAGATGGAGCGAGCACCTACAAAGTTTCACAACTTTATAAAGTGACGTGTACGTTGAGTCTTTCCACTTTTCATCTCTTATTGTAGCATTATTGGTTGATAAATTCATAATAAAAAGTCTAGGGCTGCTTACTTTTCGATGCGCTCAAAATTTTATCTGCGAATAGTCACAGAAACAACAGAAATGACTGAATTTCGTTCGACCCAATGTGCACAATATTCATTCACTTTCCTTTTTGACATATGTGTCATAATGAATTCGAAAAGAAGATTTCAGGAAGTCATCGGGTACTTTTTCTTCAGTAGGATCAAAATTTGTATCATTGGTATGCAGCGGATACCTATAAACTTTGGAATTTCTGTGAAGCGACATGTGTACCAAGTATTTGCACTCTTCGGCTCCAACTGTGACATATGAATTGGAAAACTTGTCATAAAAGTCTTCAGCGGCTTGTTCTTGAACAGCTAGGATCTAAATTGCTGTCTTTGAAACCCCATCAATGCCTGAAAAAGTTTTGAATTCTAACGGACTTGAAGTACGCTGTGGTTTTTGCTTTTCCTCTTTAGTACTGGCATGAAGAATTGAAAAAAGTTGTTTCAAATGGTTTTCTGCTGTCTTAATTCTATTAGTATCAAAAAATAGATAATTGGAATGCAGCGGACACCTGCCAACTTTGGAAATTTTTTGCTCACATATGAATCGACATAGATTTTAACTTTTTCATACTAATTTTAGCAATATGGATTGGAAAATTTATTGTAAAAAGTCTTCCGCTGCTCATTTTTGGATGAAATCAGAATTTTTGTCTTAAATATCTTAAGAAAAATACATAAGAAACTTTGAAATTTTGTTGGTTCTAAAGTGCACTATGCTTTTTACTCTTTTCAACTTTACTTTTCTCATAATATATTTAAAAAATCTAATTCAGAAAGTTGTTGGATGCTCTGTTTCTGATGGTATCAAAATGAAATTCATTGGAATACAGCGGATACCTACAAACTTGGACATTTCTGTGAAGCGGCTTGTGTGCCAAGTATTTCCACTTTTTGACTCCGACTATGTCATATGAATTGAAAAATTTATTACAAAAGTCTTTGGCTACTCATTTCCGTTGAGCTTGAAGTGCGCTGTATTTTTTGCTCTCCCTTTTTAGTTCTGGCATATTAAATTCAAAAAGTAGTTTTGAAAAGTCTCCCTCTGCTTTTTTTCTATAAGTATCAAAATGTACACTACCGTCGGAAAGTTTGCGGACAAAAGTCTGAAAAAGTCCCTACACTCTTTTTCGTGTTATTCCGTCGATAATGTAGATGAATGAATTTAATGAACGGAATTTTAAAAAAGAAGAAACCCATTTCAATTTGCTTTTTTTGAAAAATTTTTGCGATTTTTTTTACGACTAGAACGTCATTTTGAAAACGACCATTTTTCGTCTTATTTTTCTCTTTTACAGAGCGACCGCGTTTTCAGTAGAATTTTATTTTTCGAATTTCTTTGACCGGATTTAAAAAAGGCAAAGATTAAGTTTCAACTCCGTTTTTTTCTTCTTTCAAAAAAAGTTATCATGTTTTTTGCGAAAAAAGACGAAATTCAGAAATTCCTGCGTAACACGAAAACTATCACATGTAGAAAAAAATCTCAGAGGAGGAGTGAAAAGTTGCCTCCAAGATTGTTCTAGCCAGCACTAGACTTTTTTCAGAAATTTTTTGTTTCATTAATTCTAGTCGAACTCCAGGTATGTCAATTTCCGTAATTCGAAAACTATGGGTTTTTTTACCAGAAGTTCAAGTACAAGAAGTTTTATTTCTTTATTTCAAACTCGTTGGAATTTTTTTCGAATTTTTTAATCCGACGATGTTTATTTCGAATTTGGGATTTAATTGAAATATTATGGGGGATAAAAGTTTTATATTTCAATTTGAAAAGGTTTTGGATTTTCAAAGCCTAGTTTCTCCACTTACTGATTGAACTTGTGTCGTGAAAGAATTAATGAAGGGAAGTCGCCGTATATTTTCGAGAGACTCGTTGAAAGGATGCCGCGTATAGTCGAAAAAGTGCCGAGTATCACAGACGGTTTATTCGACGAGACAAAAGTTTAATCGATAAGAGATGAAATTAGTCTACAAAAATTTAAAACCTCTCGAAACCGAAATATAGAACTTTTATCCCTCATAATATTTCAATCCAATCCCGAATTCGAAATAAACATCGTTGAATAAAAAAATTCGAAAAACATCTGAAAAAATTCCAACACGTTCAAAATGAAGAAATGAACTTTTTTGTACCTGGACTTTCGGTGAAAAAATTCATAGTTTTCAAATTACGGAAATTGATATTCCTGGAGTTCGACTGGAATCGATGGAAAAAAAAAATTCGGAAAAAAAATCTGAAAAAAATCTAGTGACTAGAGCAATTTTGAAAGCAACTTTTCACTTCTCTGAGATTTTTTTCTACTTGGGATAGTTTTCGTGATATGCAAGAATTTCTGATATTCGTTTTTTTTTCGACAAAAACATGATAACTTTTTATTGAAAAATCGTACCAGATTTGGAATAAAAAACGAAATTAAAGCTTAAGCTTTACCTTTTCAAGATCCGGTCAAAGAAATACGAAACAAAATTCTACTGAAATCGCGATCGCTCTGTAAAAAGGGAAAAAAGTCGAAAAATGGTAGTTTTCAAAATGACGTCCTAGATGTGAAAAAGATCGCAAAAATTTTTCAAAAAAAGATAATTAAAATGGCATTTCTCTCTTTCAAAACACCGTTCATTAAATTCATTTATCCACATTATCGATGGAATAACACGAAAAAGAGTGCGGGAACTTTTTCGGATTTTTGTCCGGAAACTTTCCGACGATAGTGTAGATAATTGGAATGCAGAAGATGTCTGCAAACTTTGACAATTTTGTAAAGTGACATGTGTGCTAATTGTGAGTATTTCCACTTTTCATAGTTAATTGTAGTATTATGAATTTCAAATATAATCACAAAAAGTTATCATGATAACGTTTTTCCATTTACAATTTCGAGAAAAAACGAGTTTTCATTCTGAAATTAGATGTTACACGCCGAAATTCATATCTCGCCTAAAAATCGAGATTCTCCCATGCTTTTGCGTCTCGAATAGGCAAAAGATATTGAAGTTGCAGAAAAAAAATCCTCATTGCCCGGGAGACAAGTCAAGGCAACGTTTTTTTATTTATCATTTTTACTATTCAATGTAGCATGTTGACTTGAATCTTATCAATAGCCCCAGTCGTTACTCATATCAACTTGCAGAGACGGTCCAACTACGGATGAACTAGCAACGAATTTGCAAACGATGAGATGTGAATTGGGCCTCTTGGGAATACTATGTTAAAAAAAAACGCGCCTGGAACTCTACCCCTGTGGCGGTGCGGAAAAAAGTTCGCAATATACAATTTTTGAGTTAGGCATATCTGTACTATGAGCATAGAATATTTAAAAATGTACTAACGAAATTACCCATAGAAATTTGAACCAAAATCTTATAGCCATCAAAAAAAGTTGAAAAATTTTGGAGAAAAAAGCCGTGATATCAAACCCAAAAATTCCCCTCGGGAAAAAAAGGTCGGGACAAGTACATTGATGATCCCTTGTTTCCTGATATCAAAAAAGTGTTAAAAAAAATTTTATAAAAAAAATCATGAACCTTACTGAGAATAATTTCAAAACAACCCTGGCGGATTGATCAACTAGCTTTGTGGTGTGTTTTGGACAAGTCACATACCTGAAAATCATGGTTGGGGAACGTGGCACTGAACCGGAAGTGAAAATTTGCAACCACCAAATCGTGGTAAAGTAAACCCGTTTCCTGGCTCGTGGGTTTGTTCTGCCAACCACAAATCCGTGGTCGACAAAAATTTTTTCCAACCTGGTCTGTAGGTTTTCTTAACCAGCGATTTGTGGTCGACGAAGTTTTTTCTGGCTGGTCAGTAGTTTTTGCAGACCACTGATTTGTGGTTTAAGAATTTTTTTTCTGCCCGGTCAGGTTTTCTCGACCACCAATTCGTGGTTGACAAATTAGCTAGCCTTTCTCCTGCCTGTAAGTTTTTCTGACCACGATTTGGCCATTGGAAAAAGTTTTCATCTGACCAGCTAGTAGACTTTTTTGGACCCACCACCAGCTTAAGCCGACCGCTTATTCGACAAAATTATTATTTTTCCCCCTGCCTCCTCAGCACGCATCAAGACCATAAATTCCTTCAAATTATAAAGTAGACAAATTTTTCATGTCATTTCAATTTAAAAATTGAGCTTTTAGATATGAGGGATGGAGAGGAAAGAAAGTGATTCAACACATCGAGGAAGGATACAAGGTGTCATTGACCTGAGAGCAATTTAATTTTTTTTGCTTTCAAGACATTCGAAACAATAATACGATTATAACGACGAGTTAGTATAAAAAAATAAATAAGAAAACTATCGATACTCATTACGCCTTTCGCAGTCCAACATTGGTACGTTTATGATTAATTTGTACTCTTACATACTTTTGCAGTATAACTTGCACTAAAAAAATCAATTTTTTTGGTTTTCCATATTATTAACTTTCCCACACGTCTGCGATTTCATCACGATATATCGATATATTAGTATTGCACGATATAACTATATTGATGCAACCTTGAAGTTTGAGCTGGAGTCTTTTATCGAATCCATTATATAAAATATATATAGTATAGAATATTATTTACGAACAGGTACTTATCCGAGGATATAAAAGAATATAAAATATTAAAGTAATTCATTTAAATTGAACACACAAAAATTCAGCAGAATTGATGTTCAAATAGCCAATGATTGGGTGGCACCGACACAGTGTCCATCCCGAGCGAAAGAATGACGTAGAGTAATGTTGAAGAAAAAAATGGCACGAATATTTGATGAAAACGTAATTGGCAGGAGGCAGCTTTTTTCGTAGAAAGTCTTCACTCGCTATTCTCGTCTTCCTCGTCCGCGTCGTTTATGCTCTCTTCGTCCTCTACGCCTATATCATCCTCTACGTCTACATCGTCTACGTTTTCTTCGTCATCCTCGTCGGTTACAATGTGCTGCCTCGCGTTTGCTTTATTATTTCTCTTGTTTTTTTTATTTCTCGCATATTTTGTGGCAAAGCGATCGCTTTTCAATTTGTTGGAAAGGAATGCTCTTACAAATTTTATGTCGTCAAAGTTGTCGATCGGTAGCTGTTTAATCTTTTGCATTGCAAAGCAACCTCCTAAAAATAAAGGGTGTTAAGAGTAAACATTTTTTTGCCAAGAATGTATCATTTAGATGCCGTTCCATTTTATATTCGCAATATGATTTGTGACGGTTAACTATAAACAAATCAAATTGAAAATAAGAATTTTGTATATAATAATAATCTTATAACGTCTCTCAAACCCCTTCTTACTGTACCCAAAATGTAAGAAATACAGTTATTTCAAATACTTTTCCTATTCTATGATTTTCGCTTACTGATTATTTTCATGAATGAATCAAATATTACTACTCGACACACTGTTATCTTGATATACATTTTTTCACTTACGAATAAGTTTTTTCAATTCCTCATTCGTGACTTCCCGCTTCCCTTTACATCTGGCGCTTTTCGTCTTCTTTACAATGAGAACACGCCTTTCGTCCGGAGACCACAGATCTGTTACCAATAAATGGAATCTCCTGCTCATAGTTGGCGCTATTGACAACTCCAGAGCCAAGTCGTAGCTCACTTCCCAATCGTGAAGTATCGACACTGTTCCGTTAGTCGATTTTTCGGCGGGTATATGTGACAACACCTCGAAGTTAAATTCACCATCATCCTCATCGCTCGTAACCATTTTGACATAATCTTTCATGTGTTGATAAGCTTTTCCCATGGTTTGCAAAACTGTTTTCATCTATCGATGATACACATTATTACATGATTTACCGTTCACAATAACACTTTCGTTCTTTTACGATAATAGCACTTACTTTGTCTTTGGCTTTCTCTTTTTTAGTCCGAAAATAAGGGTTTTTACGGCCATTTTGTTTCGTGATCCGTTGATGTTCCATATCATCGGTATCCAAAACATAACCACCATCCACCGGATGTTCTTCACTCATTTTAGAGCACGAGGGACGATTATCACGATCATCCGTTAACCGTTTGGATCGCGTATCCTGCATCCTCGGCTTTTCGGTGATTATCTACAAAAAAAATGCATGCATCATTGATTACGCGTTAGTAATTATACAATTAAGTACGTTGTTATGCTCAAATATTTCTCGTTATGAAAATAAATCATTTTTCCCTATATTACTCAAGCACTAAACTTTGTAATGTTACAGATGGGATTGTTTTATAACGCTACACTGATGAATTCAACACTGTTTCCATTTATTAGTCAGAGTGAATTCTAAAAGTTACAGTTATCGGGGATATCAATTTGTATTAATATATTTGGAAGGTTATATCGCAACTATTAAAATGCATGTTGAATCCACGAAAACGAAAACTATACTGAACATGTTGTCGAGCCTCAAATGAATACATTTTATCTTCAACGAATTACTTCAACCGAGCCCGTTATCAACCGTATGCTGCAAAGTTTTAACTCCACTCACTTGGAACAGTTCGTTCTTACGAAATATTTTTCATTACCTCGTTTTCGAGAAGGCTTCGTATACCATCGTTGTGAACCTTCTTTGGAAACTTTTGCAATTGTTGGCGTTGTTCTTCCACCGGTAGAGAATCTTTTTTTTTATATGATTTATTCCGCCCTTGGGACTCATCGCTCCCACCGAACTTATAAGGAAACGATTGATGCTTTCGGATAACTTCTTGGTCGGGTGCTTTGCGAACGTTTATGAATTTCTTCGACGTTCCTTGTTGATTCTGCGAACTTTTCATTAGTGGCTCAGTAATTTCTTTTTCCATATTATCTTTTTCATTACGTTTCAAATTTTCTAGAGGCGTTTCGAACCTCGTCTCTTGCATATACAAATCATGAACGTGACTTTCGGCATGCATCGGATTGTCGCAAATGACTTTCCCGTTTTATAAACAACACATACCACTGATTCGTCCTCTTTTGTGCAATGTTTTCAACAGAACTGCAATGAATTTCAGCTTTCGTTTGCTGCGTTGAGTTAGCGAGGATATTCGTATTCTTCGGTTTCACCATTAAGATATGTGTTTTATTTTTTATCTCATGGTTAATCACAGCTTCAGAACTATCCTCTGATGAACTTTTTTCCGTACGTTCTTCAGGGTCGTTGATCCACGCTTCTTCCGCTTCATTTTTCTATTAATTTCATTGATTTGACCTTTATTCCTCTATTCCCACTCTCATCTGTCTTTATTTGCGCTTGTGAAAAATATTTAATAATATTCTCGAGAAAAATTACCTTCACTGGAAGTATCTTGCTTGGATTTAGTAATGAACTTCCGTGAGGCTTATTTCCACATGGGTTATTTACTGATACCAGCATTGGCTTCAAATTTTTTCCTTGCGACAAGACTCGACGCGTCGGAGTTTCTTCCAGCTGCGTTGCAATAATATTCATTACATTCGTTGTTCAATTTTTATGAAATGTGCAATAATGACAGATGCTAAAGCGACACGACAACTCCTTCAATATTCATAAGGATATTATCTGAATCCTTACACATGTAAACATCGATATATCCACCAATTACCAGCATGACTGTACCTTATTAATTTTTATGCGTTCGCTTGCCAGTTTTTCGATAAGCGTACCATGATGACCTTTCCAATCCATTTGGAAAACCTCTGTGTGCGTTTTCTTGATCCCCGCATCTTTCTGTTTTTCGTGAATGAAATCTTTTCTCACCGGTATGTACAGCAGCATCTTTAAGAATTATAATTTGTTTTCGTTCGCAACGTTACATATTGTGTTTACGTTACATAATATTTTTCTTCTCGCTTACACTTATATAGAAAATCACTTTGTTACTTTTGTTAAGTTTTTTAAGACTCACATCGTTGGTATCGGTTACTATGTCTTCGTCTTCCGTTTCATTCACAATGACACTCGTGCGTTCTTGTGGTCGTTGGTTCCATTTTTCAGTAGCCGAATCTTCGCCGGAATTCAGCTTGTCTATATTTTCCTCATCACCAGCTTCCCGTTCATCAGCGTTTGGATTTATAAAACCTTCCTCTGCATCTCCAGCGTGTTTTCTATTACTGGCAGTAACGACGTTACCTTTATTGCGGCTGTTACAAGCGACTTCCTTTTTTTTTTCATCATCTTTTCCCTTAGCGCACTTAAGTGTCTGTAGAACAAACATGCAACATTGAACACATTAAAATCACTCATTATTAATTGGTCATAATCGTGGCCACTGTCATATAATATTCCTGAACACATTTCTTGTTTTTGACCTCTAACGTTTTATTTTCGTTCCATTCATTTCTACAACCTCTCACTTAGTTTCATCAAAATCTCATTCATATTTTTTTCCACGAGAATACTTTATGCTACAATACCTCGTCAATGCTGTATTCCTCGTCATATGAATGCGAAGTGGCTTCGTCTGTTTGACCGCCCATCGATTTCTGCCTGAGGCGTTCATGTTCTACCTCGTCGTTGTCTTGGACATTCTTTCCTTCCTCGGTAGTACTTTTTGGTATTTCACAATTCGTCTCCCGATTGAATGGTTTCTCCAATACGTATCCGACAACGATCTGCGAGTGTAACGCATAATCATCATATGAAAATTAGTATATCCGTGTTGTACTCCAATTTTTTTTTACGTTGAATTTGTACCACCATGATACTTTTTTCACTATCGAAAACCCATGTTGTTACAAAATTATTAGACCACATTTATTAAACGTGGTCGCTATTAAATTGTTTATATTTCGAATTATTGTCACTCGTCCTCTCTCGTCCCTAATTGGTCTCGTGTGGCTCTATATTTTTCTCAAAACATTGTGACACTGGTTTCTATTCAGAAACCATTTTCTCCACCAAACCTGTTTGATTATCGTTTTCTCTTGTTCACTTCCTTCGTCTTCGTCTCTATCTTGGACTCCTTCCTCTTCGGATGGCCAATAGAAATTCTTATTTTCAGCTGCGGTCGTCGCTGTCTTCGCTTGGTCATTGTTCGTATTACTGGGAATCTACAATTGAATATATTGAAGACAGGGTCGTTTTTCGATGAGTTGAAGCGATTATTGGGGGAGCGATTTCAATATGTACCAATGCGGCTACTTCACGGATTACAATTATATACTCACATCGTCGTTCTTTGCGTTTCTAACTTGTGATGACTCTTCGTTACCACGGTGCTTATCCACGTTTTCCTTTATTTGGTCGACAAGGCCAAAATGTTCCACTTCGTCGTCGGTGACTTTGCTCTTTTTTCGCTAGTACCAAAACAAACTTTGATTGCCAATTTTTTTCTCATTTCTGCATTCTCAACAGTATACAAATATTAATATCATTACCGGCGGCACCTCTGACATTGCCAATGCCGCTTCTTCATCTTCATCGCGGGTGGCACATTTCATGGCTCTGTCAATCATTTTCTGTAAACAAGTAATCACTCAATTTATGCAATGATATTTCCGCAAGCTTTTCCTTACAATATTAATATGTTCACCGACGTGTTCCAGTAAAGTTCCCGCGCTATTCTTATTACCATAAATTATTACGACTATCGATACCAGCTCGCATTGCTATATTTCCAGTTACCGTCTTCGTACTATGCTGAAAACAAGTTCATAGCCATACAAAGCAATATGTTAAATCTTGCTTTATTGCGAGTTCAACGATTCACTTTATCGAAAACGACTCTTTTAAATGAGTTATTATTTTTAAATAGCGGTAGTGGTAGTGGGGAAATCTCTATGGCTCGCCTCGTCACGATTCACACTACTAGGACAGCCAACGACACTACATTATCGAACGACTTGTTAAACCTTGAAATGGAGAGGCTCTACAATGCAACAGTTCAATGGCGCAGGCGCACCATCAAAAGGGGAACCGGAGGAGGGGGGGGGGGGGGCGCTGCCGATGACTGTGTTTCATTTGAAAGTAGCGCGTCACGACAACAGTTTCTGTTTCGGTGCTAAGTTGAAGTTTTTGTGCCGTCCCCTTCGTTTCGACTCAGTTATCCAAAAATTTGCCCTCGTCTCACCGAATGCATCATACCATACATAAAATATACTGAGTGTAGTCACCAATTTTCAATTACCTATTTTTGTCGCGTTTCTTAAGCTTTCCTATTTCTAACAGATTCTCCTTTTTGGCGGCCTTTCACACTTACGTTCGTTCAAGTTAAATTAAATGTTTTTATTTTTCGGTCCAATTATTGTGTCTCGGTTTTATAAAGCGAACAAGCAATCCAGGCTGATTATGCGAACTTTATGCAAGTTTTGCTTGGGATATCGCCACGTTGGCGTCACGGCTCCCTGCTTCAGAAAATGGCGACAAGGCATCTATCGAGTTTTCGTAAGGTCATCAGCGTCGAAAAAGTGATTGTGCGTTGCAAAATAGGTAAGAAATTTTCAATTAATATTAACATTTTATAACTAGTGCGCTTTCATCAATCTTAACTCTTATCAATCTTCTGTCAACATTACGCATTTTTTCATTCTTCGAAGGGAGGATTTACCGTATCATGATACTAAATAGGGAGTGAATGGGGCGTTTGCGTTGAAAGTGCAAGGTAGATAAGTTGAAATGGGTCCATTCAAAAGTAAGCTACTTTGAGATTTAGTCATGAGCAATAGTTTCCGGAACCTCATAAAATTACCTATTTTCGATGAATAAATGCGTGCAATATTTGTTTATTTGAATGTCAAAATTGAACCGAAGAATGGGATAACATTCATTTTCATAGAATGAATAAGTTTTCTGCAGCCAAAAAAATGTGATCACGTAGTTCATATTTTGAGCACTCAACACTTGGAAATTTTATTGTGAAAAGTTATAATTATATTCAACCAATAATCGTACTATTCTTAATTAGCATTTTGTAGATTTTCTGTTGTTCGAGTCTTCTCGTTTTTTAAAGATTTACCGGGTTTTAAAGATTTACAGAAATGTGATATTTGACAGGGTTCACCCTATGTAACGCCTGTTAGATATAGTGATTTCAAGAGTGAATATTTTGATTATAGGATAGCCAATATAAATTTTGTCAACACGTACAGGTTAATCCAAATAATATTAGGCCATGTTTCGTATGCACTAGCTGAATATATTGAAACGGGACAAATCATACTTCTAATCGAATTTGTTCAACTTCTTATTTCATTGAGCCAGAAGTTAACGATACACCAATCGCTGACGCTTTTACATGGCACAGCTTCACAGAGCACAAAATATTTAAACCTACATCAGGTCGCAACATGCAATTGTCCTGTTTTATATGCATCCGGTGGAATCACACTGGTGTACACTTATTTTTCATGTGCAACGTAATATTGTGATACAAAAACGTGTGTTTCATTAAGTATTTCTCAACATTCTAGTAGTCCTGAAAAAGGTTTCAAACCATGTTGCAAAAATATGTGTACCAGCATTCAATATTTGCGGGAAAGATGGATATAAGTACATAATTTAAATTTCCCAAAATATTAATTTGTGAATTACAATTCTGTACGCAATATGGAGTACCTAAGATGTTTCATTACAATTTCAATTGAGGGAAAAATATGTGAATAAGTTAAAATTGAAACCAATTAAAATTTGAGCGATTCAAAATTCTATACATCACAGCAGCTATTTTTTAATATATGTTGAATGAAATGTAGTTGATGTTTCGTTTACAACGCAGCTATTACGGTTATAATCCCAGATATGATTTTTCAAGGAGTTATCCAAAAGTTATCTAAACGGTGTACAAATGTCCGCTGAGCAGTCATCCGCAAGTTAACAACCTATCCAAAAGATGAATTTCATATGACTGCTAACTTTCGGATAACTGCTGGGCCGTCATTTGTATACCTTTAAAGTTACTTTTGGATAACTCTCTTGATATCGCTACTAGGTATGCGGTACTCAAGGACCACCATGCCATGTTCATTACGTAATAACTTCTTTGTCCATTTCGCTTTCTCGAACTATTACATTAATATTTATAATCTATCACCGAACGATGGGCATTAATTGGAAAAACTAAATATCAACATTCATACGGGTTTTACCTTTTCTCTTAAAAGTTTTTTATTCAATGGCGTTGTTTCAGCGTTGCTGTTATCACCCGTCACATCACGTCGTTTTTTATTCACTTTCCCCTCGCTCACCATCAATGTATCGGGAGAGTCCGCATGAGTTTTCTTCATAGGGATCCTCTTGCCACGTCCTAGCATATTTGCCACCATTTCTTCGGCCTCTTTTTCCGTCTCTATACGTGTATCACCCATAAAAATGCGTTTCACTTTTTTGTTGATATCGTTACACAAAAAGCACATTTCATACAATATATACAATACCGAACCATTATGTTGTTCAATTTATGCCTCAATAAAACACAACGTAGGATTGTTGCGCAAGAGAGAAATTCAATACGTTTAATTCAATATATTAATTTATTTTACCTCCAAAGCCAACGATGCGAATTTGCTTGTAAGTTTGATCATCGTCGTCCAGCGTACGAATTGAGACGAGATTCGTCGGATTGGCCAAGTATTTTTTTAAAAAATCGTCCGTGCATTCCGTTACGCCTTTCTCAGCATTTACGTCACGTATAACCAAATCTTCTGCCCGTACGGTTTTCTTAATATTTTGTTCATCATTATTTATCGCCTTTCTCACGATGTGATAATACATCTTAATAACATTTGTCGCGAATGAGACACGTTACTTGACTTGCGAAAAAACACTTAACCTCAAAAAGACGTATTCCACGCCACGCAATATTAATTTTACCGATTAACCCTCTCAGTAAATTATAAAAAACCACGCAACTCCATTACTTTGTGACTGGCACGTACAACGTGTCCTGCATTCTTTTATTCGCGTTAACATAAGATGTTGGGAGCTCAAAATTAACGATCGTGATGAATTTTACAGTGAAAATCGCGTACGGTATATTCCACTTTTCGTAATCACGAAAAACAATGTGCCGTTAAATATTCGAACAATTAAGTTTCCGGTTTCTCTCCGTTGCCCTAGCTTGCTTTGTTACCAGCATTATAAATATACACTAACGTATGTTGCACGATCTGCTGGTTTCGAGGCTACTTTCGCGTTTACGCGGTTTCATGTGTTTTTGCACATTTTCTATCACACAGTGGTGACGGCGCTGCTGCATTTTTGTGGGAAAATTTGAACCGAGCGATTATCAACATATTTAGGTCACAGAAATATGCTTCATGTGCTCTCATTTTGTTGTGACATTTTTGTGCACGCGGGCGTTTGTATTTTTTGTTTTTATAAAAACGATTACCGGAAAAAAGAAATCACCGCGTTTGAGAAACATATATTTTCTATTTGACAACACTTTTACGAGGAGAAATGTGTCATATATATGTTCACACTTTTACGGAAAAATAATGTTTTTTTAAATTCTATTCGGAGATAAAAACTGCTCCACCACCGTAATATCGCATTGTTCAATCATCTACACACTATATCTTCTATCCGATACGTTTTGTAGTAAAAAAATTAATTCGTGCTCATACTCTCAAGATGATTATTTTATTATTACCAAAGATTGTAGTATGTTGCTTTTTGGTGTAAAATACCAAGCTCGTTTTTAAGCTTTATCATGTAGAGATACAAATATATGATCGTATTTACGCAATTATTCTTGAATAATAAGAAATATCACTACACGAAATACATCAGCTTTAAACTGAAACGCAAACATACTTTAAAGTATTATTCGTTCGTTCGTTTCGTGTAAGATACCAAGCTCGTTTTTAAGCTTTATCATGTAGAGATACAAATATATGATCGTATTTACGCAATTATTCTTAATTAATAAGAAATATCGCAACACGAAATACATCAGCTTTAAACTGAAATGCAAACATACTTTAAAGTATTATTCTTTTCCTTTCGTTTTCGGTTTCGTTTTCGTATAAAATTTTAATGGTGAGATTGAATAACGCTTAATAGTTAGAAACGCACTTAAACTGTAATTGTATAATTTTGATGAAAGAAATGATGCGAGAAGGATGCACTTTTTTTGTATCTGATGTTCAATATCACAGAGTATCTGAAACGCAAATGAAATGTATGTACGCTTTCAGACAATGTTACGAATACATAATTTCTCTCAGGATATTTTATGGATACACACATAATATCCCGTTCGTTTTCCATGGTGCATATATTTACCTGCTCCCGTTTTTCGCACCATCTTTGCTTCGTTGTCGTCTATTCCGCTGTTGGCTCATGTATCTGCAACGGTGCTGAGTTGTTCGGTTTACCATCTTTCACCATAGTTTTATCTGCATTTACCTCTATCTAGACCCAAACAAAAACAAGTTTTAAAATTTATTTTCGTTTAATATGCCCGTCATGGTGCATGTCAATTGTAATTGTTCCTTAATCGTGACTTCGTGCTATTGAACCGTTTTTTTTTCATTCAAATGCACATATTTGATTATCTTACTAACCTCTTCATTGTGCGTCGATGTACATTTACGATGGACGATTATGTCGTATTCATCACGAATATCCATGGTCGTAGTATTGTCGTCGATTGTCACAACATCGTCCTCCATCTATTACAATTTTTTATTATTTGCATCAAAACCGCTTTTTAATGTTTTGATTATCATGCAGTCAATGATAATTTCAATTCTCACTTATAGCACTTACCGATGTTTTTATCATCGCCAATCCTTGGAACACCATGTTTCCTCCTGCTTCAATTTTCTTCAATGCAGCATATTTTTTGTCAAATGTACTGATGTATTTCTCAAATCGTTTGCAACTCGTTGTGAGTGATGTTCGCCATGCGTTTACTTCAACCTCCAACTCTTGGCGCATTTTGTCTTTTTCAGAAGTTAACAGTAATGCGATGGGTTTCATTTCCTCGTTGGAACCTATGGATCTGTGTCGTTGATCACCGATATGAATGCCGCTACTTCCAGCAGTCGGCTTGTTTGTCAAGTTTTTCTATATCAAATATATACATTCAATAATTTTAAAAAGCATGCATCAACAGACTTAACTCATTCACTTGTTATCGCTTTTCACGTATACTTACATCATTTTCGTCATTTTCTATTTTGATATCATCAATGGGTTTAGGACGTTTCTTTGCAGACTGCTCTTCGATAGTCGCAACATAATAGTTGATCTTTCTACCTTTTTTTTTATTTCCTTGTCGTCCTGTTTGCTGCAAATCCATTGTTTCACCGCTAACTCGGGGATGTACGACAAACGCCCTTTACTCTACATGAATTCAATGCATTATTTTTATTATACCGTTTTTTTCGTAATGTTATCATTAAAATGTGCAGCCTAAATACATTATTACGCACATATAAATTGCTGAAAAATATTATGGCACACACCGTTAACACGATGTTTGTAATATAACAGTTTAATATTTTCGAGGTTATTATTAGAGGTTGTGTTACCGTCGCACGTGCGCACTGTGCTTATTCACTTATACCAGTATCGTTTGTGAAATATGTCAACCCGTAATATATTTTTATATCGCGAACAGCGATAATTACCGTTCGATTTACACGATTTCGACGTACTTTTAAGTTTTACTTGCGCGCGTGATATATAGCCGCGTGTTGAAATGTCCACGACGTAGGCTGCTGTCTGAATTGTGCGAATACGAGTCGAACGCACCCAATATGACGGTAGAGGTACGAACCATGCGCCGACGTTGCCAAATCTGTCGTAAAATTTGTCTACGTTGCCGGAAAATTTGTACTGAATATTATCGGCGCGTTCCTGCTTCAAAACATTTTTTCCTCCTTTCCTTCATTTTCTTATGCTACACGAAAGCGATAATTAATACGAGCATATGTTCGAAAATAACCTGTCGCGTCATAATTAGTAGTTACATTAATTGTCGCAATTCTGTCGCAAATTGATATATATCGTAATCTATTAAATTGATATATAACGTAATAAATATAGAAAATTTTTTTGAAACGACGTGAACAACGTAATAGCTGTCGGCCTAACCTCAAAAAACACGTGCTGCGTCGAAAAATTCTCAAACTACATCACATTACGGTTCATTTCTGTGGTCAATGATGCAACGTTCAATTACAATTAGCACGATAATTTCATAGAATTCCACATGCGTAAGTACACTTTTTCTTCAACAAAAAAAAAACAACTAACAAAGTTTAAACACGGATATCATTTCATTTGATAATGTCATAATTTTCTATTGCCACCGGCCTATAATTATGTTAACTTATGAAACGACGCAATGGTAGATTGAAGAATTAAAAGAGAACTAAATAATAGCGGTACGAATAAAATACATCAAATCGTTAAATTTGATTGCACCTTGGATTGACTCAATAATTATGATGCAGATGAATCGCAATGAACAATGGTTTGCAAAACAGAGTCCACACAAGTTTGTGAAAGGAATGATATTCTCATCGAAAAAGCAGAACGCACTGTATCTTTTTTTAACTATCCGTCTCTCGTTAGTTTTCGAATCTTGTTCTGTTTAACTTTTGCTCTTGACATTTTGCTCGTCACTTGATCGAAATCACGACCAGCGCACTTACAATAATATCTCTGAACCTCTGTAATGCACTACTATATTTGAAACTACTGTATTTGCAAAAATATTCGTACCAAGAACACCTAAATGAATTGAGTATCGTACAAGGACACATGGTAACAATACAAAAATAAGTGGAGATGTTTCACACATTCAAATGTAAAAAAAAAGTAATAGCATTGTCGTGTTTTTATTTAGGTGCTGGAAAAAAATGTCAGTGCACATCTAAAGATTGATTTGACAAAAACGGACGGATACACCTGAGATTGGTGAATTGTTGTGAACGCTGCTGGGTTATCACGATTTGCTTGTAAGTTACCGGACAAGAAATTCTCAAGATAGAACGATGAAAGTATTGTACGTATCAGCGTACACAGATGGTTGGGGAATAAAGAGTGATCTGCTTCATGGGTGACTTTATAATGCTTCTTTATTGTTTACGCACAAAGTTAATTCTTTGTTGAATTTAATTCATTTAGGTACCGTTAACGAAGTTGCAAAACCCCATTGCAACGATGGATGAGAAAAAAGAAATAGGAAGCAGAGATTATAAATCAGAACGTACAATAGCAAGGAAGAGGAAAAAATATATGTCAAAGTATTTGAACGTTACTGGACGCATTCCGAGTTGTGACGACATTCCCGAGTACAGGTTGGCGAAAAAAGTAATTCAACAATTTCGTTTTTGCTTAACTAGTCACCGGTACGTAGTAAGGAAAAAAAACTTGACAATTCCATTGGACACTTGAAACAATGACTGTTCAGTGCAGCAAATTGATGAAAAAAAATTCAGTTTTACCGGTAAAAAATAATTTCTTTAATAAGACATAATTCCTAAGTAAACTACTGCCAAACTGATTTGCCAGAAGTGCAGATTTTCGAATTTCGCGATAATTTTGTAATAACGTATGCACTTTTAAACATAGCCATTTTTCAGCTGTTCGAAATTGGATGCATGGCTTTGAAAAATTCTCCATAATAATTTTTTCCATTAGAAATAAAAAACAGGGAGCAGCGAATGCTTTAATTTCCTATTTTTTCTCATTTTCACGATCCGTACGATTATTTCTTACAAAATTATTTGTTTCATTCCAAATAAAGGACTAATGTCTTAAAAATAAGGCGTTCATTTGAGAATACGGGGTTTCAAAAACAATGGTATAAGCGTGAAAAATTGCATATGAATGTTGCTGATCAGCTGCAATGTTTTCAGGATTTTCGTTCAAGATTTTTTTCCGCTATTGGCACTTGAAACGGTTATAGGTAGCGTGGCTTATATCCATGCTGGAATTCAAATATTGACATTTTTGGCACAGCAATCGGACTTAATTTGCTGTTCGACATCGCGACCTGTATTTCTACACTTTCTGTAGTAAATATATCAAAGAACGTGACGAATATCGAGTGTAGTTGGAACAAAATCAGAAACCTTTGTTCATATAAAAAAGTACTTTTTTGTATACACCGTAATGAATATATCGAATATTTGGAAAAAGTTGAATGAACTTGAGGACGTTTCATTTTTTTAATTACATACGTTACGATAATCAATGGAAAGATATATTGAGTATGATAATATTTCATGTTACAATATCTTGCAGACGAATGAAGATAGCAGTGACGCAGGATCGAGTACTCCTTCAAAGACAACGGGGTCAAGCGATAGCTTATCGTCACATTGTAATGAGGAACGGAACGAAAAGACCTCCGATAACAGTGCTACCAATGCAGACGTATCAAATTCGAAAAAACAAGAGTATGCAGATGAAAATCTTGATGAACGAAGTTTGGATACTGGTAGCGTCCAAGATGAGTGGGTTGATCTCAATGTGGTCTATGATGATAATGACGCGGAGTGTATGGGCGATGAGAATGAAAGAGGACATAATGAGAACGATGATGTCATGGAGGATCTGGGAAATGTCATCTTGAGCAGCGACGACGATGACGACGATGGTAGTGGTGGTGGCGGTGATGACGACGACGATGACGGCGACGGCGACGGCGAAGACGATGACGGCGACGACGACGACGACGACGACGACGACGACGACGACGGCGACGGTGACGGCGACGACGACGACGGCGACGACGGCGATGGCGACGACGGCGACGACGGCGACGACGGCGACAATGAAGATATTGCAGCTTTCTCGTTGACACCGGGGCCGATAACAACTATGCGAGAGGATGTACGTGAAAATGACATTCTCATGGCTGTAATGGCTGCAGGCCAACGCCACAACCTGAATTTGGTAACAATTTTGTCAATTATCAAATTATTCAAACGATTTGCAAACGGCAGTACCTTGCCAACCACTAAAACTGGTTTGTGGAAAAAGTTAGGTAGAAACGTGGTGAATTCTCAAACACGCCACTTATATTGTAAAGTATGTAAAGCGGTTATTGGAAATGGCAAGATCCCTGCACGAGACTGTCCATGTGGCACAGCGGGTCCTCAGAAACCGTTAACAATGGTATCATTCTTTATCACACTCAACATAAAATCGCAATTGAAGAGAATCCTAGGGAAACGAAATATCCACCAACTTCTTGGTTATCGTGATAGCCGTCAAAAAATCAATGAAAACGGAATTGAAGATTTGTATGATGGAGAAGAATATAAAGAGTTGCGAAACGAAGGAGAATTTTTACACTCCAATTTAAATTTCTCTTTTACCATTAATACGGATGGATGTCAAGTCGCTCGCTCATCGAAAGAAAGTGCGTGGCCTGTACTATTAATGATCAACGAGCTTCCTCCCCATGCGCGGAAACGTTACGTAATATTGGCGGGAATTTGGGTTGATAGGAAACATCCCGATTTAAATAAGGTTATGAGGCCGATTGTGGACGAACTACGTGATTTATATTTTACCGGAATCCAGTGGAAACCGAACGGAGTTGATACGGTCACGAGTAAATTTATAACAACGGTTTGTTCAGTCGATACGCCTGCGAGATCTCAATTACTGAAAATGAAGAGATATAACGGCGAGTATGGATGTAGTTTTTGTTACGCGCCGGGAAACAGATTAGAAGATAATTCGAGGGTATACACAATCGAGAATATAATTAACAGAACGGATGATGAAATTCGCCAAAATATGGCAGAAGCGACACAGACAGGAACAGAAGTAATGGGAGTGATGGGAAATTCCTTAATGAAATATCTACCAGAATTCGATCTTCGACGTGGAGTAGTGGTCGATTCTATGCATTGTGTCGACGTTGGCATCGTCAAGAAGTTGACCGAATTAATACTTTTTAGCCCAACAACGGCGGCATGGTATTGTGTCGATGAACGTATACGGAGAATAATCAATCACCGACTGTTAAAAATCCGGACGCCAAGTCGAATGGCTAGAAAACCACGAGAAATCGGAAGTTGGCGTTTGTGGAAGGCATCCGAATGGCGCAACTGGATATTGTATTATTGTATTCCGTGTTTGACAGGTCTCATACCGGATGAATATCTTCGGCTATTTGGCATGCTGTCGGAGGCGTTGCACATACTGAATGGGGACACTATTTCTACGCAACAACTTGAAACAGCACGGATTATGATTGACGATTTCGAGACAGAATACCAACAAATCTTTGGAATGAGAAATATGACGTTCAACATGCATCTTTTTAGACATTTGCATGAAAGTGTCAAGGGCTGGGGCCCGCTGTGGTCGCATAATGCCTATACCTTCGAAAGTTATAACCGTCAAATTTTGGGTTCGTTACACAGCAGTACTGGCAGACAGATCCAAATTATGAATAGATTTTTGATAAACGATTTCATAAAAAATGCCGTCGACGATGTGAATATAAACGTATTAACGAGACAATTGTGTAAAGAAATTTTAAACTCCGGTAAAAAAGAAGCGCTTCGCAACGTTGTTGAATACGAACACTTCAACGAGTTTAGAGGATTAGGGAAGAGAGAAACAAGAAATCCGTACGGTTGGGAAAATGATGCGCTGAATGAGCAACAATTGACATGCAACGGTAGACTGACCGTATTGAAAAAAGCCGTTTTTAAAGGAACAATGTACACAAGCAAATACAGTGATAAAGAAAGCACCCGCAGTTGTGATAAATATATTTACGCGGGTAACGGTAAATTCGCGGAAATCCTCCGCATTGTCACCTTCGTAACAAACGAGGGACATCAAATAAACGGGGTATTCATAAAATGGTTCTCCGATATAGGACACATTCCGGTGGCGAGACACATACGGTCCGTGCGCGATTCTACTAGAGGGTTCATAACGGTAGGAACCATACGAACGTCGGCAATACTGCTGAAATTGAACGGTGTTATGTATGGCGTCAAAATGGCAAACATTTGGGAAACTGATTGAAGCTGACAATGCTGAAAATTGTGAAGTTATATTTTTTTAAACTCGTATCTGTAGTGCGTGGTTCTTTTACAGATTCTTGCAATTTAGTGAATATATCGATCCTGGTAATATTATCAGAAAATAGATTCTTAGAATTTAATATTGAGAGAATAAAACTTTTGTCTATATGAATACATTATGGCTGGCTCAACTGTGGAAACATATATTATAAAATAAAATTTGATCTCATAGATGTATAAACCATATTCAGATGATCCAAACTGTACGCGGGACATATTAAGGTTACATTTTTATGGATTAGTCGAAGTGTAACTGAACCGGCAGTTATAACATTTATTTGTAAATTTATGCACATATGTGTAATTTGAACATATTTTGCGATTCCTTGAATCTTCTCGGAGTAAAAAAAAATCAGAAATGTTATAAAATAAAAAATAAATGTAAGAAATGCTTTAGGAACAATGTTACCTTATATCCGGTTTCCAGCCTTGTGTACATCCATTTCCCTTTGATCCACCTTGAGATTCGACGGATAATAAAATTGTTGATTGACATGATTTTACGGAACCAGAAATGTCGACCAGCAATTTAAGGTCGTGATACGTGCTGCCGGTTGCCAGCAAAAAAGTATGTCGACCATGAATCAGTGGTTGAAAAAACCAGCCAGTGGACCGAAAAAAAATTTGTTGACCACAAATATGTGGTCGGAAAAAGCCATTCGCGAACCAGAAAAAAAAATTTCAACCACACGAAGGTGGTCGGAGAAACCTACCGGTTAACCAGAAACAAATTGTCGACCACGAATTTGTGGTTGGCTATGGGCTTAACGCTGCTGCAAAAAACCATTAAAATTTGGTTGTTAAAACCAGAAAAAGTCACTTCCGGTTCAAACCGAGTTCCTCTTGTTCCAAACGGCAATGACAACCATGATTTTTTAGTATGTAACTTGTCCAAAACACACCTACCATTAAAACGTGGTTGGTAAATCCGCCAGGGAATTGAAAAAAGTCTCACAAATCAGCAAAAAACATAATTAAAAAAAAAAAATTACAAATCTGTAGTTATTCTGTAAAGTGGAAAAAAAATTCAAATAAAACGTGAGAAAATCTTAAATACACCACTCGAAAACATTGCAGACGTAAATAACCAAAAAATCTCGCTTGAAAACATTTTAAAAACCGATGCGCTATTCTTCTCATCTTATTATAAAGAAGGAATGACTGAATGCATTGAAAAAGTTTCCATCCAAGTTACGTATTTATTGGTAATTCGGAATATTTATTCCTATCGGACGGATCAAGAACTTGAAACAGTTTTTATGAATCAAAAAAGTTACCAAGTTATGGGCAGTACTAAAATTTATGATATCAACTCGAGGCCAAGTATTTATTTGTAATTCGGAGTATTCAATTCTACGGGACGCATCAGAAACTTGAAAAAGTTCTGAAGAATCAAAAAAATTATCATCTACGTTGAGTCCAGCACTAAAAATTATGATATCAATTCGAGGACAATTATTTTATTAGTAATTTGCAATTTTAACGTAATGAAATTATGTTCTTATAACAGTTGAGAATACTCGTCCGGCTCAGAACGTTTTATCGAAATTGCTAAAAAATCAACAACCATGAAAAACCCGAAAATCTTGCTTTCCTACAATTAGAACGATACCAACTCATTTTTTCAAAACATATTCTGGCCCAAGGAATAGTGAGGTCATGAGTTACTTTTTGACAGCAGAAACTTATAAGGAATCTTCCTGCCCATGACTTTTTGATAAAATGGCTAATCCAAAAAATACACATCGAAGCGGAAGTCATTTGTTACTTTATGGTGGTAGAGACTTATAAAAAAATCAATTCGTCTCCGACTTTAAGAATCCCCTGATATCATTCACAACATTCGACGTCGATTCGATCGGTACAAATATGTTCAAATACGTGTTAAAAGTACTTGTCCGGCCCATCACTTTTTATTCAAATTGCTCATTCAAATGAAAATCCAAAAAGAAGTTAATTCATGTATTAATTTCATGGAATAGTAATACTAGCCGCAACCGCGTCTCTCAATATAAGAACTAAATTTTCTTCGAATTCAAGGAAACGCTCGTGTTATACTCAACGTTTGACAATGATTTTAACCGGTTTAAATTGTGTCCATAAATCAACTCGAAAATTTTTTGGAATGCAACGTATTTTCAGTTTAATGTTCTCAGCAGTAGCATAGGTTGTTTCTTATACCGAATATAATTTATTTGCTAAAAGAAACGAAGAGTAGAAAATGCCGTAATTGCAATGTAATCTAGGGGAATATCCTCGATAATTTCTTAAAATGCGACTTATTATCACTTTCATGTTTTCAGCAATAGTATAGGTTGGTTCTTACACCGAATAGAATTCGTTCGCTGAAAGAAATGAGGAGTAAAAAATGTCGTCATTGCAATATAATCTGAGGGGTTATCCTAGATGATTAGAAATTTTTATTGTGCGAAGCGCATTTTTTCATGGATGCACAATAAAATCCCTTGTATATTACAGGAAAGTTCCATTATATTTTTTTACAATTGATACAATTAAGTTAAAATACCTGAAGGTATTTTTCTCAATTCCCTGATTTTTATTCCCCTGATTCAAGAGCCCTGATTTTGATTTGAATGAGCAATTTGAATAAAAAGTGATGGGCCGGACAAGTACTTTTAACACGTATTTGAACATATTTGTACCGATCGAATCGACGTCGAATGTTGTGAATGATATCAGGGGATTCTTAAAGTCGGAGACGAATTGATTTTTTTATAAGTCTCTACCACCATAAAGTAACAAATGACTTCCGCTTCGATGTGTATTTTTTGGATTAGCCATTTTATCAAAAAGTCATGGGCAGGAAGATTCCTTATAAGTTTCTGCTGTCAAAAAGTAACTCATGACCTCACTATTCCTTGGGCCAGAATATGTTTTGAAAAAATGAGTTGGTATCGTTCTAATTGTAGGAAAGCAAGATTTTCGGGTTTTTCATGGTTGTTGATTTTTTAGCAATTTCGATAAAACGTTCTGAGCCGGACGAGTATTCTCAACTGTTATAAGAACATAATTTCATTACGTTAAAATTGCAAATTACTAATAAAATAATTGTCCTCGAATTGATATCATAATTTTTAGTGCTGGACTCAACGTAGATGATAATTTTTTTGATTCTTCAGAACTTTTTCAAGTTTCTGATGCGTCCCGTAGAATTGAATACTCCGAATTACAAATAAATACTTGGCCTCGAGTTGATATCATAAATTTTAGTACTGCCCATAACTTGGTAACTTTTTTGATTCATAAAAACTGTTTCAAGTTCTTGATCCGTCCGATAGGAATAAATATTCCGAATTACCAATAAATACGTAACTTGGATGGAAACTTTTTCAATGCATTCAGTCATTCCTTCTTTATAATAAGATGAGAAGAATAGCGCATCGGTTTTTAAAATGTTTTCAAGCGAGATTTTTTGGTTATTTACGTCTGCAATGTTTTCGAGTGGTGTATTTAAGATTTTCTCACGTTTTATTTGAATTTTTTTTCCACTTTACAGAATAACTACAGATTTGTAATTTTTTTTTTTTAATTATGTTTTTTGCTGATTTGTGAGACTTTTTTCAATTGTTTTGAAATTATTCTCAGTAAGGTTCATGATTTTTTTTATAAAATTTTTTTTAACACTTTTTTGATATCAGGAAACAAGGGATCATCAATGTACTTGTCCCGACCTTTTTTTCCCGAGGGGAATTTTTGGGTTTAACGTATATTCAAATAACTAGAGCCTCATCGCATGATAATAATTTTGAAGATGTCGGAAAGGGGGATCAGTTAAACGAGTTAAATACGACGGGTAACATAGAAAAGATAATAATACAGTCGATCTCCTCAGAGTCGGTAGTGTGTTTATCACCTCACATAGATGATAACGCCACGGAAGTAACTGAGGAACATGAAAAAACAAATATTGGCATATCAGATGACGGCGATGATAATCTAGTGAAAGACGAAAACGATAGTCGATCGCGGAGTGAGATGAAGGAGGAAAACGATTCATCGGTCTGCAGCGATTGCTGTATAATTCGAGAAATAATAGATATCGCAAACCCAATAATAGAAACAAATAAATCAAAGGATGGGGGACTGTTCGGGTCGAATGAAATTTCACAAACTGATCGGGTCGCGGCACATAATCGTCGGAGAATGACCACGGATAAGAGTGATCGGTATTTAGACAAAGAATTGGCCATTATTGCAAAGAAAAATTTAAACGACACGGAAAACGAAGACACAATAGAATTATCATGTTTCCTCGACTTAAAAAACGAATCGTTGCATAAGGGCGCATCAGACATTAACAGTGTGCGTGAATGCGATTGGAATTATGATAGTGTCGATTTAGAATCGGAGTTAGATAACGAGATTAATTCCGCGAATTTAAAGGCCTTTCAATGTCATAACCTGTATAAGGCCGAAGAGGAAACAGCATACTTGGCCGATGTCAAACGCATTACTGACTCTCTCTCGGGATATACAACCGAACAACAAGCCGCTTTTCAACAACTTTTAGAGAAATACCGTTCATTGTTTTCGTATAAATTGAACGGAGCCGGTAATTACGAACACAAAATTCGTCTAACAGATTCGAAGGCCATCGTTAGGAAATCTTATCCGGTACCTTTAGCATTACGAGACTCGGTGAGTCAAGAGCTAAACGAGATGTTAGTTGCCGGCATTATTGAACGGTCTGTCAGTCAATGTTGTAATCCACTGAGAATAGTGCGTAAAAAAGACGGGCGTATTCGCATCTGTTTGGACGCACGATTTATTAACAATATTATTGAATCCGACAATGAATCGCCGCCCCTAATTAACGAATTACTACAAAAGTATCATGGTACTAAAATCCTCTCTACCACAGACTTGGCATACGGATACTGGCAGATTCCCCTTGCGATAGAATCTCGACCGTATACCGCTTGTTTGTACGGGTCACAGCTCTATCAATTCTGTCGGATCCCATTCGGCCTAAAAACTGCGGGAAGTGGGTTTATCCGTGCGTTAAATCTAGCCCTAGGTAATAATTTTGATTCGTTCGTAACCTGTTATATTGATGATCTGCTCGTGTATTCTCAAACAGTAGATGAGCATTTAGCACATCTCGACGCGCTATTCGCCCGCTTGCAACAGAATAATTTCACGCTGCGTCTCGATAAATCGGTGTTTTTCAGAAAAGAAGTGACATTTCTTGGATTCATACTTTCCACGGATGGAATCAGACCTGCACCCGATAAACTTGAAATAATTAGAAATTTCGCAGAGCCTACGAATCGCAAGGAATTGCAATCATTTATAGGCGTCTGCACATATTACCGACAATTCAGTGTCCGTCACTCCCATTTGATTAACCCATTTCGCAGTCTATTAAAAAATAAAAGTGCCTGGGAATGGAACGTTGAACATACTCAAGCATTCCAGGCGTTAAAGGATACTTTCGCAAGTTGTGTAATGCTTTGTCACATTATCTCCGGGCTCCCTTTCAAGCTTCAAACTGACGCATCGGATACCGGAATCAGTGGTATTTTATACCAGACAGATGAGGATGGTTATCACCATATCATTTCCCTCATCAGTCGCTGCCTTAGCGCAGCTGAATTGAATTACAATACGACCGAGAAGGAACTTCTCGCCATCGTATATTCGATCAGTAAATGTCGAACGTATCTCGTGGGCAATCATTTTCATATTATTACCGATCATGAAGCTCTTACTTTCCTAAACACGACTTTATTCCAGACTCCTCGACTTATTCGTTGGAGTATTTATTTACAACAATATAGCTTCACCGTGTCTCATTGTACGGGGGCAGAGAATATCGTGGCTGATTTTTTTAGTCGAAACCCGACGGGAAAGTTCGAGAGTATAAAACACCCCCACCAACTCATAATCGCTAGTATTACTACGAATTTAAGCCTCAGAGACCAATCTCAGTCAGCTATATATAGCCTATCGAAATTATCGCGGGCGTGGGATGCATTACCGACAGAAATGCGACAGGATCTAAAAAATATCGGAAAGCTACAGCAAAATGATAAACAGATAATCAGACTTATATCGCTCGTTAAGGATGGTAATTCCGAATTACCCTACCAAGTGCGACATCAAATTTTATTTCGATCTTCAACGTGCGAAAATCGATGGCAAATCGTCACGCCAGTTGATCTGGGAAAAAGACTCGTAGAATTCACACATCACAAACTCGGCCATCCTGGGATTTCAAAAACCCTATCATACCTACGAAACCATTTTTATTGGGACAAAATGAGTGAGCACGTCAAAAAATATGTGTCAAGCTGTGATCTATGCCAAAGGACAAAATGCCTTAATTGTTCGATGCAAGGGGAATTTAGTATTATACCCGTTAGTCAGCCTCGGGAGCTGGTGACTGTAGACTTTTATGGGCCCTTGCCCAGATCACTCGGAGGTACGGAATATATATTCGTGGTATTAGATGCGTTCTCAAAGTATGTCAAATTATACGCGATACCGTAAAGCAAATACGAAGATTGCATTAAAAAAAATTCTCGAAAATTATATCAGTGAGGTGGGTAAACCAGTGACCATCCTCTCTGATAATGGCACCCAATTCACGTCACCTGTATGGAGATCTCGACTCGAGAAGGAAGGGATTCGAATCACCTTTTCTTCAATTCGACATCCTCAGAGCAATCCGACCGAGCGCGTTATGAGGGAGTTGGGTCGTTTGTTTCGCACTCTATGTTCGGATGTGCACACTAAGTGGGCTATGCATATTGGTCAAATCGAGTTATTTTTAAATGTTACCCAACATTCCAGTACCGGCTTTACGCCTCATGAGTTGCATTTTGGAGAACGTCCGCTGGAGCAGATCGATGCACTTATATCGTTTCCCCGGGGAACTCAGATCAGTCATCGGGACAAAATTCTGTTAGCAAGGGAAAGAATCAAAAAACAATTTGAGTACCGCAAAAGAGCACAACAAAGCGTCTCCAAAGTTATTTTGGCACTCAGCGATCTCGTTTTGTTAAGAGTACCATTTCAATCGAAAGCTCATGAAAAAGTGACTTCCAAATTTTTCCACCTCTATCAGGGACCATATCGGATTGAAAAAATTATCGGAAACAATGCCTTCTTACTCGTGGATCCGCATGATCCGAAAATCATAAAGAATGTGTACAATCGCTGCAATCTAAAAAAATACACGAGCCCGGTTTAGTATACTTGTTCTCGTAATTTCATGTATGCGATTGGAATGTGAATAAATAATATCTGATTGATAATGTGAATGAGTGCGTTTTGTCATGATTTTGTATACTATTATTGTTGATCATTCGTCAATTATTTAGCTCATAATTTGGATAATGTAATCTAGGATGCATTATGCGCTAAATAAGGGGGATAATTGTAACGGAATGCTCAATGGGCGAGTGTGTGCGTGTGAGTGTAAGGCTGTCCGGTCGTGTCTATAAAGAAGGTGTGACGTCGGATGGACTATGGAAGGGATTCATGCTAATCCCCTTCTTGGACTCTCGGATCGTTCGCCCGTGACGACTTTCGGTTCGAGGCATGAGAGTCAGTTCAAAATGAAAATTCACACAAATATTACGTCTCTGTATATCTGTCTATACCTGTATAAATAATTGTCGTACTATCACACAGTATTGTTACAATACAAAAATAAGAAAAGAAAAGAAATAACATCGTATATCGAAATATGCAAATCGTCTCAAACAATCGCATCGTCGTCAATGTAAAACATCGAATTTTGATTGTGACACATATTTAATGCATATGTTCATGGTTTAACACCGATTCGCCTCGCACTAATTCACCGAACGATATTCATAACGTGGGAGGAAAATATTCGATCAAGCCGTTCGTTGAATTCGATCCAACAACGAGAAGATTCAAATGACTTCATGAATTTCCTCGAGGCCACCTGTTTTTCGAATTTACCGGATCAACAAGCCATCGAACAATCATCATTACCTACAACATCGTGCGAGCGAACGTCGTTTATACGATAAGTCCGATACATTCTTATATTTGTTTTTTTTTTATATTTGATTCATTTGTTTATAACTGAGATATTCGAAATTCTAAAATTGTGAAGCGATATTGTTTGCATATGAGAGTGAATGTGTTGAGAACGGAAACGTTCAATTGAAAAAGTATCATTCTTGAAAATTGATTATCAAGTTTGGAAATTCAACTATGTCACCAACCAAATTGCAAACGTAAAAAAATAAGATCGTAAACAAATTCTGAACGAAGTACTTGGCGAATTCTTGATCATGATCTATACACTACGCTTATTTCATGGAAAAATCCTCGCCAAGTACTTCGTTCAGAATTTTTTTACAATCTAATTTTTTTACGTTTGCAATTTGGTTGGTGACATAGTTGAATTTCCGAACTTTATTATTTTTTCTATCAACATCAAACCGTATTTGAAAATTTATTGAAACGCAGTAAAGCTTCCCGTATTTGGCCACGTATATTTCAACAGATCTTAACTTATTTTGTAACTTTTTTTGTATTCTTCTAAGCGGTGTTTTGGATTTTTTTTTAATATCATAGGGAAACAAGGGACCACCAATGTACTTGTCCACGTTTTTTTCCCCGTGAGGGGATTTTTGCGATTTATATATATCGGGTATAATAAACCCGATTAATTAATCCGGAATAAGAGTTCCGTGTGAACGTAGTAGTCATTGCTCTCTCTGCAGCTGTCACTGGAGACTGGCTTTGATGAAAATGGGTCTTGAGGCGGGCGTTGAGGCCTATCATGGTGTTGTATACAGACACGTCAAATTCTTGAATGTGTTGGTAACTTTTGCATAATCTTGAGCCCGTGCAAAGGTTTTTTCTCAGCAATTACGCGACCGATCATGCTGATTTTGGGCGCAATCGAAAGAGAATTTCTTAATTAGCTAAAAGTTCAATTTTTAAGTTCCTCAATTGCTTCTGAGCTTCGTAATTCAATAAAATGACATGCCAATTTTACTCCCACCACCGCGAAAAGTTTTGTTTCGAGAAAGTATAGTCTCGGCGAGCCTCGGGCCAGCAGACGACAGGACTGTCAATGTACTTGTCCCGAGACTCTACCGATTCTCTTGATAATAGTAATGGAACTCAGAGCCATAATTGCTCTGTTACTTTTTTGGTCAATCTTCAAAACAATGTTTATAAAAATAATATAATATATTAAAATATTTGTCGAAAACGGTGTATGCTAGTTTCGGTAGTTATACTACCGAACTAGTTTCACTAAAGCTTGATCTTTTATGTCATATACGGACTTTACTTCCGGCATATGACCGAGTGCGCTCCGATACCACGGACGCTATATAATCCGTGGCACTTTGCACAGACCACGAAGTTGTCATCGGTTTTTTTTTCTCTCCTCGTCAGTCGACGCACCGGAATGAATTTATTTTGATTGAAAGCAGGGATTCGGAAATGCTTATAGTCCCCTTCTTTCCACAGTCGTGCGATCAATTCCAGCCGACGCCGATCTTTAGGCCTCAGTGCAAGAATCTTCTGTACTGCTTTTTTGTCCTGGTGTTGCCCCAGGATGTGGCGTACGATTTTGCTGTATATTTTGCAGCAATAGAAGCAAAAGTGCTTCCTACGCCCACCTGCAGTCCCTCTGGACAAATCAGCTTCCAGTCGATTTTCGACGTCTTCGACCTCGTCCTCCGTTTCGAAAATTGACGAGTCATCCAATTCCTCGATTTCGTCGTCGGATTCGCCATTTTCTTCGTCGGAGAACAAATTTTCGACGTCGTCGTTTATCTGCCCAGCATCCGTAACTATGGCGGCCAGTCTACATTTCGAGTATTAAAAAACGTTATTATATGTTGGAATTAGAAAATTTTAACAAAATATTTTTAGCGGGTTACCTGTCGGCTAGCGGGACGTCATCCTCGCTGCAAACGTCGCTGCCGACCGACTCAGGCTCGCTCATGACATGATCCTGGACAGATGGTGGTGGGCTCAACAGCGGGTATTCGACAGATGGAGGCCGTCTTGGTCGTGGTACGTCGATTACCTAAACGATCTCTGAATTAAAAAATAAAAACATGAGCAAAGTTCATGAAACATGAAAAAGTTTCATCTAAAGAGTTTATGGTAACATTTTTTGAAATGCTTACGTAAACTCTTTACATAAACTTCTTCAGATTAAGAGATTTCTCCGGATGGAAAAAAGTTTATTTAAAGAGTTTACGGTAACATTTTTTGAAATGTTACTGTAAACTCTTTATATGACCTTTCTTTCATCCGGAGAGTTTTCTTAATCTGAAAAAGTGAATGTAAAGGATGAAAAAAAGTTTATTTCAAGAGTTTACAATAACATTTTCTGAAAGTTTACCGTAAACTCTTTAAATGTACTTTTTTTCATCCGGAGAGTTCTCTTAATCTGAAAAAGTGTATGTAAAGGATAAAAAAAAGTTCATTTAAAGAGTTTACGGTAACATTTTTTGATATGTTACCGTAAACTCTTTAAATGAACTTCTTTTGAAATGTTAACGTAAACTCTTTAAATGAACTTTTTTTCATCCTTTACATACACTTTTTCAGATTAAGAGAACTCTCCGGATGAAAAAAAGTTTATTTAAAGAGTTTACAATAACATTTTCTGAAAAGTTACCGTAAACTCTTTAAATGAACTTTTTTTCATCCTTTACATAGACTTCTTCAGATTAATAGAACTCTACAGATGAAAAAAAGTTCATTTGAAGAGTTTACGGTAACTTTTCAGAAAATGTTATTGTAAACTCTTTAAATAAACTTTTTTTCATCCGAAGAGTTCTCTTAATCTGAAGAAGTTTATGTAAAGAGTTTACGATAACTCTCCGGATGAAAAAAAGTTCATTGAAAAAGTTTACGATAACATTTTTTGAAATGTTACTGTAAACTCTTTAAATGAACTTTTTTTCATCCAGAGAGTTCTCTCAATCTGAAGAAGTTTTAAACTCTCTGGTTGAAAAAAGTTCATTGAAAGAGTTTACGGTAACATTTCAAAAAATATTACCGTTAACTCTTTAAATGAACTTTTTTTCATCCTCTACATAAACTTTTTCAGATTGAGAGAACTCTCTGGATGGAAGAAAGTTCATTGAAAGAGTTTACGGTAACATTTCAAAAAATGTTACCGTAAACTCTTCAAATGAACTTTTTTTCATCCTTTACATAGACTTCTTCAGATTAATAGAACTCTACGGATGAAAGAAAGTTCATTTGAAGAGTTTACGGTAACTTTTCAGAAAATGTTATCGTAAACTCTTTAAATGAACTTTTTTTCATCCGAAGAGTTCTCTTAATCTGAAGAAGTTTATGTAAAGAGTTTACGGTAACTCTCCGGATGAAAAAAAGTCTATTGAAAAAGTTTACGGCAACATTTTTTGAAATGTTACCGGACATAAACTTTTCTGTATCTTACTACTAATGCGTACTTACCATCTATTCCGGACTGGTTATTATCACCCTCCACTTGGCCCTGCGCTGTGCTCACTACCTTGGAACATCCGGCATCGCAAAATGCATTTCCAGTGGCTGAAAAAAAAGGTGAAGATTATTGGTGGTTAAAATACGATACAGGGGTTAAAATACGATACAATATGATATAAAAAAAATAATGTAATAATGTAAAAATATTAAAAAAAAAAAGAAATAGAAAATATGATATAAAAATATTTTACTTACGTGTGAGCATCATTTTTGTATGGCTGGTCTCAGCCTCTCTCTTCGACGACGGTATCACGATACTCTCAGAGGTTCTGCCGTCGGCTGAATAAAGAGTCAGTGACTCGTTTCTTTTTAACCCTAATATATAAAATAAACCAGAATTTTAAAAAACGCACACCATTTAATATTTGACGTTCGAAGATATTGATGAACGATTCCATGATTTTCAATCAATATCAACAAACGCCACATGAACAAGGTGAAAGAATGAAATTCATTTTTTCACATAATGTTCGACAATATGTGTTTAGAATTTTTTTCTTCAACACATTCTGTGGGATTATATTACTTCAAACATTCAACCTTTTCAAAATGTATATGCGAAAAGATTAAATGATGAAGAAACATAACCCTTCACTCCATGGTGGATAAAAAATCAAATATAAAAAAGAATACATTTAAACATTTTTTTTCATACACTCACCTGTTTGACTCATTTTTTAAGCAACCGGTACGGCGAAAATTAATCATTTCAATGATTCAATAAATTATTGAATGGTAACTTTCCAACTCGATGAACTCGCACGAAGAGTGGAACGAAGAATGGATATTACTTTTTCTCCTATTGAAAAATGAGCGGGAAAAGCGTCGGAATATGGTACAATAGAGAACACGATCCTGGAAACGACGGTAGTGGGGGTGATTTATTTCACGGGCGCTTAATTATTTCACTTTGTGGCCGCCAGGTCGGCGTTGTGATCGAAGGATGGATAATCAGCGCATCACGAATCTAGGAAAATTCGCCACCGGAAAACTCGTATCGGAAAATTCACCATGCGGAAAATTCGTTACAGGAAAATTCGCCACCTGGAAAATTCGCCACCCGAAAAATTCGCCACCGAAAAATTCATGCCAACACCAACAATAATAATAATAACAAACACAGTATTACGCAATTATAACATGATTTTATTAATAATAATGGAAAATATATTATCAAATATATATTAAATATATTATCTAGTATATCAAGTCATATGTCAGTGAAATGCTTTCATTGGAGTTTACTGGCGGTAAACCACCAACAACAACGTTGTTAAACAACGTTCGTATGGTGTGCATAATCTTGTCAACTTGAATCAAACTTGAAAAATTTGGAAATTAGGTTTTTACTTACTATTCAAAATTCGCCGCTCGATTTTTGAAAATCTGCTTTTTTTTAAATAAAATTGTCGAGAATGCTCCGGTTTCGTTCAATAAATTTTCTCAAGTAGTTCCGTCTTTGGTGAAGCTGGGGTTTCCGGTACATGATATCTGTGATGGTGGTGAGGTCCTGTGAATCTATCGCTCGGGGATCGCCCTCTTCGTTAAAAATCTCAGATAACGCGACAATCAATCGCCCGAAAATTTCCGGGACTTTTGTTGTCGTTGTCGTATTTGATAATAAGTCCGCGGACGTATCCTGACATTTTGGATAACGGACTTGAAATAAATGGGGACTTGAAATAAATGGAGCATCTCATACCATGTTATTCGATTGTTTTAATTGTTCATTTTCCTCCATGAGAACTACATTCACTCGGCTGAGGCACTCTTTCGCCGTGTTCGAACTCTGCGAGATTCTGTTTCTGAACGATACACTTATCCAGACGTATCCATCGACGCATCAGGTTGTTTAGGCTATGTAACGAGTCAAATTTTCAATTGGCATCATTCGACACCCTGGATACGCCTGGATAATTTGAAATTTCATTCGAGGCACCCTTCCGCCGAGTTCGAACTCTGCGAGGTTCTCTTCTTGAACGATGCACTTATCCAGACGTATCCATCGATGCACCACATGGCTTTGGTCACACAACGAGCCAAATTTTCACCTGGCATCGTTGAATACCGTGGATACGTCCGGAAAATGTATGAGTTCTTTTGGTTCAGCCTTTCGCAGAGTTCAAACTCTGCATGGTCATTTTTGTTAACGATGCGCTTATCCAGCCGTATGCATCGATGCACCAGGTTGTTTTGGTCACACAACGAACCAAATTTCCGCCTGGCATCGTCGGACACCGTGGATGCATCTGAAAATGTATGAGTTCTTTCGCGGCAGCCTTTCGCAGAGTTCAAACTCTGCAAGGTCATTTTTCTTGCCGTTACACTTATCCAGATGTATCCATCGATGCACCAGGTAGTTTTGGTTACATATCGAGCCAAATTTTCACCTGGCATCGTTGGATACCGTGGATACGTCGGGAAAATGTATGAGTTCTTTTTCTTCAGCCTTTCGCAGAGTTCGAACTCAGCGAGGTCATTTTTGTTGACGATGCGCTTATCCAGATGATTCCATCGATGCACCAGGTTGTTTTGGTTTTATAACAAGCCTAGTTCTCATCTGGCATCTTTGAATACCGTGGATACATCTGGAAAATGTATGAGTTCTTTTGCTCCAGCCTTTCGCAGAGTTCAAACTGCAAGGTCATTTTTGTTGACGATGCGCTTATCCAGACGTATCCATCGATGCACCAGATGGCTTTGGTCACATAACGAGCCAAATTTTCACCTGGCATCGTTGGATACCGTGGAAACGTCTGGAAAATGTATAAGTTCTTTTGCTTCAGCCTTTCGCAGAGTCGGACACCGTAGATGAATCTGATGAAATTTATGAGTTCTTTGGCAAAGTTCGAACTCTCAAAGTTCGACGAGGACGAACTTTGAAGAGTTTCGAAAAGTTTTTTTTTCTGTTTTTGAAACAATCTAATTCTTCCCAATTAGTAGCAAATTCGTGATAAATAAAAAAAAACATTCGGCATCACTCTACTCGTTCTCATAAAAATATTCGAATATTCTGAAAATTTTCTATCATTTTCCATCAGTTCGAAATTTGCGCCTGTTCAGAAAATTGTTTCCCTTACTAATGTTATAAAATTTCAATCATTATCATTTCCATCATTATATTCAACAACATCCATATTATTTCAGGTTTACATTTTTCTTTTTATAATCCATTCAAACAAGTCTTCTCTTTGTTCGTTAATTTTCGAACGACTCAATTTCTCGATTACATATCCCGCTTAACTTCGGGCCGTGGCTATGTCATCTTGGCGCTGTCATTTTTTTGTGGTTGTCTTAACTAAGGGTTAAAACCTACGCCTGACACATAAGTCTGAAACTTGTCCGAACTTCGAAGAACTTCAACAAATGACGATATACAGTTGGTAAAATCATCGTTCATTCGAGCTGACAAGGCATTAATGCATACATGTTAAAAGTACATGTTAAAAGGATGAAATTGATGAAAAATATTTGGCGATGGTACTAACGGTGTAAGATTTTCCAGTGCCGGTGTTTTTGCAATTTACCTGTGTTTCACAAAAAATGTTTGATCTCACCATCTGAAAACCTTCCAGACTCGATGCTTAAATCAACGATCTTTCATACTTTATCGCTGAAAATCTCATTCTCTTCAACTCCAACTTTTTCGCAGTGGTTCAGCTTTTCCGATTTCTTTAGTGTTTTTTTTTTTTTAGACATTTCTCATTGATAAATGATAGACGATTTAGATGTTTCTCGTTTTTTCTTCGTTGTCCACATTTTTGATAAACATCTTTCGCTTCTGGTTCTCACTATTAGAAACTTTCGTCATCCTCGGAAAAAATTTATATTGATACAAACAAGGGTAAATCTGTGGTATTTGTACTATGACAAACATTCCAAATCTTATAGAAGCAATTTATTTTAACGAAACAAAGTTTTGGAACAAAATTGTATACAAAACATTAATGTATTCTGATAAATTTCTACACATTTCTAGAAGAATTCGAATCTAGTTGGAAATTTAACATGTGAAATCATCTCGTAAGATCTCAATGAAATTTTTTTATTTTCGAAACCTTTTGTAGCGAAGGTGCAATGTTTAATTTTGAAGGGGGTGAAGATCTGGTTTGGGAAGGGAATTTTGAATATTCGAGGTGAAGGAAAAACGAAAGAAAAATATATGAAGTCGACACAGTATTCGATTAGATAAAAAGATAATAATCAGTCTTTATTCAATGAAATATATAAATGAGAGGAGTTCGAAGCACAACCGAAATGAATATGGCGGATAACCGGCACGCGGTCGCCAAGAATTGAAATAGCCCGAAAAGATTCACGAAGAATTGTTTTACTAGAAGAAAGTCCGAAAGAAAAGGAAGTACCGACGAATTCACTAACGAAACACTATAACTGAGTCCGGGCGTAAATCGGATTTTAATTACAGCGAACGCTCGTGAAGAAAGAAATATATAACCGTTTCGAAGAGCACGTTGAAGAGTTCGAAGAGCACGTTAATCGAAGATTGACCGTCGATCGATGTGTACCGTGTCGCGGTCAGGCGCGAAGAGAGCGAGAAGGAAGGTAACCCGAAGCGTGCCGTGTGCAAATTCGTAGCGAATAGGACGAAAATTAGGAAGATCGCGGAAATGATAAGAACGAAGGAGGGGAGAGATGTCCGGTAAGTCGCTGGCCACCGAACTCAAGCGATTTTTTTTTTTTTTTTTTTTTTATTTGCATTGTCCCCCTGACGTAGGTTAAGCTAGCAGAGCATTTTTGAAAAAACTATATTTATCATAATCAGGAATTGAGTGCTTTTTATGTGCTAATTATGTGCCAAATTGAAAAATTTTGTGCTCTTTTGGATTTTGCGAAAAACCAATATTTCAAATGCGCTGCCCATAACTGTCAACGTAGCAGAGCACGGCGAGAAATAAAAAATATTTCGAAAAGCTCATAAGACGAGAATTACGTGCTTTTTATGTGCTTTTCAACAGTTGCTTCGAAATGTATTTTTATTAATTACAATTTTTAGAAATCAAAATTTTGTAAATTTACTGCGCACACGTGTCAAGCGCGCAGAGCACCAGCCGTAAAAATCATCGTATCGGAAAAAAAATTTCACAGGAATTACGTGCTATTTAAGTGCTTCGTATATTCCTTGGTTAAAATTTTTGGGCTTTACTCGAAATAAAAAAATTACAATATAAGGATCCCAGGTGTTGAGCAGGTAGAGTACCGAATTGGAAAGGGCTTGTATCAATTCGTCCGGGGCATAAAAATTATGTGCTTCTTACGTGCTAAGAGGATGTTGAATGAAAATTTCCGTTCCTAAAATATTTTCATTAAATAATGAGGAATTGTGAAATTTCCGCCAGCACGTGTCAAGCGCGCAGAGCACCATGCGTAAAAATCATCGTATCGAAAAAAAAATTTCACAGGAATTACGTGCTATTTAAGTGCTTTGTAAAAATTTTTGGGCTTTACTCGAAATAAAAAAATTCGAATGTAAGGCTCCCAGGTGTTGAGCAGGTAGAGTAGCGAATTGAAAAGGGCTTGTATCAATTCGTCCGGGGCATCAAAATTATGTGCCTTTTACGTGCTGAGAGGATGTTGAATGAAAATTTCCGTTTCTAAAATATTTTCATTAAATAATGAGGAATTGTGAAATTTCCGCCGGCACGTGTCAAGCGCGCAGAGCACCAGCCGTAAAAATCATCGTATCGAAAAAAAAAATTCACAGGAATTACGTGCTATTTAAGTGCTTTGTATATTCCTTGGTTAAAATTTTTGGGCTTTACTCGAAATAAAAAAATTCGAATGTAAGGCTCCCAGGTGTTGAGCAGGTAGAGTACCGAATCGGGAAGGGCTTGTATCAATTCGTCCGGGGCATGAAAATTATGTGCCTTTTACGTGCTAAGAGGATGTTAATGAAAATTTCCGTTCCTAAAATATTTACATTTAATAACGAGGAATTGTGAAATTTCCCGCCGGCACGTATCAAGCGCGCAGAGCACCAGCCATAAAAATCATCGCATCGAAAAAAAAAATCACAGGAATTACGTGCTATTTAAGTGCTTTGTATATTCCTTGGTTAAAATTTTTGGGCTCTACTCGAAATAAAAAAATTCGAATGTAAGGCTCCCAGGTGTTGAGCAGGTAGAGCACCGAATCGGAAAGAGCTTGTATCAATTCGTCCGGGGCATCAAAATTATGTGCCTTTTACGTGCTGAGAAGAAGTTGAATGAAAATTCCGTTCCTAAAATATTTACATTTAATAATGAGGAATTGTGAAATTTCCACCGGCACGTATCAAACGCGCAGAGCACCAGCTATAAAAATCATTGTATCGAAAAACAAATTTCACAGAAATTACGTGCTATTTAAGTGCTTTGTTCATTTCTTGGTTCCAATTTTTGGGCTCTACTCGAAATAAAAAAATTCGAATGTAAGGCTCCCAGGTGTTGAGCAGGTAGAGTACCGAAACGGAAAGGGCTTGTATAAATTCGTCCGGGGCATAAAAATTATGTGCCTTTTACGTGCTGAGAGGATGTTGAATGAAAATTTCCGTTCCAAATATATTTAATAAATATTGAGAAATTTCCGCCGGCATGTGTCAAGCGCACAAAGCACCATCAGACGAAAAAAGCATTTTATCGAAAAAGAAATTTCACATTATTTACGTGCTATTTTAGTACTCTTTATATTTCTTGATTCAAATTTTTGGGCTTTTACTCGAATTAAAAAATTTCGAATGTAATTCTCCCAGGTGTCGAGAAGTACCGAATCTGAAGAGGCTTTCATCAATTCGTCCGAGGCATCTGCTTCTTACGTGTTTAGGTAGCGTTAAGAGGAAAAGGTTGAATCACATATAAAATAAATTTGTCTTTTCCGAGTTGGTTGCCAGTTTTGATATTTATTCCAATTTATTGTATGAACTTATCGATTGAATACCATTATGGCCATAAAGGGATTATATTTTAGCATACAGTACGATTTGAACGGGTGACTTATAACTAATTGGACAATTTTTTTCTTTGGTGTCAAATTTTATCCATTCACCGTTACGATAACTGATTGGTATGTAATGTCCAATCAATGAAAAATTGGGATTTCTGGTCAGGACATTTGGACTCTGAAATTCAACAACTCCGATTAATGAGTAAGGACTATCCATCATTGATAGATGGATACTTTCTGGGATACTCTTCAGCGGGATTTTAGGATTGGTACCATTCATCAAATCTTTCGAGACCACTTCGAAGACAACAAAATTTCCTAAAAACATACAATTAAACACAAAAACATACAATAACATAGTTATGATTAAGATGTGTTCGAAATAAATCTGTACGAAGGAGAGAACGAACATCGAACATAAAAAACGGACTTCAACGGATTGAAAAATTCCTAATATATCGTATTGTCCAACGAAGCATATGGCAAAATAATGATTTTCTTATTTGTACCGCAGAATACGTGTAAGAGCTTTCAATATTAATTGTTGCAAAACTTTCTTTTCACCTGGTATTTTGAGGTCAACTCTTAAACCGCCTTCACAGCCTCTTTGAGCACATTTTCGACCATTTCCAGCCAGCGTGATCTCGTCTTCGATGGATTTATTGTACGACTCCGATATTAATGCGGCAGCGCTGATGGTGGCTGTTGATAATTTTATATTTCTTGGGCTGCAACCATGATCACATAGACAAGTTTCCTCGAAACTGCCTATCAAACCCAGTAATTTGCCACATAAATTCGTTACAGTTGTTTCGCACGAGAGCTGGTAACAACGTAGATTATCGTTTCACCTCTTTTCGAATATTTCGCATAAGATTTCGCTTCGCGATTTGTATGCTTGTTATATTTAATATATGTGCGATTATTTATTGGTTTTACTTTAAATAGAAAATGTTCAAAGTTTGTTATTTATTAGTAGATATTTGGTTCAGATATTATAGCTAGCAAGGAATATAAACTTATCTTTATTTTATTTCTTTGGAGCGCTCCTTCGTTCACAGTGGGCTGTACACGACTAAATACATTTTCTGAATTTGTGATATTTTCATTTGTTCGTCTCGAGATTCGGTTAGATTCGGGCCTGGTCGCGTATCGTCGGCCAATCACACTCACACAAACACACATACCGATATAGATTCATTACATGCTGAATTCGTTATCCCAGACTGCTTCACGTTTTTGACAAGAGTAAAGAACTGAATAATCGAGCTAAACTTCTCAATTATGTTTTGGTAGAAAACGTCTGAGTCAATCGCTGCCGTCAAAAATATTTGAAAGATTGAATCGAACGCGCATGTATTTGTTAGATCAATTTTTTTTTTCCCCTTTCGAATTGCTTTCAGCTCAATTTTATCGCCGTTTTTGAAGCGAGGAATCTTGGCTAATTTTTCCTTGATGAGGAAAGCGTTTGCAGGATATTTTTCGCGCAAATATCTACTTTGACGTTTTGGTTTTGTGTTTTGGCCTCTCCAGTTTTCTTGCTCGTTCGATTCAATAATCCTCGGACCATCTTCCATTTTTCGGCACGAAAGGCAAATGCGTCGTTGACCGTACCCTTCATCATCACCTTCATACGGAACAGAATACGTGTCCAACGCATGCACTGCGATTCCGCAAAGCTATGAATTTTCAAGGCCATTAATGCAATAGAAAAAGAAATTTGTGATACACCGAAACGAAATCGAATACTCACTATACATTTGTGTGCTCCATTCGGCATATCTTTATTCAGGCACGCTTTTAGGATATAAATTTGTCAGGATAATGAACAGGCACACTGGGTAAATGAACGTGAACTATTTATTATAAAAATATGATAAAGAAAACGATATAAGTAAGGAAACAAAAACATGTGGCACAGAGATGTTGCCTCTCATAAAGCCGGCAGCGGACTGACCCGCTTTGCCCTCTCTTCACGTACGCGCGATCACAGCGCTCTCGGTCCCCGCAGGACCGTCACAAAAATTTCTAGGCCACGTTTTACATTCGGCCATTTCTGACCTTCTGACGTTCCCGGCAGAATAAAACTTGAGCATAGAGTACGAAATCGTCGATACATAGATAAACAAACTAAAAACTAATTTTTTTCTCGCTTTAACCGAGATTTAACAAAGAAAGTTTTCTCTGGCTTATACTATGAGCGTTTAACAAGGTATATACATCTTTTCCTTAAACTATACGAGTTTTACAAGATACATTTTTTTTTTTTTTTTTTTTTTTTCTTGTACGTTTATTACTCTCGTCGCCACGGCCGCATATTCGCCGCTTGCCAGACACCGCTATAAGGCCGCTGGGTATTTTGAAAACCGTCTACATCTGTGACCTTATATCTATCGTTCTCGAGTTTTTCGGCGACCTTGTACGGACCTTTAAACGCAGGTTTGAGCTTATGTACTGCTCCGGCCGTACTATCAAAATTCTTAATCGAGACTAGGTCTCCTACAGAATACTCGTGCGCTTCCTTGCGCTTTTTATCAGCGTATGTTTTATTGTACGTTTGCGAACGCAAAATTCTATCAGAGGCACGCTCTCTGATCTCGTCTAGATCCGCTCTTTCTTGCTCTTTTTCGTCACATACGTAATCGCGTAAATTATCAACATTTTTCTCGCGTTGTTTTATACCGAATAACAACCGGCTTGGTGTCTCGTCCGTAACTTTACTCGCGGAATTATTCAACGCGTACTCTACGTCACTGATGACCTTATACCAATATTTGCCCGCGGAATTCTCTGAGAGTTTGGCTAACATCGGCGTTAGGGTCCGGTTGACCCTTTCTACTTGGCCATTGGCTTGCGGTGAGCCCGTCGCGATCTTAATGTGCTGAATTCCGTTTTGTTTCATGAACTCTTCAAAATCTGTGCTCGTAAAGCAACTACCCCTATCGGTAATTAATGTTTTTGGTCGTGAATAGTGCTCGAAATATTGTTGCAAACCGTTAATCGCCTCCTTACTAGACGTCGTTTTCGTCGGATAAAGTTTTATAAATTTTGTGAAAGAGTCGATTACAACCAACAGATGCTGCTTGACTAGATGCTTCTTATCTATCGGCCCCAAATGATCGGCGTGTATGGTGCCGAAAGGAACATTGCCTTTGGGAATCGAATGAATCAGACCTTCGACTTTCCCGCTGACTGGTGAAAACGTAATGCACTTAAGGCAATTCTTAATGTGACAATCTACTTTCTCGCGAAGTTTTGGGAACCAGTAATTCTCTAGAATCGCTTGAGACGATTTTTCGGCACCAAGATGACCGAACTCGTCGTGATACTTATACAAGACGTTTCTCTCCATTTGTCCTGGCACGTAAAACAACAACTTTTCTCCGTATTTACGGTACACGAGGCCGTTTCTCATCTCATAAAACTTACTTTCCGATCGTTCAAGTTCGGCGCGAATCTCGACAATTTTTGGATCTTGCGCCTGACATACTGTAACGTTCCATTCAAAAGGATTTTCTTCGATTATCCCGATAGTTCGACTAAGGGCGTCCACGTGACGCATACGTGTACCCGCTCGATATTCTAACTCGTAATCGTAATTGAGCAAAACAAGTGCCCATCGCTCCACTCTTCTGTTTACGTCTTTCTTTTTTAGCGTCATCGTAACGGCATTACAATCGGTCATAATCTTAAATTTTAAACCCTGAAGATAAATACGGAATCTTTCCAAAGCGTAGACAATCGCGAGGGTTTCGAGTTCGAAACTATGTAATCTCGATTCGCTTTCTGTCGTCCGTCTCGAATAATAAAATACCGGATGCATTTTACCGTCGGTTTTCTTCTGCATAAGTACTGCCCCAAACCCCGCTGAGCTTGCATCACAATGCAATTCTGTGAAATCGTTTGGGTTGTAAACCGCTAAGATCGGAGCTTCTGTGAGTTTCGCTTTGAGCGTTTTAAAAGCGCGGTACTCCGTTTCCCCAAAACAAAACGTCGCGTTCGCTTTTGTCAAATCATAAAGGGGTTTTGCAATCGCCGCGAAGTTTGCGATAAACTTTCTGAAATATGAGCAAAGCCCGAGGAAACTACGCACGTCACGAGCGCTTCCGGGAATCGGAAACCTTTCGACTGCTTCGATACCGTTTTTCGTTGGTTTTACTCCCCGCTCCGAAACCATATACCCCAAGTATTCTACTTCCGTCTGAAGGAAGAAACACTTGTCGAGTCGCAACTCCAGGAGGTTATCCGAAAGCGTTTTAAATACTCGCTCGAGAATCTCTAGGTGGTGCTCGATCGTCTGAGTAGCCACCAGGATATCGTCCATATAAATTGCCATATCCCCGGCTCTCGTAAATTCGGCAAAAATGGTATTGACATACCGCTGAAATGTCGCCGGCGCTGTACGAAGCCCAAAAGGCATTCTCAACCATTCGTATTGACCTAATGGAGTTACGAACGACGTGTACTTAACGGATTCTGGCGCGACTCGAACATGGTGGAACCCGTCCTTTAAATCTAGCAATGTAAAGTACTTCTTGTCCCCTACAATCGCCAACTGATCCTCGATAAGAGGTACCGGATAATTATCTCTCGCGGTCGCTTTGTTGAGGACTCTAAAGTCCACACACATACGTAATTTTCCGTTTTTCTTCTTCGTCAAAACGATCGGTGACGTAAACTCAGAATCGCTATTCTGTATGTACTTTTTCTCTAGCAACTCGTCTAAAATTACCTGCAACTTTTGTTTTTCATCATACGCGAGCTTACGCGGAGTGCAGTGAAATGGCTGCGGATTGTCTAGGCGTAATCTCAACTCCGCTTTCGTTTTCGGCTCCGTAGGCCTCGGATAATCGACATACAACTCCTGAAAACTTTTCTCTAGCTCGACTCTCGCCTCGTAAGGTACCTTCGAATTTACTCGCGAACTATCGATTAAGAGCCTCTCGTCGTTAGTCATGTTAATGTTCATAATCTCGCGACACGCGCTCTCGTCAACAGGCAACGTCAATCGGACTCCGAATTTACTCAATATATCGCGGCCCAGTAAAGCTGGTGTTAACGCGGTCTCCTCCGGAACGACATAAAGCCGGAGATTTTCTCTTGATACGTCCCCGATTGAAACAGTCGCGTAGACTTTTCCCGAAAAATTGAGTTGTACTCTCTTACACCCGCAATACTCACGATCTGTCGAATCTAATGGGAGAAGCCCTTGTTTCTCGATGAAACGTTCTTTCACGAAGCTAATCGGGCTACCTGTATCGAGAAGCGTATCCAAACACAACACTCGCTGAACACCAGTGTCCTTAATTTCATACGTGACGATCTTTCTGTGTTCGACGTTGTCTTCTTCGGCAGGATCCTCGTAGACGTTGGATACTTGCTGTGATGCCTCCTTCGTTTCTTTGGTAGGGCAATTCTTTGCCTGGTGTCCCATCTCTCCGCACGTGAAACAGGATCCTCGTTCTCTCTTTGGTCTAGGACAATCGCTTGCGAAGTGCCCCGTTTTGTTACAATTGTAACACTTAATCGACTTCTCGCTGGTTCCTTCTTTCGTCGATGTCTTAGTCGTTTTCGTTTCTGATTTTGTTTTATCGGCTGACTTTTCTGCTGTCGACTTCTCGATTGTAGTTTTCTCTCCGTGCTGTGCGTCTTTTCTACCGACCCGAGACGTAAGAGAGATCTTACGGAAACCGTTGAGCAAATCTTTTATCGTATTAAAGTTTTGCATGCGGGCCTGATTCTTCAACGTTTGATCAGGGATCCCGTCAACCAAATAATCCAACAAATCGGCGTCTTCGATCGGCACCAGATTACCCAGAATGAGTTTCTCGTGGTAATAATTGTTGAACGATTCGTTTGTTTGCCACGTCCTTAACTCAAACTTCCTGAGCCGGTCAACTTTACTCGGTCGCTGATCGAATGCTTCCTTCATTGCTTCGAGCAATTCGTCGAGTGTCATCTCCGTGTACTCCGATCTTGAACGGAACCATCTATCCGCTTTCGCCTTAAGCTTGGAGCTGATAACAATCTTCATAATCGCATCGTCGACTGCAAAAAGTCTCTTGACCAGTCGAACTTGCTTTTCCCATTCCTCGAAATAGCGATTTGTACCGTCGAACTCGCCTAACAATTCTCCGATACCTTTAACGTCTGCTCGTAACGATGGCGGCGCCATACGCTCCTCTTCCTCTCGATGTCTTCGTAAATCATCGTTGAGAGTCCTATTCGCTGGGGCGTTTCCAGGATTGCGCACGTTTACCACTTCAAGTTCACGCTGAGCTACTAGCGCTTCTCGTCGCGCTACGTCTCGTTCTCGACGGGTGACCTCGAGTTCTTGCCGCAGCATTTCGTTTCGTTCACGCTCCAACCGAAGTTGTGCGTTCTCGTTGGTTGCATTGTCGTCGGAAAATTCACCCATCCAGTTGCCTTCCGGATCCGCTTCCATCAACCTGGCAATCAACTGTGGTTTTGTCCCCGTTGTCAATAAATCGCGCTCATCTAATTTTTCTTTCAGCTGCTGCACCGTGAATCTACTCGCGGCGGTCTCCATGATACGAGCGCGGACGATTGTTCAGTACTGCGGTTCAAAAATTTTTTTCGACTCGTAACACAAACACGCACGACAGTATTAACGACGAAATCGGATCGTGTTATTTATCATAAAAACCGTGAGCAACAATTCTCTCATAAATGTCGATCGCGTCACACACTAATATCGACTCATATCAATTAAACATAACGTAAACACCGTATCAGCTGTTCGCTGTTCGTCGCGACGCACCGTTGCGAAATGTTTGCACGTTACATCCGGTAGATGTCAGCACTACACTCTCGACCGTCGGTACTTACCGGACTTCGCGACGTGCCACGCGGAGAAACTTCTCGAACGACGCCTCGTCCCGACCGTTACAACGCGCACACGACTAAAATGGCGGATAACGAACTTTCTCGATCTTCGACACACGAACGAGCCCGTCTCATCAGTATCACGCCCGAAATTTTTCACTTAATGTTTTTCTTTTCCCTCACAGTATCGACAGACCCCGATTGAACATAAACTCGGTAACGTAAATTCGATGCTGTGGCTTGAAACATAAATCATAAATCGTAACTGAGCACGCGCTGCCGTTTCACGTAAATTGTCTGTTCGTCGCTCGTTCCTTTTTTGTGTCGTTGCACGTTCCTCACTGATCCCACTTCTGAATTTTAGGATATAAATTTGTCAGGATAATGAACAGGCACACTGGGTAAATGAACGTGAACTATTTATTATAAAAATATGATAAAGAAAACGATATAAGTAAGGAAACAAAAACATGTGGCACAGAGATGTTGCCTCTCATAAAGCCGGCAGCGGACTGACCCGCTTTGCCCTCTCTTCACGTACGCGCGATCACAGCGCTCTCGGTCCCCGCAGGACCGTCACAAAAATTTCTAGGCCACGTTTTACACGCTGGACAAAGTGAATTTTGTTGTGAGCATTCATCAATGTTGCCTAATTCTTTATGATACACTTGCAGCTCGCCGTTCGTTGGCTGCTCGTCATTACACGTCGATGGCTCGTCATCCGCTGGTTCTCCATCGAAGGTCACAGGTCGTTCGTCATTCGTTATCGACTGCCCATCGTTATCGGCCAAACCATTGTCGCTCAACTCCGGAGGACATAGTTCTTCTTCTTCGGTCGCTGATCTTACTATAGGATCTTTAAGCTTCGTTATTCCGTTTAAACTTTCTAGATGAATAGATACAAATTCATCGACCCGCATTGGAGTGGTTTCTTTTTTCAAGAGGAGTTTCTTGATATTTTTGAACTCCGATTCGACACATGCACTGGAAGCAGGGACCCGTCCGTATCCAAAATTGTTTCGCTTTATGCACGACCACAATGGTAGCAATTGGCAGTCATTCATGAGCTGTTCCGATAACTTTGGGAAAAAGTGGGCATTTATCCTTGATCCGTCTCGATTTTGGATGTCCAGCTTGACCTTATTGCAAATGTCCATTGCCCATTGATAACACTTGTTTTTACGCGTCGCATCGAAGCATTGATTTTCTTCGGGTTCTTCAGTTGTGACTTCTTCTAGTTCATCAATTTCGATGCTGCTATCGGCCGCAGAGAGTATGTTGCACATAACCTTTTGACAATAAAAATAATGTTTCTATTTTCATTCTTTTAAATTGAAGAAAAAAGTAATTATGATTACAATATAATTTTTCGCTGTTTTTATCATTGAGTAATACCACGGCTATATATTTACTATAGACAAAACTATTCTCTCGCATATATTCACTCTGAAAAATATTTGGGGATAAAATTTTTTATTCGAAAAGTATTCACTTCGGTGCGCTATCTTTTATCGAATATTTCTATTAGAACACAATGTCATGAAGACATGAAGAAAGCTTGATTTTAAATATTCAAACGTCTTTTTTTACTTTGTTATATTTCAAAAAGAAATTTTTTTAATTAATAATTTTTCGGAACATACATCTGGTGTATATCTGACGAAAAAATATCTGAAAACGTACAAGGGGCGCCCTGCTGTAATGTGTATGCGCACGTATTTATAGTACTTACTTTTTTTTGCGTTTCACACGGATTCGAAGTACCGTCATCACAGTCCCCCTCTGTTTCGCTATTTGCAATTGTGAGTAATGCGCTCAATATTTTCTCAGATCGTCTGATATCGGTACTCAATATAAGCTGTCCAATGGAAGCAAGATAAAATTGCTTGATTTTTGGCCGAACATCTTTCAAAAAGATGGCATATTTTTTTACATGATGTGCCACATCTATCCGTATATAGCACGATGGAGGTGGTGTTTCCATGCATGCATCCGCGTATTCAGATAACGTACTAAATCTAGTAAATGCTCTGACTGCGGCTCCAAGAAGAGCTCGCGATGCGTCGCACACGACTTCTTTGGGTGTAGGCAATCCTGCTTCCTCAAGCCATGTAGTCAACCAGAAACCGATGTGAAATGTCTTATGTGTCTCGCTCACCATTTGTGCTACGGTCATTTGTCCGATATTTTTGTGGTATGCAACGATCAAATACAAGAATATAGGGTGGGATGTCGAATCATCTGGTTTTTTCAACGGTTTAATGAGCGATCCACTGGCATCGAGTGCGACAACAGTACCCTCCATCGCAGCCATGGTTCGGTATAGGGTATTTTGATGTTTAGTCGCATAATACACGTAAAAAGGCTCAAGACTAATCGCGTGAATACTGCTACTCATGAAAGTATGCTTCATTATCTGCAGAGCTGTTACGGGATTCCGATCGATGCGTTTCGATTTTCTTAGCTCGTATTTCGCAGCTTTTAAGACCGCTGAAGTTGGAATTATTGCAGGCTCCGGATCACCTTCATTCATGAGCGCATTAGCCTCATCAATCCGGTAGCGATATGCCGATTTGTGCGTAAGTTGTTCCACTACAGCCTGTCTTTTAGGAGCTCTCAAGTATCTTTTACCGCATTCAAGTCCTTCTTTTCCCAGAGTCGTTTCACACCTAATCACCATTATATCGTTGTTTCGTTGGAGATGACACTCGATTTTCGAACCACAGCGACAATGTCCGATTGCATGACCTGATTCTCGGTTCATAGCGATATAGTGATAATCGAAGTGATAACCGCACTTCGATCGAGTTTCGTTCCAAAATCGAAGCGAAAAAAAATCTTGCCAAATACCTGCCATAATAAATTAAAATAATTAGAACCTATCATTTCAATACTATCACAATTTTTTCGATTTATGGATAGATTTTTTCTATCTATTGTCGAATCGGTAACGCGTGAGTTGTTTCAAATGTTATAATTGTTTCAAATGCGAATAAAAAAGTTAATTGGACACGGATATTTGATCTATCAATATAATTTAACCGTAGTTTTTCAAACGGAACACTCAGATTATCGTTTTTATTGAAAACTTTGTACTAATTGTTTCGATCTAGAGCTCAAATCAAAATGCAAAATGTGCATATTAACAAAACCTGCGTATTTTGAAATAATAAAAAAATAGAATCATTCCGTCTACACAATAATTTTGGATAATGAAACTGAATAGTTATTAAAAAAAATTTTGAACCAAAGTTGGATTTTTTGTATTGATAATCTCTCACATTACACTGATGTTCATACGCTTGTACATGATTGAACATGGTATTCCCGTACTTTTAGCCGGCAATGTAGGTCTAGTTATTTTCATACACATCTTTTAAAGAGGAAATACACAGAAAAACAATTTCAATTGCATTTACTAAAATTTTCTCGACACTATTTAAAGCAGCACGATTCAAACTTTTTATGAAAACTTATACTTTCAATGCTAAATTACGAGACAATGTAACATTGAAAGTGTTAGTTTCCGTAAGAAATGTGAAATATGCTATTTTTCGTAAGCAGCGTCTTTAAAAAATACGTCGAATTTCAATCAATCAACAAATTTACATACTCTATGAATCATGTTTTCCATCGAATTCTAAAAGTACGCTGTATTGACCAAATAAATTTAGTTGTCTTGCATTTCATTGGATCAACACAGAAATAATGTAATCCATGAAATAAATAATCAATTATTTCAACTCATCGAGTTCAACACTCAGGTAAAATATTTTCTTCATGTACAATATATGGTGTCTTTGCTAATAAACTTATACACACTTTTTCCCATTTGAGCTGTTTAACGACTCTAATTTGAGCAATACATTTACGTTCTTTACACAATTGAAATTAGTTTGCTCTCTATTGTTATTTGACTTACCAGATTTCATTTTGTAGACTTCACGATGTTTCGGTTGGTTTTTTTTCGATGTATTCTTTAAAGTATGCACTTTTTTGATTAACAGTTGATCAAAATCTGATGCAGGAACATGCAATGTGAAAACGCATCCCTGATTCGTCTCAGACGACAAATTGAAGGACGAATCGTCCGTCCCTGTTTGATTTGGCTCAAATGAATCATTTCCAATCTTATCAACATCATCATTTGTTTCCACTGAGCTGTCTTGCAAAATTGTTCGGACATCCTCTCTATTACATGAAACGAAAGTATATAACGCGGCAGCCGTTTTTAATCCATCGCATTCGTGGGAAATTTTTTGCCACACTGAGTTATTTTTTGATACTATCTTTTTCTTATCTGTAATAATTTCGTCCTTGTATTGTAAAATTTTTTCAATAATCAATTCAGAATTATGCGTTTTTGGTCTGCCACGCTTTATCTCTTCTTCGCCTGCCATTGAGAAAAAATACTGAGAAAATCCACCATGCCAGTTGAAAAAAGTTACAACTGTAACAGAAAAGGATTCCACTGAACAGTAGTATAGAACGAAACAGTGGTATAAAAGAGTACGTACAAAGGAGGCAAAATATAACTTTTAACGCTGGGCGCGAGTCATTGACAGTTTTTACCTCCGAGACACGATACTTTGTATAACGAAACCACGTTTCCTCGCTTTTTTTATAGTGTCTACGGAACCGCAGAGACTCACGAAAAAGCGAGGAAAACATTGTTACGTTATATAAAATAAAGTATGTGGAATATTTCTATATTTAAGGAGTTTTGGTACAGGCGATACAATGTTGCCATGCTAAACCATGTTAAAAACATCAAAAAGTTCAGAATTTTATAAAATTTGGTGAACGTATTCTTTAATGGCAAATTTGACAATACAAATTTTTTCAGATTTTTCATCTACACAGTTATCGAGTAATTGAAGACTGAAGTTCACGTGTATAAGCATAGCGTTTCCATATATATAGGTATACACTTCGGGCATGAGAAATCTGCTTTAATGCGTAATTACTCGATAACTGAGTAGAAGAAAATGTTGAAAAAATTTGTGTTTTTGTACTTGGTGTTGAAGAGCATTATCACAAAATTTGATCAATTTCTTAACGTTTAGAATTCTGTAACGAAACTCCTTACGAGAACAGCGATAGCATGGAGCCTCAAAAAATTCCTATACTTACGGTATTGCCAAACGCCGAGAATGAAAATTTGTTCGATATAAACGAGCGTGAAATATAAGACACTCCTGGGTTCGATTGCATATGAGAAAGAGCTCGACGCTATGCGCCACTGTCGGCCGAGGCATGAACTACGTTTTGAACAAATCCTATACAAATCATTGTCAGATTCCGAGAAATACGGAAGACTAATTTTTCAATGAATTTGAAGATAAGAAAAGCATCGGCACCAGAGTAGTCAAAAATTTCTTGAAAACACAACAATACCCAATAAGTTTTAGTACTTGAAAAATAACCGGAGTTCGGGAATACGAGAAAAAAAATAGAACATACCTCAGGTTTTATACGAAAATAACAGATGAAAGGTATATTATTTTTATACACTGAATGTTTGGATCCAAACTCAAACGAATGTTCTAGTCATTTGAGAGATGTGGCTAAAGCAGTCGATATTTATGTTTATAATATCGATATTAGGTCGATCTAAATGAAATCAATATTTTCCTTCTCTCGATTCATTGACGGAAATTTAAAAAAAAACCCTCACGACTGGCTTCTCAATACAACGTTTTATACAGGTCGTCTGCGTGCTCGACACGTGTTAACGTAAACTTCACAATTCCTCATTATTTAAGGAGTTTCGGTACAGAGGATACAATGTTGCCATGCTAAATCATGTTAAAAACATCAAAAATTTCAAAAAGCTTAGAATTTTATGAAATTTGGTGAATGTATTCTTTAGTGCCAAATTTGACAATACAAATTTTTTCAGATTTTTCTTCTGCACAGTTATCGAGTAATTGAACACTAAAGTACACGTGTGCAAGGATAGTGTTTCCATATATATAAGTATACATACCGGGCATAATAAATCTCCTTTAATGCGTAGTTACTCGATAACTAAGTAGAAAAAAATTTTGAAAAAAATTGTGTTTTCGCACTTGATGTTGAAGAACATGATCACCAAATTTGATTAATTTCTTAACATTTTGACTTCTGTACCGAAACTCCTTAATAAAAATATTTTAGCAACGGAAATTTTCATTCAACATCCTCTTAGCACGTAAAAGGCACATAATTTTTATGCCCCGGACGAATTGAAACAACCCTTTCCGATTCGGTACACTACCTGCTCAACACCTGGGAGTCTTACATTCGAATTTTTTTATTTCGAGTAAAGCCCAAAAATTTTAACTAAGGAATATACGAAGCACTTAAATAGCACGTAATTCCTGTGAATTTTTTTTTTTTTCGATACGATGATTTTTACAGCTGGTGCTCTGCGCGCTTGACACGTGCCGGCGCGGAAATTTCACAATTTCTCATTATTTAATGAAAATATTTTGGGAACGGAAATTTTCATTCAACATCCTCTCAGCACGTAAAAGGCACATAATTTTTATGCCCCGGACGAATTAATACAAGCTCTTTCCGATTCGGTACTCTACCTGCTCAACACCTGGGAGCCTTCATTCGAATTTTTTTAATTCGAGTAGAGCCCAAAAATGTTAACCAAGGAATATACAAAGCACTTAAATAGCACGTAATTCCTGTGAATTTTTTTTTTTCGATATGATGATTTTTACGGCTGGTGCTCTGCGCGCTTGACACATGCCGGCGGAAATTTCACAATTCCTCATTATTTAATGAAAATATTTTAGGAACGGAAATTTTCATTCAACATCCTCTTAGCACGTAAGAAGCACATAATTTTTATGCCCCGGACGAATTGAAACAACCCTTTCCGATTCGGTATTCTACCTGCTCAACACCTGGGAGCCTTACATTCGAATTTTTTTATTTCGAGTAGAGCCCAAAAATTTTAACCAAGGAATATACAAAGCACTTAAATAGCACGTAATTCCTGTGAATTTTTTTTTTCGATACAATTATTTTTACGGCTGGTGCTCTGCGCGCTTGACACGTGCCGGCGGAAATTTCACAATTCCTCATTGTTTAATGAAAATATTTTAGAAACGGAAATTTTCATTCAACATCCTCTCAGCACGTAAAAGGCACATAATTTTGATGCCCTGGACGAATTGATACAAGCCCTTTCCGATTCGGTACTCTACCTGCTCAACACCTGGGAGCCTTCATTCGAATTTTTTTAATTCGAGTAGAGCTCAAAAATTTTAACCAAGGAATATACAAAGCACTTAAATAGCACGTAATTCCTGTGAATTTTTTTTTTCGATATGATGATTTTTACGGCTGGTGCTCTGCGCGCTTGACACGTGCCGGCGGAAATTTCACAATTCCTCATTATTTAATGAAAATATTTTAGGAACGGAAATTTTCATTAACATCCTCTTAGCATTTAAAAGGCACATAATTTTTATGCCCCGCACGAATTGATACAAGCCCTTCCCGATTCGGTACTCTACCTGCTCAACACTTAGGAGCCTTACATTCGAATTTTTTTATTTCGAATAAAGCCCAAAAATTTGAACCAAGGAATATACAAAGCACTTAAATAGCACGTAATTCCTGTGAATTTTTTTTTTCGATATGATGATTTTTACGGCTGGTGCTCTGCGCGCTTGACACGTGCCGGCGGAAATTTCACAATTCCTCATTATTTAATGAAAATATTTTAGGAACGGAAATTTTCATTCAACATCCTCTTAGCACGTAAGAAGCACATAATTTTTATGCCCCGGACGAATTGATACAAGCCCGTTCCAATTCGGTACTCTACCTGCTCAACACCTGGGAGTCTTACATTCGAATTTTTTTATTTCGAGTAAAGCCCAAAAATTTTAATCAAGGAATATACGAAGCACTTAAATAGCACGTAATTCCTGTGAAATTTTTTTTTTTGATACAATGATTTTTACGGCTGGTGCTCTGCGCGCTTGACACGTGTCGGCAGAATTTCACAATTCCTCATTATTTAATGAAAATATTTTAGGAACGGAAATTTTCATTAACATCCTCTTAGCATGTAAAAGGCACATAATTTTTATGCCCCGCACGAATTGATACAAGCCCTTCCCGATTCGGTACTCTACCTGCTGAACACTTAGGAGCCTTACATTCGAATTTTTTTATTTCGAATAAAGCCCAAAAATTTGAACCAAGGAATATACAAAGCACTTAAATAGCACGTAATTCCTGTGAATTTTTTTTTTCCATATGATGATTTTTACGGCTGGTGCTCTGCGCGCTTGACACGTGCCGGCGGAAATTTCACAATTCCTCATTATTTAATAAAAATATTTTAGGAACGGAAATATTCATTCAACATCCTCTTAGCACGTAAGAAGCACATAATTTTTATGCCCCGGACGAATTGATACAAGCCCTTTCCAATTCGATACTCTACCTGCTCAACACCTGGGAGTCTTACATTCGAATTTTTTTTATTTCGAGTAAAGCCCAAAAATTGTATCTAAGGAATATACGAAGCACTCAAATAGCACGTAATTCCTGTGAAATTTTTTTTCCGATACGATGATTTTTACGGCTGGTGCTCTGCGCGCTTGACACGTGTGCGCAGTAAATTTACAAAATTTTGATTTCTAAAAATTGTAATTAATAAAAATACATTTCGAAGCAATTGTTGAAAAGCACATAAAAAGCACGTAATTCTCGTCTTATGAGTTTTTCGAAATATTTTTTATTTCTCGCCGTGCTCTGCTACGTCGACACTTATGGGCAACGCATTTGAAATATTGGTTTTTTGCAAAATCCTAAAGAGCACAAAATTTTTCAATTTGGCACATAAGTAGCACATAAAAAGCACTTAATTCCTGATTATGATAAATATAGTTTTTTCAAAAATGCTCTGCTAGGTTAACCTACGTGTCCCCCTGGCGTAGATACATTTTTCAGTCTAATGCAGGGTCGGCAGAGTAGCCAGTCCCCCCCATGCGGCCGCATCCGACTTCCCCCTCTGTAGCGCATTCGCCATGGCACTCGATTCCATGGGCACAGGGAAACTGCGGAAAACCCGTACCACTACAGCCGGCCCTGGGTTCGCTTCACGGTACCGGAGCTACGTCACTCCTTGTCGCGAGAATGTAAACATGAACTACAGCTGTATACATGTGACACATACATGTACAAGTACCTGCGTATGTCTCATATATACATCTGGAGCTGGTCACGCTCATATTTAATTCTCGCGAAAAGACTACGGGACCGGGAATCGAACCGAGGACCTCCCGACGCTCTGGCTTAGAGGCAAGCACGCTAGCCACTAGACCACAGCGCCGGTTAAACTCAAGCGAGAGACCCCCCGTGCACTGAGGACCCCACGCGAGAGGCCGATGAACCTTAGAGTTTTCCAAACATGCAATATTCAAAAAACAAATTGAAACGATTTGATTGAAAATATCCTGCATATTTTTAAAATCTTTCATTTGAAAGTAAAACAATTTCAAAATATATTAACAAATAAGCATTTGACAAATAAATACTGAATCATTTATAATTCAGTACTGAAACGACATTCTTAATACACCCCTTTATTTAAAACTCGCGCGCCCAGTGAGTCCGAGCATAGGCGCCCACAGCCACTCTTGGCAAGGAACGGCGGAATGGGACCGAGCGCCCACCGCTACGTTCCCGCAATAATCCGATGCTTTCTTTTCACTCCCATTGCCATTTTGCATTATTTTCCAATTTATGATTTGAATTGTAAAAAAACCAGATGTCAGGTCCAAAACGTAGGAAAAATCCCCAAAAAGAATAAGACAGAAGTTTCCAGGTAATTAATTAATAACGGGAATATAATAAGAAAACTTGGCGCAGGCGCATTGCAAGCGCACTTCTCAACAACAAATCCGAGCTCAAGGCCAAACAATGAGAACCAATGAGGAATTACAGAATTGGAAACCGGGTTTGAGATTAATTTTAACGAGCGAATCAACGTTCAAGTTATTTTTAGTTGTGATATTGTTATGATTTCATTGTCTCGAGCGGTATAAAAGACCGTGCGTGGAAGCCAAAAGCCAGTCTTGACTCGAACTCCAGGAGGCGATATACTCCAGAATAGTAGAGACATTCTGACTCAGACCACAATCGTTACCTTCCCTTTCCCCTCACACTGGGAGGGCAGGACCCGGGCGGCTCCGTTTGGGTTCAAGATTTTCGGTGTGAGAAATTTATCTTTCCTTAAATTCCCACACAGAAAGGGCCGGGACTGTGCGACTCCGTACAGTCTCAAGATTGGACGTGTGGAATTTCCTTTTCCTCTCACACTGAGAGGGCCGGAATCGGGCGACTTCGTTCGATTTCAAGATTCTCAATGTGAAATCAAGCTTATTGCTTCAAAAAAAAAATATATAATAGATTGTTGTTTGAGTGAGGAAAATCAAAAAGACACACTCAGAGAATTAGAGTCAAGTTTGTTCTCTCAAAGCCTCTGGAGGTTCGAGGTGAGAATAACCACGATAGGCGTTATCATTTTCTTATGACAAAATAATAAACAAGGAATGGTATACACGGCGTGATCCAAATTGATTATAATTTATTTAAATTGTATAAAATCAAAAGCAAGAAACAAGGGAAAGGTTGAATTGTATCGAGTCACTGGCCGAGCGGTCAGATAAGTCGATTTGGACGCGAAAGAAACAGAACGTGACAAGAACGCCTCTGAAGAATCCAGAAAATTTTCTTTTAAAATCGAGTAAAATTTTTTTTTAGGTATAAACCAGGCTTCCAATTCCCAGGTCAAGAGTTAATAAAAGGACAAAGCACCAAGCGTATTGTTTTTTTTTTTTATCAGACTCAAAATAAAAATTTATGTGTAAAAATAAAAAAAAAAAAAAAAGGAAAAAAGGGGAAAAACCATATGTAAGAAGATAAGAATATTGAATAAACACTCTGTTCGTTGAAAACTACTTCGCGCACGTTCTCATTTTCGTTTTCGTTCTCTTACCTGCTCCTAAATAAATTTAGTTGCTCGAATTTACGCGTAACGGCGTGCTGCACCAAAAGCGTATCGTTACAGTACTTATTGAATTTAAAATCGTACAACACATTAGACCTTAAAGTGAATTAGGGCTAAAATATAATATAATATCAAGAGACGCGGTAGCGGCTCAACGCCAAGTATTGAACGAAAAGAAAGAGCCAGCGCGAGACCTGCCACACTTATATTGAAACGGCACACTTTCCGAACACTCATTAAAAATGTATTTTGAACTACGCGCCAGGCGACTCAGTGTTTAGCCGCTCGACGCGACACGGTGGCAAAACCATGTAACAATTTATAAAGACAGAAAATTCCTTTTTTCTCACGATATTCACTCATTTTTATTCTCTAACAAGCATTTCTTATTAACTCCCACATAAAACATATGAAGACAAACAAAAAACAAGTTAAAATCAAATATAAAACATAACGCGGGAGAGTCCAGACAGTAAGAAATAATACAAGTCCAATGACACGTTTAATCCAACGGAAATGGCAAATCTCGAGGCAGGGTTTAGATCTAACGGAAAGAATGCTCGAAATCACTCGCAAATTAGTTAATTATTATGTTCAAAAGAAAAACTCACTTTATTTTGGTTAAAAAAAGGGTAAAGACGAACCCTAAACAACAAAAACATTTATTTTCTTTGTAAAATTATTATTTTTAAAACGAGCAATGGAAACCAGCCTTAAGGTCAACCAATCGCGCCGCAGCGACAGGCCGGCCGACCAATACGAAAATTTAGAGATCGAAAACTCTGGTTCGAGATTATTTTTTCGGGCCAATCCGATTTCGAGTTATTTTTAGAATGAATTATGATCATTATTCCTTTGTCTAAATCAGTATAAAAGGCCGTGCTGAGCAGCAACGGCAGCTCATTCTTGAATCAGCTCTCGCTTCAAGTACAGAGGTAGTGACTCTGGAAAACAAGCTCCAACCTAAAAACCTTGAATATACCAAGTTTCACGCCGAGAGGGAGGGGATTGTGCGATTCCGTGCAATCCAAAGATTCGAGGGTGAAATTCCTTTCCGATCACGCCAAGAAGGGAGGGACCTGTGCGATTCCGTGCAGGTCAAAGATTTCTAACGTGATTACCTTTTCCTTCATTATTGAGAGGGAGGGGACTGTGCGATTCCGTGCGGTCTGAAGATTCTCAATTCTGATCCGGCCATTCCTATGCTAAAGAGGGAGGGGACTGTGCGGCTCCGTGCGGTCTGAAGATTCTTGGCATAGGAACCTTATCATAACTTATTTCTTTTGTTCGTTGGAGCATAGTCAATTAATTAAAAGCACGTAAAATAAATCACACTCTTTGAGGCGAGAACTGATTCCACTGTCCCGAGAATAATCAATCATAGTAAATTATATCGAGCCAAAGCCAGAAATAAATCTAAAATTATATAAAGTCATTAAACTAAACAGATTGATATTAATCGGAAATAGCAAATCAGGAAAACAAGAGAGTAAAAGAATCGAGCCAATTTATTATCATTTTGCTAAGCAGATTTATTCAAAAAACAAATTTATTGAAATAAGAGAGCGCATTAACAAACTGGACAAATTTATTGAAATAAGAGAGCGCATTAACAAACTGGACAAATTTATTGAAATAAGAGAGCGAATTATCAAATTGGACAAATTTAATGAGAAAAAAGAGCGTATTATAGAATTGGACAAATTAATTGAAATTAGGGAGAGAAATTTATGATTATCAATAAAAAACACCAAGGATCGGCACACTACTTTTGTTTGTACACACCATTACACTGAATAAACATTGTTATTTATCGTTTGAATCAAATCATCACACTCTCGTTTATTTACATGCCTGCTCCTAAATTTTTAGTAGCTCGAATTCACGCGTAGCGGGTGACGTCGAAAAGCGTACCGTTACAATATATACGCGAATATGCCGGTTTTCTGACGTCATATTAATAATAATTATAAAATTAAAGTGACGCCAAGCAAATTCTGAGCTGAAAATCAAACTTATTTTTCTTTTGAAATTGAAAGTTTCCTTTAAATATTTTAATTCTTTTTTGTGCTCAACGAGCTGCCGTGTATTATTAAAGGATGAGCATGAAAAATTTGTTGTCAAGTTTGAAAATTCATAACTTAAAACTCAGAAATGTTTTCAGAATACTGTAGTAACTCGAATGCCGAAAGGATTTTTTTTCTTTTCACGTTCTTACTTCAGTCATACGAGTCTGTAAATCGAAGCATGTATTTTGTTCCCGGTTCATTTCAATCATTTGTTAACCTATCAATGCGCAAAATGACAATTTTGTTCACGCAATTTCAAGTACACAGTTTTAATTGACAAACAACAAAAAATTCCTTTAAAAATCTCTTGTAGAGGGTTTTCGAGGGTGCTCCTTCAGAATCCGGCCTTAATTTTTTTTTATTAATATCAAATTCTTGATTATTTTTACGTTTTAAATTGGAGTTGATATTTTTTCAAGTTTTTTTAAATTTTAAATCGATTTCTTTGTTGTTACTGCCCTTAATAACCATATTATTGCAAGTAATGGCGATCTGAATGTCTGACCTTTCCGAGACCTTAGTTACGAACTTTTTTCCTTTTGATCTTTTCCAAAATGGCGGTTTTCGGAGAACAGCATGATGTAAAGTTCCATGATTTTTTTCCTCGAAAAGTATCGACTTGACGAAACAATTTTATACAACTGTTACGTCCCGAGCGGGAGATTTGAGTGGGATCGGTGAGTGCTCGATTTAGGAGTGGCGTATCAGTTTTATTGGTGGCCACTTGTGAGTCTTGTTTGAGCCTTACCTGTTTCCCGAACACATTTATTATATTATTGGGTATGCGTGACCCTTTAAAGTGTAGGATCCGGAGTTGGAAATGGTTTCTCAACTCCAGGAGCGATGTCGGAGATCGTTTAAATAAACACTATGTCGATGAACTGTTGATAAATTGTGAATAATATAATGTTTATTTATTGATCGTTACTTACTCTACACTTTGTCTTTACAATTATCTCGTTTTTTAGATTGAGGTTGAAATATTTAATACTGAGTTAGCCGATTGTTTTAGATTATGAATGAGGAGGATTTCGGACGCGATTGACACTTGGTGATTGTTTGGAGTCTAAATATAAAATATATTAGAATCGCGATGGTTTGGATTGTTATAAAGAGTGTTAACGCTTCCGAAGTCGAATGCTAACTAACTACTGACTAAAATTGTTGGTCTAATTGGAGTTAGAGATGAGGATGCATTTTTTTGGGGATAGGATGCTGTAGAGGGGAGTTGTTCTTTACGGTTTTTAGTTTGGATTGGGTAATAGGTCATAAAGTGAGTGACCTAATTTGGAGATTGGATGTGGATATAGGGGAGACTTTTCCGGAGATACGATTGGAGGAAAAGTTACTTGAGATTTCTTAGAATTAAGAGTATGGATCAGTCACCTAACCTCACTTCGAATTTTCGAAATTGAAATTCTTCAGCACAGTTTGACCGATCACAAAACGGCTCTGTCAGCCCACGCAGGGCGATGGCAAAAATGGGCTGACAGAGCCATTTTCTAATCAGTCAAACCGTATCGAAGAATTTCAATTTCGAAATTTGCAGCTATCTCTATCACACTCACGGTGGCGAGATACGGACTGATCCATCCTCTTAAGAAAAGTGCGTTGAGCGGAAATTTTAAGATATGCACGTGTTCCACTTGAAATTGGAGCATGCGTTTGGAAAGCGTGAGAAATGTGAGTTTTGCCAAATGTTTCTGGTTTTTGTAGGGTTCTGGAAAATGTAAATTTGAGAGTGAGTTTTTATTGCTCTGTTCGGATTTTGTCGAGATTTTGAAGAGATGTGAGAAATGTCGCGGATGTAATAAATTTGAGGATTAAGGGTAGTCTGGGAAAGTCCTTAGACGGTTCCCATCGGAGTCATGTAGAGGATTTTTTGTGGCGACTGAAAGTCAAGTCGTAGCTCGGTAGTTGTTCTAAGGATTAGAAAGCGTTGTAAAAATGGTTATGGGTATCGAATGTTTAGGAGGAAGTTTCGTCTTAAGATTTATGTTATATTTGAGAGTATGTACGATTTAACAATCGTATATGCTCGATTATTTATTTATTATTATTAGTTATCGACGAATGATGATGTAGTTTTATGAAAGTGTACCGTCTGATGATACGTTTCGTATAAGGTGCAATGAAAAATTTATGGGGGGGTCTTAGCGTAAGGCTAGGACGTAACACAACAAAAAATGTTTAGAATCATCCAAAGAACACGTATGATTTTATGAATCCTGCTCTTATTTCTAATGTCGCTAAAGGTTCAGTTTAAAGATTACAAAAAGTTATTAAATAAACCACGAAAAAACAGCATAGATGCTGTATCGGATCGGCATCGTTAGGAGTTCGTGAATGATTTTTCGCATCGTTTAAAAATAATCGAAAACGTACCCGTACGATGGCGCTTTACTCCCTCTTCAAAAGTCTTCTCCTGTCAACAATTTTCCTCATAAAAATAACTTGTCGAAAATAATTACTTGTGCAATAATACGTGCCCATAAAAATCTCTCTCATCAAAAAACTAGACCTTTCGAAAAATCCGCGGTGATTTACAAAAAATTGTTCAAATATAAATTTTTCCCCTCAATAATTGCTTTAAATATGCAACTCATTATAAAACGTTATGAAAAACAATCTTATATGAAATAGAAGAATAGAGTCGAACCTACAGAATCATGATAACTCACGCCTCGCAATAGATCAATTATTAGAAAAATTGTTAAATAAACCATGAATAATTAGTATCGCGATGCTGTTTATTCATGGTTTTTCCACCGGCCCCCACGGGTGGGTCACCGACACTCACGGACACTGAAAATCAAAAGTATCGCGATTGGTCAGGGCGAGACTGCAAAAATAGTTGAGACAAGAGTCCATTTTCTCTTCCCAAATAATAGTTCCGGATGATGATAAAGTAAGTTCCGGCTTCACGGAACTCATTGAATAAATAAAACTTGAAAATGATAGATAGTCAATTGCATAAAAACTAATTAAGAAACCGCTTGATAATAGTTTTTGGTGATTGAAAACGTCTCCACGGCAAATTCCTTGAAAAAACAATAATCATGTAATGTCCCTTTGAAAATCTGTCATAACTAAAAACTCCAATCGAAAAACCTGATTCTTCCAATAATTCGCGATGATTATAAAAAGTTGTTAAATAATCACAAAAAACAGCAAAAATGCTGTACAAAAAGTTGAGACAAGTACATTTACTCCCCCCCCCCCCCCCAAAAGTTGTCCCCCGTAAAAAAAGCCTTCCCTCTAAATAATTAGAACTTCGTAATAAAACATCTTTAGAAAAATTTCTCCCAATAAAAAACACCATTCGAGAAACCAGATCTTCCCAAAAATCCACTATTAGAAAGCAGTTCGATTCTTTCCTTTAAAAGTAACCTTGAAAAATAATTCATCATGAAAAATTTGAAAAACTATCTTGAATTAAATTTTTAAATAAAGTCATGAAATCGTGAAATTCAATTCTCGCAAAGAGTTGAAATAAAAGATTACAAAAAGTTGTCAAATAAATATGGATGTGGTCAAGTACGTCAGATTATAATGTTAATAAATCCTCCAGTTATATTAAAACCGAAAAAAAGCCTTCTCTCTAAATAATTAAAACCTTGTAATAAAACATCTTTGGAAGAATTCCTCCCAACAAAAAACACAAATCAAGAAAACCAGATCTTCCCAAAAATCCACGATTAGAAAGCAGTTCAATTGTTTTCTTCAAAAGTTACCTCAAATGACTTGGAACGACAAGGACTTAAAAAAAAAAATGAAGAATTGCATTAGTTTGCATTAATTGCAAGCTCTCTAATAAATATTACAAAGAAATTACAAACAAAAAAAACTTAAGCAATCAAAATCAAGCAAAAAAAAATTACATACAAAAAAATTACAAACAAAAGAATTACAAACAAAAAAAAAACTTGAGAAAAAAAAATTTCGTCTGTTGTACTTGGCGAAATGTGTAATTTACTTCACATAATATACTTACACCTCATAGTTACGAACTCGCCAAGTACACCAGCCGAAATTTTTTTTTCTCAAGTTTTTTTTTGTTTGTAATTCTTTAGTTTGTAATTTTTTTGTATGTAATTTTTTTTTCCTTGATTTTTTTGGCTCAAGTTTTTTTTTGTTTGTAATTTATTTGTAATATTTATTAGAGAGCTTGCAATTAAAGCAAACTAATGCAATTCTTCATTATTTTTTTTAAGTCCTTGTCGTTCCAAGTCATTTGAGGTAACTTTTGAAGAAAACAATTGAACTGCTTTCTAATCGTGGATTTTTGGGAAGATCTGGTTTTCTTGATTTGTGTTTTTTGTTGGGAGGAATTCTTCCAAAGATGTTTTATTACAAGGTTCTAATTATTTAGAGAGAAGGCTTCTTTCACGGTTTTAATATAACTGGAGGATTTATTAACATTATAATCTGACGTACTTGACCACATCCATATTTATTTGACAACTTTTTGTAATCTTTTATTTCAACTCTTTGCGAGCATTGAATTTCACGATTTCATGACTTTATTCATAAATTTCATTCAAGATAGTTTATCAAAACTTTTCATGATGAATTATTTTTCAAGGTTACTTTTAAAGGAAAGAATCGAACTGCTTCCTAATAGTGGATTTTTGGGAAGATCTGGTTTCTCGAATGGTGTTTTTTGTTGGGAGAAATTTTTCTAAAGATGTTTTATTACGAGGTTCTTATTATTTAGAGGGAAGGCTTCTTTTACGGGGGACAACTTTTGGGGGGGGGGGGGGAGTAAATATACTTGTCTCAACTTCTTGTACAGCATTTTCCGAAATTGAGTTTTCAAGGGTTTCCCGGTTTCGGATGGACCTGGTATTGTACTAATCGGTGGCATAAATGTTTGAATTTCAATAATCCATGGTCAAATTTTTTTTTTTACATCGGTGTATTCAAAATGGCGACTGAAGTGAAAAATTTTCGTGAAAAAAGTAATGATTTTTTTTTTCAAATGCACTTTTAGAAAAAGTTGTCGCGAATGAAAAGTTTTCAAAATCACTCGAAAAATGCACTAGAACTTTTTGCAAAATGTTTTGAACGATTTTTTTGTTTTGCAGATAGTCCATTTTTGCCAAATCAAAAATTTTTTTTTTTAAATTTTGAAAAAATTTAGGTGCATGCTTTTACCGATTTTGAAAACTTTTAATTCCGTACTATTTTCCCTAGAAGTGCATTGTTTTTAAGGAAAAAAATTCCAAATTTCAATGTAGGATCGGATCGTGTAAAATATTTGGCATTTTTTTCCTCAAAAACAATGCACTTCTAGGAAAAATGGTACAGAATGAAAAGTTTTCAAAATCTGTCAAAGAATGCACCTAAATTTTTTCAAAATTTTCAAAACAAATATTTTGATTTTGCTAAAATTGACTATCAGCAAAATAAAAAAATCGCTCAAAACATTTTGCCCAAAATTCTAGTGCATTTTTCGACTGATTTCAAAAACTTTTCATTCGCGACAACTTTTTCTAAAAGTGCATCATTTGAAAAAAAAAAATCATTACTTTTTTCACGAAAATTTTTCACTTCAGTCGCCATTTTGAATACATCGTAATGAAAAAATAGTATTGTTACGTCCTCGTGTCTCCTCCTATGCTACGAAACGTTTAAACAAATTTTTTTAAATGTATTCTATTTATAGCGATTTGCTAATCGCTTTTGGGCGCCAACAACGGCGACTTAAATAATAATAATCGTGGAGCAACAATTATCAACAATTAATCATTTTTTTTTGTAAAGACGCACGGTGACTGGAGAGTTTTGAGCCGACCAATACACAGTCAAATTCGTTTCGAATAAACCGTGGGATTTGTTATATTTTCCCACAGTTTACTTTATGCCATCGCTGATAAAATAGCGAAGTAATATTTGCTTGAAAAAAAAAGTTTGACGTTTGTAAATTCAAAAAACTGGACAACACAGCGGTGACGTCCATGCCTTTATTTTTCTGTATTTCGTCTGAAATAATTTAACAATGCTATTATCGATCATTATCAATTTTTATCAATTATTAACGCCATTATCATTATGCGATTTTTTACTCCGTTGAATTCTTCGAGAAACGGAACCATAGTGTCACCGTTCGTATTTAGTAACAATATTTCATTCTAACTTTCAATCGTATTATAAAAGTGATTATATTCACTAATATGTGCATTTCATCAATTATTTAAAATCCAATTTATTTTTGAACTTACTTAAATCGATGATACACAGTATCCTACCCTCGAATAATTTTTTTTTATTAATTTTAGTGCGTGCAAAATTGTTAATAACAAGTAATGTATTTAAAGTACAATAAATAATGAAAGCTGTGTACGAGTATGTGGTTTTTTCATTTGAAAGTTTTTGTTTTATTCAATAAAGGAAATTTGCATGCATTTCAATAAGTTGAATTTGAATATTAGTCAATTGACTATTGCCCTGTTTTTTTACAGTATACCCCCTACACGAATTTACGAAAATCGAACTCATTCCATTCGTGAAAAATGTTGCTATTGACTCCAATTTAGCTCCTACATAAAATAATACCAATCTAGTTCTTAAGGTGATCTATCAGTTGTTCGGTCAGTAAAAATCCTACTGCACGGTCTATTTGGAGAAGTTTGTTATTTTATGAATTACACGTTGTTCTTCTTTCATCAGAGAAAAAGGTGTAACTCTTGTTTTTCTCGAAAAATCAAGGATGTCTGAGTAAACCGGGTAACGACTTTGCAGCTATCTCTCTCGCACTCACGCAACTGATAGATCACCTTAATAAATATATATTGGATCATGAATTTTGGAGATGTGCCGTTCTATGTCGTTACATACAATGTAACATAACATTCCGTTACGGCAGTTCCTAGAATTCACAACTTGTTTCGTGCGAAAAAAATGGAAGTTTACGAATTCTCTAATAAACGAGTGGGGACGAAGCCCAACAACAAAGCGTGGTGCCATAGTCATGCCAGAGATACCGGTGCTCAAACATGTTCGCTCTCGTACGATTTGATGACGGGGTTTACTACGTGTGCCAATCCTCTGATATCACGACCAGAGATGATAAATCTATTATCCGCTACAAAGGGTCTCGCTACGAGGGATCAATTATTACAGTAAACGGTGAGTAATGGTGCATGAGGATAATCTTTTTTCTTTCCATGCACTTTTGTTGTAGCGATATCAAAAAATATAAAAATTAAAAATATAAATATAAAATTAAATTTAAATCGTGAAATCATTGTAAAATTTCACTTTTGATAGTAATAGTGACTTGATGATCAATAAGCTTGAAAATACACGCTTCATTTAAAAGTGCTACATAATTGAATTTTGTTACTTGATGAGCAATGATTTTAATATTTTCGGTCAGAATGCATTTAATGCGAGACTTACTTTGAGTAGAGAAATAATTCTTTCATTCGAATAAAATGTACTTTATCGGCAAACTATACATATTTTCTACACTATATTTCCAGTGAACAAGAAACTATTTCTGAATTAAAAAAAAAAAAAAAAACTGGATACTGACGATTCGTCCCGGAACGATAAGTCAACACTCAAAGTAATTAATGTATATGAAAAAGCACATTTCGAGGAATCAAAAAATGATGAGAGAGTGTTGCCACCGACTAAGAAATTGAAGACTACAAAAATTGGTACGAGAATTTGATATATCGCTTTTTTCAATTTATTCAGACTTTCATTCACAATACTTTATGACAATTATATTTAATGAAAACAAAAACAGAAAGAAAAAACAGAATAAAGGTTCATAAAGAAATAATATCTGTCGCAGTGTAGCGTAGCATGAAAAATTGGCCTTCTTCTAAGCGGCTAACCTAAAAATATTGAATTCCCTTTTCTCAAAACAGTTGAGTTGAATTAACAAATATAATTTATTCAGTAGCAAAATGATTTTAATGAAAACCAAATACACAGTTAAAAAGTTAAAAAGAAAATCAAATTTTATCCAACGGAAAGATTTGTCGAATAGTGGTTCTTGCGCAGTACCAGAAATTAGCCTGCGACAAACTGTGTTGAAGAAAAATTATCTGCCGCAGCATGGTGTATCATCAAAAAATGATCTCCCTCATAAGCGGCTATATAAGATGTATATAAAAAAATATGAATACTAAACTTTATTTCTCGGCTTCGAACGACGTTACTTGTTTAATTTTGAATAACAAGTCCTTTTTTAATGGTTTTTACAGTGAAAAAGAGATTATCCTTCGTGTCTCGCACTTCGAGATTACGAAGGTAGTATCGCTACTCTCATGTCTTTGACCACAAGTTCAGAGCTAAAAAGTGAACGACTGGGGCGCCCTTCGTCATCGTGGCGCTACCCCATTACTATTCGATCATTCGTTGTTTTTGTGTCAAACAGATCACATGTTTGGTGCGAAAGTGAACATTTTCATTTTATTTATTTAATTATTTATTAATTACTAATAAAATTAAATTAAAGAATGGGTAAGAATAAGAGATCAAGAAGTCGGGATCGTTCGGTTGAAAGAACGTCCAAAAGACTTCGCAAGTTAGAAGACGGAATGGAGGAGTTGACAACGGGCTTCGCTATGATTAAAGAGGCCATCTTGGGACGTCAAAATTCGTATAAAGAGACAGACATATCAGAAGAAGAAGGTAATTGTGTAAAAAAAAAAAAAAAAAAAAAAAAGAATTTATTGTGAACACGAGATGCAATCACAATGTATTCATGGATTTTATCTGTAATCGTCATGCCCGAGAGGCTAAACAAGATTCTCAAATATGAATAATCATAATGATTATGTCTGGGTATAGAAGTTTTTTGTTTTATCCGAGAGATAAAATAAAACTCATATTTTAATCTGATTTTATCTGAAAGATAAAGTAGAGATTAGAATTACTCTGTTTGATCCGAGAGATCAAAACAGAGTAATCATTAACCTAGAAATTTATATCGAAGGTACTGATGGTCAAGCGGGTCACTTTGGTGAGGAAGACCCAGAGGTTAATGCGGATGACACTCTACCAGTGGTGTCGATCATTGATACGGCGTCCAAAAATTCAGAGGTCATTCCGAATGAAAGTGAGGCGGTTAGAAACAAGGTAGCTGAGAATCCATGGGAATTGGATGATGATGCTCTTCGGATTTTCGGAGAAGAACCAGGGCAGGCGGAACCTGAACTTGTCCTACATTCTAGTGTATCCAATCGTTGGAAGAAATATCTTTCTGAAGGTTTAAAGAAGGAGACTAAGGAGGCACTCTTAGAAAAGTACCCCAGGAAAGGGAAGCTTTCTTTGGAACCACCGATTCTGAATGTCGAGGTGGCAGGCAACTTGAAAGAGTCGGCTCTGAAGCGGGATAAATATTTTGGGGTTACTCAGAAGTTTGCAGGATCTGCCTTGGCTGCTCTGGCTCCAGTAATTGAATCTCTAGTACTCCTTAAAGATCCAGAAAATGTTAAGAGACTGGAGCAAGTTTGGGATGCAGCAAAAATATTAATTGAGATTCACAAGTCTCAGACGGTAGCGCGCAGAGCCTGCATTTTGCCTACATTGTCAAAACAATGGGCCACGGCACTGGAAAAAAGAGAACCGGATAGTTTCTTGTTCGGCGAAAATCTTGTTGACAAGGTCAAGGAGATCAAGGCCATTGAAAAAGTGGGAGAAGAGATGAAGACCGCTCCACCAAAGAAACCGTATAGGCCTCTCGGTTCTTTAAACTCCAAGAGCTCGTCGAGTCAGAAGAGGTCAGTGACTCAGACGGGCGGGAAGTTTCCATCGACGAGAAAATCACTGCCTCCCAAGTACCCAGCGAAACAAACATATCCCAAATCGAACCAATATCGTCAGCAGAACCAGCGGTTTCAGAACCGTTAGCCTCAGAAAACAATGTGAGTATGTATGCGGGGCGTCTGACGTATTTCTTAGAAGCCTGGAAAACAATCACTGAGGATAAATTTATCATTCAGTGTATAAGAGGGTATAAAATACCTTTTAAATCATCGCCTGTACAAACCCGCGCGCGACCTGATAGAGTCTGGTCGAACCAGGAACTAACAAGTATTCAATCGGAAATCAATAGACTGCTGATGATAGGTGCGATTGAGGAAGTGAAAGAAGTGTCAGGGCAGTTTCTGTCACCGTTCTTTTTGGTTCCTAAGGCGGACGGTCGACAGAGGTTCATCCTGAATTTGAAAGGTTTGAATGAGTTCATCGACGCAGAACATTTTAAACTTGAGGATCTGAGGTCTGCTTGTAATCTCCTAGAACAAGGTATTTTCATGGGAACGGTGGATCTTAAAGATGCTTACTTTTTGATCGCAGTTTGGAAATCACATCGGAAGTTTTTGAGATTCACATTTCAAGGAAAAATTTATGAGTTTGTTTGTTTGCCGTTTGGCTTATGCACGTGCCCATTTACCTTCACCAAGTTGTTGAAGCCAGTAATAAATTATCTTCGATTGAAGGGGTTTGTGTCAGTGGTATACTTGGACGATTTTCTATGCTTAGGACATTCGGTTGCGGAGTGCAGTGAGAACCTGAGTCAGACAATTAAGTTACTGGAGAGGTTAGGATTTATTGTGAATGTTGAAAAGTCCAAATTGAAGCCCGAGAGGAGATGCAAGTACTTGGGGTTTATATTAGATTCGTCCACAATGAAAGTGGAGCTTCCGGGAGAGAAAAAAGTTGCAGTACAGAAACAGATCGAGAATCTTAAGAAAAAAGGCATGGTGAAGATTCGTGATTTTGCTAAAGTTGTTGGGTCGGTAGTCGCGTGTTGTCCGGCAGTTGAGTACAGTTTGCTATACTGCAGATCGTTCGAAAGGGCGAAGGTCCAAGCCTTAGTGAAGAGTGGGGGTTGTTTTGACTCACTTATGATGGTACCGAGATTTACTTTAAAGGATTGGAATTGGTGGTTAAAGACTTTACCAACGGCCAGTAAGAAGGTGAGAAATAACCAGTACAAGAGAACAATCTACTCGGATGCATCACTGTCCGGATGGGGTGCTTTTTATGACGGCGAAAGCGCTAATGGGCTATGGAGTCAGGAGGAAAGAGGGCTCCACATAAACCATCTGGAGCTCAAAGCGGCTTTATTGGCTTTAAAGTGTTTTGCAGCCGATTTGAAGGACGCAGACGTCTTGATTATGGTAGACAATACGACGACGATGGCTTATATCAACAGAATGGGTGGTGTGCGCTATGCTGCACTTCATAATTTAGCGCGTAATCTATGGAATTGGTGCGAGGGTCGCAAATTATGGGTGTATGCTTCGTATATCCCGTCAAAAGAGAATGTGGAAGCAGATCGATCATCGCGGATCGATAATTCAGATGCGGAGTGGGAATTAGCAAGTTATGCGTTTGAAAGGATCATCCAGAGGTTCGGGAAGTTGGAAATCGATCTATTCGCTTCTCGGATCAACACTAAATGCGCAGTTTACTGTTCATGGAAGAGAGATCCGGAAGCTTTCGCATTTGATGCTTTCACAGTCAGTTGGTCCGATTGGATATTTTATGCCTTTCCCCCCTTTTCCATAATAACTAAAGTTATTAAGAAAATCAAAGATGATAAAGCGGCAGGTATTTTAGTTGTACCTCACTGGCCTACTCAAGTTTGGTTTCCAGCCTTTAAAGAGTTATCCGTTGGAGAATGGATTTGGTTTGAGGCAGATCTTAGTCTGTTGGTTTCTCCATGCAGGTCACGTCATCATCCCTTGGCTGCAAAACTTACCCTGGTTGCCGCCAAGTTGTCAGCCAAGCACTGTTGATCAAAGGCATGCCCAAAGAGGCAGTAGAAATTTCGTTGGCTTCGCTAGCGGAATCAACATTAAAAAATTACAATGGAACTCTAAAGCTCTGGTGGCAATGGAACAATCAGATCAATGGTGATCCATATACGGTGTCTGGGGAAAAAATTTTGAAGTTTTTAGCGGAAAGATTCAATGATGGAATCGGATACAGTGCGCTGAATTCGGCTAGAGCGGCGTTATCATTGATTGCAAGCGAGGATGTTGCAAACAATCCGTTGATAAGTCGATTTATCAAAGGTTCATCGAGAATGAGACCAGGATGTCCTAAATACGAGGATACTTGGGACGTGGACCCTGTGTTATTGAAGCTGGCAACATGGGATCCATTAAGTGAACTTTCTTTGAAGAAATTGACAGAAAAGCTGGTTGTGTTACTGGCTTTGGGCACAGCACATCGCTGTCAAACGTTGGCGTTGATCAACATTTCAAACATTATTGTTTCGGAATCTAAAATTGAAATTCGAATTCCCGGCAAGATCAAAACATCTCGACCTGGAGCTCCGCAGCCGGTGTTAAGACTTCCGTTTTTTCTGGACAAACCACAACTGTGTATTGCCAAAACCTTGAACCAATATTTATTGGTGACAAAAGAACTTCGGGGAAATGTTGATTCTTTGTTCATATCGTTTAATAAGCCACATAGTGCAGTCAAGAGAGAAACGATCAGTCGGTGGATAAGGACGACGTTGGTTTCACTGGGAGTTGATAAGAGATTTACAGCGCACTCTACGAGACATGCATCGACGTCAAGGGCATATGACAAAGGTGTTAGTATTGAAGAAATTAAAAAGGTGGCAGGCTGGTCCCAGAACTCTAAAGTGTTTGCGGATTTTTACCACCAGCCAATACTTATTCGCGACAATAAGTTTGCAAAAGCGGTGTTAACACCCAGTGCATCAATATAAGTAATTATACTACATTATATTAATTACAATAATCTCATTTTTCATTTTATGCTGTAAGAACGCTAGTTCAATCAATAAAGTTGTTATGGAGAAAATATTGCTCTAAACAGCTACCTTCGTAATCTCGAAGTGCGAGACACGAAGGATAATTGAAAGATCTCACGAGCCCGCCGAAGGCGGGCGAGGTTTGATCTCAATTATTCGAGTGTCTCGCACGAGAGATTCCCACCCAAATGATACTGAATTTAACCCAGCCCTTTTTTCAGATAAAATAAAAAATTCGATGGCTTTAAACTAATGATCGAATAGTAATGGGGTAGCGCCACGATGACGAAGGGCGCCCCAGTCGTTCACTTTTTAGCTCTGAACTTGTGGTCAAAGACATGAGAGTAGCGATACTACCTTCGTAATCTCTCGTGCGAGACACTCGAATAATTGAGATCAAACCTCGCCCGCCTTCGGCGGGCTCGTGAGATCTTTCAATCACCTGAGATTCAAAAGAAAAATTTTGAAAATAAACAGTCATTTGTGTATGATGATTCAGCGCTTGCAGATTTAAAGCAAAATGAGAAAAGATCAACTGAACCATACGCAAATACTGAAGATACAATGCCACTAACTGGAAAATTGAAAAAGTCAGATACAGGTATGTAATTTTGTTCTAGCGTGCGGCTTCGTATATAATAAACCTATAAATAATATTCTACAAACATTATATCAAGAGACTCGGTAGAGTCTCGGGACAAGTACATTTGGCAGCTCTGTCGTCTGCTAGCCCGCGGCTCGCCCAGAGTATATTATCTCGAAACAAAATGATTCGCCGTGGTGGGGGTAAAATATGAAATTTCTTTCCTTAATTACGGAGCCGGGGAGAAATATTATTATTTGAAAATTGAACTGGAGACTTATTATGAAAAGAGCTTTCGATTAAGCCTTGGATCAGCACGATTGATGCCGTATTTGCTGAGAAAAAACTTTGCACAGGCTCAAGATTATGCTAAGATCGAAGTATTGGTGTGTATGTATACGACACACAATGAAAGGCCTTTTGATGCTATCAAGTTTCTGATTGGTCGCGACAGAGCTGCGTTCGAAAACTCGTGGTGCACACAGCTATATGTAATAACGTGGCCCTGTGTGGCCCTGTGGCTATATATTCTTCTGAATAAGTACAAACAAAAAAAACAGTGCAAACGAGCGAGCGAAAAATGTCAGCTGAGATTTCGAAGGGCCATATTGACGCGAGTGTGAGAGAGATAGCTGGAATAAGTTCATATTTTTCCTTTCCGCCCTTGACATTTTCGAGAAAATAACTGTTACAACTTGTTCTTTGTCGAACAACGAACGTTGGCTAACCATTTATTTGCCCGAGAATGCAAGGTTATGGGAGAAGAATGTGTTGCAGGTTTGTCGTTACCGAGTCTGAACGAATGGTGTGATACGGCTTTGACAGCTCGTCATATCCTCACAAATTCGAATTTTCAGCTGGCATATTACCGACATGCTCCAATGACGGGAGAATATGCTTCATGAATTAATATGCTCCACATGTTTTGACCTATTTATTCCTACACCCACCATCTTATTCATTTATAGCATGACTTACAATGCCGCAGGCATCAGATTAATCGCTAAGCGATAATATCTCTAGGGAAATAAACTCTTGTCGCTGAGCGACATAAAAATCTTGTTGCTGAGCCACATGAATATCTTGTCGCTGAGGCAAATGAAAATCTTGTCGCTGCGAGGGCTCAGTGACATGAAAATCTTGTCGCTGAGGCAAATGAAAATCTTGTCGCTGCGAGGGCTCAGTGACATGAAAATCTTGTCGCTGAGCGACATGAAAATCTTGTCGCTGCAAGGGCTCAGTGACATGAAAATCTTGTCGCTGCGAGGGCTCAGTGACATAAAAATCTTGTCGCTGCGAGGGCTCAGTGACATGAAAATCTTGTCGCTGAACCACATGAAGATTAATCGCTAAGCGATAATATCTCTCAGTGACATAAAAATCTTGTCGCTGAGCGACATGAAAATCTTGTCGCTGAGGTAAATGAAAATCTTGTCGCTGCGAAGGCTCAGTGACATAAAAATCATCTCGCTAAGCCACAAGAAAATGTTGTACATTCATCTCTTTTTGATAGTGATGCATTTTTTTCCTGCTAGAGGTCAAATTCAAAAAAAATTGTCCGAAAAAAAAAATTCTAAGAGAAATTCGAAAAAAAATCCAGGCGATTTAGAATGAAAATACGCAACTTCTTGTATCTGTAAAATTTTCTATAAACCCTATCATTCTTGGGTTATATTGAATTTTTCAAAACTTTCTGTTTTTGGCCAAAAACGAAATAACTTTCGGGAAAAAAATCACAACAAATTTTTCAAAAGAGGAAGTTGGAGCTTTTGCATTGCATTCCAAGTTTTATATAGTAGAAGAAAAAAAAATCTCTTATATTGTGTGCCGAATCCGCGATGGTCGAAAAAAGGCATAAAAACGGTCGGGAATCAAAGTCCGTACAAGGCCAAAAAAAGAAATCAATGGAAAAATATTTAAATAAGGCAACCTGGAGCCTGATCTATCCTTTTTGAAACGCCACTTTGGAAATTCGAATCTTTCTTTTTGGCAGAGTTGTCTGGTGTATCTAAACGTTTGTGCGGTAGTGTATGAGTGGATCGACGAAACTAAACCAATTCAAACCATGGGGAAAGATTCACGAAGTATGTGATCATGAAAAAATGTAGGTTTCGGAGGAGTCAGAAAAAAAGAAGTGATATCCTAGCCAAAAATCCCCTCCACGGGGAAAAAAGCCTGGACAAGTCCATTTGTTCGTGACCCCCGTTTCCATTTGTTTTCACAGAAAAATCTAACCCCGCTAAAAAAAATTGAAACCTCCAATAAAATGAAAAATAGAAAAAAACCCTAGAAAAAAATAACTCCTAAAAAAATGGAGAAAAACCCAAAAAAAATTCAAGACAATTGAATAAAAATACAATAAACGTGGAAATGGAAAAAAAAAAGTTGACGATTTTCGCTCAGCACTAAAAATTCTTGATATCCATAAACGGACAAGTATTCCATTGATGGCTGAAAATCAATTAACGAGAAAAAGGGAAAACTCCCAAAAAGACATGGCACAAAAAAAAGAAACCCTTAAATACAAAATGGCGAATCGACAGAAAAATTTCATACAAAAAATAAAAAACTAAAGTTCGCCATCGCATGTTGAGCAGTTGAGCGGATGCGCACAGAGAACTTGTCCAGCCCGAAAATTTGTGTATTAGCTTCCGCATATTCCCTATAAATAGCAGCGGCTAATACAAAAATTTTCGGGCCAGACAAGTACTCTGTGCGCATCCGCTCAACTGCTCAACATGCGATGGCAAACTTAAATTTTTTATTTTTTGTATGAAATTTTTCTGTCGATTCGCCATTTTGTATTTAAGGGTATCTTTTTTTTGTGCCATGTCTTTTTGGGAGTTTTCCCTTTTTCTCGTTAATTGATTTTCAGCCATCAATGGAATACTTGTCCGTTTATGGATATCAAGAATTTTTAGTGCTGAGCGAAAATCGTCAACTTTTTTTTTTCCATTTCCACGTTTATTGTATTTTTATTCAATTGTCTTGAATTTTTTTTGGGTTTTTCTCCATTTTTTTAGGAGTTATTTTTTTCTAGGGTTTTTTTCTATTTTTCATTTTATTGGAGGTTTCAATTTTTTTTAGCGGGGTTAGATTTTTCTGTGAAAACAAATGGAAACGGGGGTCACGAACAAATGGACTTGTCCAGGCTTTTTTCCCCGTGGAGGGGATTTTTGGCTAGGATTGAATTTAGATCATGAATAACTGAACAATAAATCGAAAAAGATGAATATCAGGAAAGCTATTCATGTGTAGCTCTATACACAGTTATGCTTTTGCTGAGACACGAACTGGTCAATAACTCGATACAATTTTTTATTTCACGGAAATTACTGAATTTTTCGAAAATCTGCGAGTCATCGAACTAAATCATGGAATTAGTAGAAGTAATCTATTATGAATACAAGAATAAGAAAAAAAATAAGTTCAATCACGAAAGATAACTTTGCAATGAAATTTCTTGAATTCAGAGTCTTAGACGGTGAAGTGCGATGTACCAAGGAACAACGTCCTGATAAACTTTTTTGTCAATGTATTTACTGATACCCAATAAAGATTCACTCATCATAATCAAATTTGCTTACAGAAAATGAAAATCAATCCCTCAATCAAGAAGATTCCAATGAAATAAACCCTCATCAGCAGGAAGACGGAATGAGGAAGGTCTCTCCGGAAGAACCAAATAATATTCCGGTTGAGTTGCCGGTCAATCTCCCTCTTAGTGAGGGAATTAATTTAGGTGAGCATGATGTATACATTACGCTAATTTCATGAAAAAATCCTCGCCAAGTACTTCGTTCAGAATTTTTTTACAATCTAATTTTTTTACGTTAGCAATTTGGTTGGTGACATAGTTGAATTTCCGAACTTTATTATATTTTTTATCAACATCAAACCGTATTTGAAAATTTATTGAAACGCAGTAAAGCTTCCCGTATTTGGCAACGTATATTTCAACAGATCTTAACTTATTTTGTAATTTTTTTTGTATTCTTCTAAACAGCGTTTTGGATTTTTTTTAATATCATAGGGAAACAAGGGACCACCAATGAACTTGTCCACGTTTTTTTCCCCGTGGGGGGATTTTTGCGATTATATCACTTCTTTTTTCTAAAATTTTTTAATATTTTGGTCCATATAAACGCCTATGGAGACTGTATATAATGACAATCCGCACTTTTAGCTTGTGAATATAACACATGACTGTTGATTTTATTTTACATTTTTATATTTTGTGGATGAATATGTTCACTGCGAGATTTGAATACTCAGGATCACGAAAAAAAATGCTTACCAGTCTGTTCAAAAGTTTATTCTGAGATCAATTTTTTTTCACAACTTATCCAATTTATTCGCTCATCTCGGACTTTATCATTACAGAACTTCACTCAGAATGTCCGTTGAATATTTTTATTAAATCCATTAATCGAAATTTTTTGGGCGTTCTGCACTTGATTATGTCAAAACTCCGTTAATAACCGTTTCATTGTGTAGACGTCATACACTACGCTTACACGGCACTCTTATTCCGCTTTGGTTATAATGGGGTGTATATATTGTAACGATACGCTTTTACCGACCGATATAAGCCGCTACGCGTCGGTTCGAGCTTCTAAATAAAATAGGAGCGGGTATGAAAGAAGCGTGAGAAAGACGGATGTATGTGTTGAAAAGAAAATGACAAGAGATTTTATTCGATTTAATTAAGATTTACAAGTGTTTTTCTGAATATTTCGCGTTTCGCGTCGTGTCCCGAAATATGGATTCAAACGATTTTTATTTTTTATTTTTATTTGTTCGCGATGTTTAATAGTCTCAAACGAGCAAGGGAACTCGTGTAACACAATAAAACAGTGCGGTTTCTGTATGAAAAATCAAGGATTTTTCGTCTCAACAAAATTGTAATTTTTATTCGCTTAACAATAAATTATTTTCATTTATTTCTGCTGTGTTTCGCATTTGTTATTTTCGCACGCTTTAGTTTAATTTATAGTCGCGTTTATTATTTCCGCACGCTTTAGTCTAACTTTCTAGTCGCGAATTAAGAATTCGAAAAAATGTTTATAATCTAAAAAATTGTTTGTTCAATAAAAATGTAATAAAAATGTCCTGGAATATCTCGCTTTTAATGCTTCTTTCTGTTTTATTTGCTTATTTTCACGCAAAACAATAATCCAAAAGTGATTTTGATTCGATATAATAATAATTCGGATAATTTTGTAATTTTTTATAAATAAAAGTCTTACCGCTGCCTTTCGGATTATTGGAATAATATTTTGCTTCCTCTCAATTTTTGTTTAATCAAATTTTCATTATTATTAATTCAAGAGTGAAATTTTCTTACAAAATAGATGATTATAAATTTTTATTATTGATTCGATATAAACTTTAACTCTTACCGCAGCCTCTTGGATTAATAATTTTAATAATAAATAAGACTTTTGACTAACTCGGATAATTTTAATCAAACTTGAATTTAATAAAAATATTTAATTTAATCAATAAAATAATTCTTCCCTGTTTCTGGCAAGCATAAAGAAAAAGAGGTAAAAAAAAATATAAGGAAAGCGTGAGTCAGGCTATGGGCTCTAAACGTCGCCGAATGTCGCCGATACCCCTCCGCCACACAGGTAAGGATGCAGACCACAGGCTATGGGATTGAAACGTCACCGAATCGCTCCGATACCCTGAGCATCTACTAGGTTAGGTAAATTTATGACCACGGGCTATGGGATTGAAGCGTCGCCGGATCGCTCCGATACCCCGTGCATCAATAATTTCGGAAAAGGAAGAATAGGTGTGACCCTGGGCTATGGGATTGAAGCGTCGCCGGATCGCTCCGATACCCCAGGCATCAAAGGAATTAGGAAGAAAGGTTTTATGCTTTGCCAGAACCAGGGAGAGAGAGTCTAAAGCTCTTAGTAGGTCCGAGTCAGTCTGAGAAGTCAGAGGAACTGATCTCGAGAGCGGTCGCGCAGCGACTTTTATACCCCACTTTTCCCTCGCTTTCGATGCGCCGCTTAATTTTAATTTCGAACCCTATACTGCGCATGTTCTATTTTTTCATTCGCTCAGCACGCTCCCCACTACTCATTCACGCTCTCACATTCGTTCGGCACTACCCCCACTCTCGCCTCCTTGGATGCGCGAAATTCCGCTTTTCATGTTTTTCAGCATTTTTTGTTACAATTTTTGTATCAATAATTTCCAATTATTATTATTTTATCGATTATTGAAGTATTTTTCGCATTAATAAACAATTAAACAATTTTAAAAACAATAAAATGATTACGAGTTTTCTTCTCGAATCGGTCATTGCGCATGCGCTGTAATACGCATTTTTGTTTATTTAAAATTACTCAATTTTATTATAAAATTATGAGTCGCGAATATTTCGTCTCGATTCCTTAATTTTTTTCCGAATTTTAAAGCCTAATTACGTTAATGAGCGATAATTTAATGAAAAGAAATAAGAAAAATGAAAAGAATAATTTATTTGTTTTTTTCGACGCTTGGCGGCGTCGGTAACGCTCGCGTCGGTAGTCTCGGCCTTTCGTTGCCGATGCCCAAGATGGCCGCCGCCGGGACGAACGCGCGCGTCATTGTTGTTGTCGGGCGAAAAATGTCGGCGATCGCGCCGTCGCGTTGTACTCGCTCGCGTTCGTGATCGTAATTCGGGTCGTAGTGAGTGTTTCGTTACAATATATGGGGCATTCCACGCCAAATCGACCACTTTTGAACCCGACCCCTTTTGATTTGGCACAAACTTTTTTATCCTTTTCTACGCTACCAACGGCGTTTTTCAGAATTTTTTCAAATTTTTTTACTCAACCCAGAAAAAGTTATAAATTAAAAAAAAAAATGGCATTATTTTTGTTCAAAGTGACATAACTTTTTCGAAAATTGACTTACCGGGACGTTTTTTTTTTCAAAATTTTTGTATTTGATTGTACTTTTCAGAAAAAAATATCAAAAGGTCATACGAATTCATCTTCACCGGTTTTTTTCAGAATTTAAGAAAAAAGTGAAAATTTTGGGATGATTGCCATTTTTTATTTTTTTTTTCTTTTCTCCATAAGAAACTTTGACATTTTCTACAAGTTCTCTGAAATTTTCAGAGTGGGATTTTCTCGCTTTCTATTTCTTTTTCTCGATTAAAAAAAAAAAAAATTTTCAACTCGGCTTATTTCTAATGACACCACTTTGAAAATTTTCTAGGATGTACCGAGAACCTTGAAAGTTGAAGAATAATTATAATTATAATAATTCAAAGTGGTAGTCTTGGAAAAATTTCAATTTATTCCGAAAAAATCAGAAAAAATTAAAAACAGCCCTGAATATTTTTTGTATTTTTATAAACTGCAATAAAAACAAAAAAAAATGGAATATCTTTTATTATTTGGTCAAACTATAAGCTTTTAGACATTTAGAAATAGAAGAAAAAGAAAAAGCGTAGAATGAAAAAGAGAAAAATTCAAATGGATTTTATCCCGATTAACCTATTTCTAAATTTATAAAAGCTTATAGATTGGTCTAATAAAAACATTTATTCCATTTTTTTTTGTGTTCTAATGTAGTTAATAAAAATACCAAAAATATTCAGGGCTGTCTTTAATTGTTTCCGATTTTTTCGGAATAAATTGAAATTTTTCCAAGACTCCCACTTTCAATTATTAAAATTATAATTTTTCTTCAACTTTCAAGGTTCTCGGTACATCCTAGAAAAGTTTCAAAGTAGTGTTGTTAGAAATAAGCCGAGTTGAAATTTTTTTTTTTTTTATCGAGAAAAAGAAATAGAAAGCGAAAAAATCCCACAATGAAAATTTCAGAGAACTTGTAGAAAATGTTAAAGTTTCTTATGGAGAAAAGAAAAAAAAAATAAAAAATGTCAATCATCCCAAAATTTTCATTTTTTTCTTAAATTCTGAAAAAAAAAACGGTGAAGATGAATTCATTTTTTTCTTTAATTCTGAAAAAAATGAAAATTTTGGGATGATTGCCATTTTTTATTTTTTTTTTCTTTTCTCCAAAAGAAACTTTGACATTTTCTACAAGTTCTCTGAAATTTTCAGAGTGGGATTTTTTCGCTTTCTATTTCTTTTTCTCGATAAAAAAAAAAAAAATTTCAACTCGGCTTATTTCTAACAACACTACTTTGAAACTTTTCTAGGATGTACCGAGAACCTTGAAAGTTGAAGAAAAATTATAATTTTAATAATTGAAAGTGGGAGTCTTGGAAAAATTTCAATTTATTCCGAAAAAATCGGAAACAATTAAAGACAGCCCTGAATATTTTTGGTATTTTTATTAACTACATTAGAACACAAAAAAAAATGGAATAAATGTTTTTATTAGACCAATCTATAAGCTTTTATAAATTTAGAAATAGGTTAATCGGGATAAAATCCATTTGAATTTTTCTCTTTTTCATTCTACGCTTTTTCTTTTTCTTCTATTTCTAAATGTCTAAAAGCTTATAGTTTGACCAAATAATAAAAGATATTCCATTTTTTTTTGTTTTTATTGCAGTTTATAAAAATACAAAAAATATTCAGGGTTGTTTTTAATTTTTTCTGATTTTTTCGGAATAAATTGAAATTTTTCCAAGACTACCACTTTGAATTATTATAATTATAATTATTCTTCAACTTTCAAGGTTCTCGGTACATCCTAGAAAATTTTCAAAGTGGTGTCATTAGAAATAAGCCGAGTTGAAATTTTTTTTTTTTTTTTAATCGAGAAAAAGAAATAGAAAGCGAGAAAATCCCACTCTGAAAATTTCAGATAACTTGTAGAAAATGTCAAAGTTTCTTGTGGAGAAAAGAAAAAAAAAATTAAAAATGGCAATCATCCCAAAATTTTCACTTTTTTCTTAAATTCTGAAAAAAACCGGTGAAGATGAATTCGTATGACCTTTTGATATTTTTTTCTGAAAAGTACAATCAAATACAAAAATTTTGAAAAAAAAAACGTCCCGGTAAGTCAATTTTCGAAAAAGTTATGTCACTTTGAACAAAAATAATGCCATTTTTTTTTTAATTTATAACTTTTTCTGGGTTGGGTAAAAAAATTTGAAAAAATTCTGAAAAACGCCGTTGGTAGCGTAGAAAAGGATAAAAAAGTTTGTGCCAAATCAAAAGGGGTCGGGTTCAAAAGTGGTCGATTTGGCGTGGAATGCCCCATATACACTACCCGTCAAAAGTTTCCGGACAAAATTGCGAAAAAGTGTCGGAGCCATTTTTGATGTCATTTTTTCAGCAGTACAGATAAACAAATTTAATAAACGGCATTTTGAAGGGAAGGAATTCCTCTTTAGTATGCTTTTTTTGAAAATGTTGTACGATTTTTTTTACGTCCGCTACATTGTTTTGAACATGACCGTTTTCCACCTTTTTTTTTAAGATTTACAGTTGGACCGCGTTTTGAGAAAAAAAAAATTTTCGACTTCTTTGCGACCAGAACCTTAACAGGGACAGTGAAAACTTCAATTTCGTTTTTTAAAAAGTTCTGTACGATTTTTTTTCATGTAGTTATCTCATTTTTAGCGAAAAAAAGCAAAATTTGGAATATGCCACATAACACGAAAACTAGTAAGTTTTTCAAATTACCTCAAGAGGGTAAAAAAATGAGTTTGGTTTGGCCAAATTCATCAGAATTTTTTCCGAATTTTCGCTCAAAATTTTTTTTCCCGACTGATTTCACTCAAAATTCTGAAAATTTTATAGCGATTACTTGTTAAATATGGGGTTTTCGATAAAATTTCAGGATAGAAAAAAGTTTTGTTTTTCAATTCTGAAGACATCAGAATTTTTTCAAATTTTTTTTCGACATTTTGTTTCTAACTTTTTTTCGCAAATTGAAAAAAATAATTTCGAAAAAAAATTTGAAAAAATTCTGATGTCTTCAGAATTGAAAAACAAAACTTTTTTCTATCTTGAAATTTTATCAAAAACCCCATATTTAACAAGTAAGCGCGATCAAATTTTCAGAATTTTGACTGAAATCAGTCGGAAAAAAAAATTTTGAGAAAAAATTCAATAAAAATTCTGATGAATTTGGCCAAACCAAACTGATATTTTTACCCTCTTGAGGTTTTTTGAAAAACTCACTAGTTTTCGTGTTATGTGGCATATTCCAAATTTTGCTTTTTTTCGCTAAAAATGAGATAACTACATGAAAAAAAATCGTACAGAACTTTTTAAAAAACGAAATTGAAGTTTTCGCTGTCCCCGTTAAGGTTCCGGTCGGAAAGAATTCGAAAAATTTTTTTTTCTCGAAACGCGGTCCAACTGCAAACCTTAAAAAAAAAGGTGGAAAACGGTCGTGTTCAAAACAATGTAGCGGACGTAAAAGAAATCGTACAACATTTTCAAAAAAAGCAAACTGAAGAGGAATTCCTTCCCTTCAAAATGCCGTTTATTAAATTTGTTAATCTATACTGCTAAAAAAATGACATCAAAAATGGCTCCGACACTTTTTCGCAATTTTGTCCGGAAACTTTTGACGGGTAGTGTATATTGTAACGGTACGCTTTTGACGTCACCCGCTACGCGTGTGTTGGAGCTACTATAGTGTTAGGAGCAGGCAGAAAAAAAATTAGAGTGCGAGAAGTTGTGTTTAAAAAATGAAATATTTATGTTTATTCAGAATTAGTGCAAATGTACAAAGTGCGTTTTTAGAGAAATCGTTGGTGTTTTTGTGTGTCCCTTGAAAATATCTCCCTAATTTCATCTATCTTAGCCAAATCGCCTATACGCTCTCTTTTATCGAGAAACTTGTCCAATTTGTTATACGTTCTTATTTTTCATGAAACTTGTCCAAATTTTTCATGCGCTCTCTTTTATCAATAAACTTGTCCAATTTGACTATGCGCTCTCTTTTATCAAGAAACTTGTCCAATTTAATTATGCGCTCTCTTTTATCAAGAAATTTGTCCAAATTAATAATCCGCTCGCTTATATCAACTATGATCATTTAATTTTTATTTGAATAAATTTGTTTAACAAAATTTTAATAAATTGGCTCAATTCTTCTATTCTCTGATTTTTCTGATCTATTATTTCCGATTTTTATCAATCTGTTTGGTTCAGTGATTTTATACAATTTTAGATTTATTTCTGTCTTTGGCTCGATACAATTTACTACGATTGATTATTTCATATTTCGGAAAAATGGAAACAGTTCTCGCCTCAAAAAGTGTGACTTATTTTACGCGCTTTTAATGAATTTACTATGCTCCAACGAACAAAAGAAATGGGTTGGTGATAAGGTTCCTATGCCAAGAATCTTCAGACCATACTGAGCCGCACAGTCCCCTCCCACTTTAGCATAGGAAAGGCAGGATCAAAATTGAGAATCTTCAGACCGCACGGAATCGCACAATCCCTTCCCTCTCAATGATGAATGGAAAGGCTATCACGTTAGAAATCTTTGACCTGCACGGAATCGCACAGGTCCCTTCTTCTTGGCGTGATCGGAAAGGAATTTCACCCTCGAATCTTTGGATTGCACGGAATCGCACAATCCCCTCCCTCTCGGCGTGAAACTTGGTATGTTCAAGGTTTTAGGTTGGAGCTTGTTTTCCAGAGTCACTACCTCTGTACTTGAAGCGAGAGCTGATTCAAGAATGAGCTACCGTTGCTGCTCAGCACGGCCTTTTATACTGATTCAGACAAAGAAATAATAATCATGATTAACTCTAAAAATAACTCGAATTCGGATTGGCCCGGAAAAATAATCTCGAACCAGAGTTTCGATCTCTAAATTTTCGTATTGGTCAGCTGGCCCGTCACTGCGGTGCGATTGCTTGACCTTAAGGCTGGTTTCCATCGCTCGTGTTAGAAATAATAATTTTATAAGAAAATAAATGTTTTTGTTGCTTAGGGTTCGTCTTTACCCTTTTTTAACCAAAATAAAGTAAATTTTCCATTTGAACATAATAAATTACTAATTTGTGAGTGATTTCGAGCATTCTTTCCGTTGGATCTAAACCCTGCCTCGAGATTGACCATTTCCGTTGGATTGAACGCGTAATTGGACTTGTATTTAATTTTACTGCCTGGACTCTCCCGCATGATGTTTTATATTTAATTTTAACTTGTTTTTTGTTTGTTTTCGTATGTTTCGTATAAGAGTTAATAAAAATGCTTGTTAGAGCATAAAAATAAGTGAATATTGTGAGGGAAGAGGAATTTTCTGTCTCGATAAGTTGTTTCAAGGTTTTGACACCGTGTCGCGTCGAGCGGCTAAGCACTGAGTTGCTTGGCGCGCAGTTTAAAAGATATATTTAATGCGTGTTCAAAAGGGTGCCGATTCAATATATATATTGAAACGAAACGAGCACTCACATACATTTTCGACCCGAATCACGATCCCGAACGCGAGCGAGTACGACGCGACGGCGCGATCGCCGACATCTTTCACACGACAACAACGATGACGCGCGCGTTCGTCCCGGCGGCGGCCATCTTGGGCATCGGCAACGAAAGGCCGAGACTACCGACTCGAGCGTTACCGACTGCCACCAAGCGTCGAAAAATTCATTAAATCATTCTTTTTGTTTTTATTTTGATTAAAATATCGCTCAATAACGTAATTGGGCTTAAAAATTCGGAAAAAAATCAATAAATCGAGACAAAATGAGCGCGACTCATAATTTTATCGTAAATTTGAATAATTTTAAATAAATGAAAATGCGTATTACAGCGCATGCGCAATGACCGACTTCGAGAATAAACTCGTAATAATTCTATTGTTTTTAAAATTGTTTAATTGTTTCTTAATGCGAAAAATGCTTCAATAGATTAGAGATTTTTAACACAAAAACTGTAATAAATAAAGCTGAAAAACATGAAAAGCGGATTTTTGCGCATCTGAGGATGCGAGAGTGGGGGTAGCGGCGAGCGAATGTGAAAGCGTGAATGAGTGGTGGGGAGAGTGCTGAGCGAATGAGAGAAAAGAACATGCGCAGTAAGGGGTTCGAGACTAAAATTAAGCGGCGCATCGAAAGCGAGGGAAAAGTGGGGTATAAAAGTCGCTGCGCGACCGCTCTCTGGGGCAGTTCCTCTGACTTCTCAGACTGACTCGGACCTACTAAGAGCTTTAGACTCTCTCCCTGGTTCTGGCAATACATAAAACCTTTCTTCCTAATTCCTTTGATGCCTGGGGTATCGGAGCGATCCGGCGACGCTTCAATCCCATAGCCCAGAGTCACACCTATATTTCCTCTTCCGAATTTTTGATGCACGGGGTATCAGAGCGATCTGGCGACGCTTCAATCCAATAGCCCGTGGTCATAAATTTACCTAACCTCGTAGATGCTCAGGTTATCGGAGCGATTCGGTGACGTTTCAATTCCATAGCCTGGGGTCTGCATCCTTACCTGTGTGGCGGAGGGGTATCGGCGACATTCGACGACGTTTAGAGCCCATAGTCTGACTCACGCTTTCCTTATATTTTTTTTTACCTCTTTTCTTATGCTTGCCAGAAACAGGGATGAATTATTTTATTGATTAAGTAAATATTTTCATTAAATTCACGTTTGATTAAAATTATCCGAGTTAGTCATCAGTCTTATTTATTATTGAAATTGCTAATCCAAGAGGCTGCGGTAAGAGTTAAGTTTATATCGAATCAATGATAAATTATTAATCACCAATTTTATAAGAGAATTTCACTCTTGGATTAACAATAAAAATTTGATTAAACAAAAACTAAGAGGAAATAAAAGCCGAAATATTGTCTCAATAATCCAAAAAGCAGCGGTAAGACTTTTATTTATAAAAATTACAAAATCATCCGAATTATCATTATATAGAATCAAGATCACTTTTGGATTACTGATTTGCGTGAAAATAAGCAAATAACATAGAAAAAGCATTCAAAGCGAGATACTCCAGGACATTTCTATTATATTCTCTTTATTACAATTAAACAAACAATTTTCAAATTAGAAATATTTTTCGATTTCTTATTCTTTTTTCATTTTTTTCGCGACTAAAAATTAAATTAAAGCGTGCGGAAATAAAAAAAACGCGAACACGGCAAAAATAAACGCAAATAATTTATTGTAAAACAGATAAAAATTATAATTTTGTCGAGAAGAAAAATCCTTGATTTTTCGTACAGTAACCGCACTGTTTTATTGTTTCATGCGAGTCTCCTTGCTCGTTTGAGACTATTAAACATCGCGAACAAACACATGAAAATAATAATCGTTTGAATCTATATTTCGGGACGCGACGCGAAACGAGATAATATTCAGGAAAATTTAACTCGTGTAAATCTTAATTAAATTGAATGAAATCTCTTGTCATTTGCTTTTCAACACATACATCCGTTTTTCTCACGTTTCTTTCATACCCGCTCCTATTTTATTTAGAAGCTCGAACTGACGCGTAGCGGCTTATATCGGTCGGTAAAAGCGTATCGTTACAATATATATTGTAACGACTTTTCCCGTGAGTCGCACAAAATATTCCTATCTCGAGAATTTTCTGGACGCCAGCCGAAGATAACTTCGACAAATTTTATTTGAAAATTATCGAGAACGGAAGAATAGGTTTTTCCCGGTCGTAGCTGTATGTTGGAACCAATTTGGTAGAGGGGCGGGATTATGATAAAAATACGAAATAAATTCACATGAAAGCACACGATATCCGGAATTACAAGTTTGAGTTTATTTTAACAATTAAATTAAATGAATGAAAGTTTTGACAATAAATTATTAGTTTCCGGAAAAAATATGATATTAGTCTCGTTTTTCTCGAGAAATATAATTTACACTTTTGTAGTGTCGCAAAATTACAATTCAAATAAAAATAATAAATTCTATCGAAATTAGGAAATGATATCAAATTTAATTATCTTCGTCAAAAAATTCGTTTAAATTAATAATAAATTTTATGACCCAACCCCAATCGAGAATTATACAAGGAGAAATTACAAGAGACTTGCTCTCGTAATTTCTTTTATTTCGAAAAGATTGGAATTGAATAGTTCTTAATTTCTTACGCTAAGGACTCTCGTCGAACGAATAAAAATGAAAATCGAATTCCTCTCGGCAATTCTAATTAACCCAACGGAAAATACGGTAGATATTACACCGTGTACTAACGTTAAAATAATTAAAGGATTCTTTCAAACGTGAACGTACCCCGAAACAATATCGCTCTTTAATACGATAGTTCGAAAAGTTTTCAGAGCTCTTTTTACAACAACAAAATTCACAATAAAACAAAATGAAAGCGAGACGACGGCTCACCGCTACAGTTTCAGAAGATGGAAATCCGGAAAAAGACCACGGATGATTCCGCTCGATAATTCCGGCTACGTCGTTTTCTTGTACAGGGTTGGCGACGGCTCGTCAGAAAACGTCAGGTTCCGTTGAGGTTCGATGCGAAAAGTCCCCGAACGATTACGGAAACGCGGTTTTATAGAATTTGGGTCCTAACCCCTCCACCCTTTGCCTACTCGCGGAATCTAGACTTTTCTCGAAAGTTCTCGCAATTCACCCCCATTTTCTCGCAAATTCAAATTTTCAGGGCGTTGGCGATAGTTGATTCGTGCCAACCGAGACTTCCCGAAGATTCCCGATGCTGCTTGACGCACCGCTTGAGATCAGACAGCTCAGGGTGAGGGCTTTGAGCTAGCGACCCCTCTCTCTCGATACTCGCGCTCCATCGATGACAACTCTGATTGACCTTGACGACCTATGCCTTCCCTTTCGATGAAATGACGAAAATAGCGACGACCCGAATATTCTTCGATGTTTGGATCTCTGTCCTCGATGATTTGAAACCGTCGCTCGTACAAAATAAAATAATAAAAATAAAAATAAAATTAATACAAGGAAATACGCTCGCATTTGACTCTTTATACAGTTTCTCGAGAGGAATTCGTCGAAACCCGACGTTTTCCTCCGTGCCGTGCCAATTTCTGTACTTTTCGTGACGTCACAATATATATATATATATATATATATATATATACATATATTGAAACGTTTCGTTATCGCGGAGATACCCATCGAGCGACACAGGCCTTGGGAGAGGCTTACGAAACCAAGAATAAAAGAAAATTAGCGTGACTCGATAATGCGGTTAATTGACTCAAAGATGAAATTACAAAATTATCTCTCTCTTTCTCAACACATTGGGTTGTAGAACATGCCTCAGGACACAGCGTCACATTCAGGTATGACTTTATCGATCCTACATCATAGACATTCAATGAATGAGAGAAATATCGCTGCTAAATACGAAAAAATAAATTAAAGAAGAAATTTTAATAAAAAGATTAGAAAAATTATATTCACCTACCGGGTACAGATCCTCGGTGAGAGAGTGCAAAAATATACTTTTCTACCCTCCGGCCGGAAAGTGGCTACTTTCGGCCCGCTGCGCGGGCTGAAGTTGCCACACTCCGGCTGCGTCGGACAGAAAAATCGTATACACACTTCGGCCAGGAAAAAGTAAAGCCTCAGACCACATGTTTGTCAGCCTCGGCTTCGCCTCGGCCGACAATTACGTGTGATCTGAGACTTTACTTATTTTCCTATCCTGGGTGTGTAATATACTATTTTATGGTAATAAATAAATGAGTAATAGGAGCCAGAAGGCCGAGAATGTAATAAGAAATTATATAATCAAGGAGGTAGAGTGTCGTTCGATCGATGTCTCCGTGATCCTTAATCCCACGTTGGTGTGTACGTGAAGTCACACACCTGCAAAATATCTTATTTCTATCTCTCTCTGACACACACGTTCAGACGATCGAAATTCCGCGATTTTAGTTATGATTATGCGAGCTCGAAAAATACAACGATTTTAGTTATGATTATTCGCTCGATAATGTGACGATTTTAGTTATGATTATTCGCTCGGAATCATCGATACTCTGATCGTGATCTTCTGCACTTTTCTGAATGTTTTTCTGTGAAGCTCTTTTCAGACTTAGACGAAATTCACTCGTATTTTAATATCGCAAGAAAATACGCATGATAATGAAAAAAAGCTTTCGGATGAGAGAAAAACTGATTCTACTGTTGCTATTTCGTGCTCAGAGAATTGTAAGAAGATACGAGCGGGTCAAGCATGCAAATGATTAACTCGACACGGCGAATAGCTTTACTTGTGTCTTTATTGAGTGTGAAACGAGCAATAGCTCGGTAAATGTCAAGATTGGTATGGTCAAAATTGTTATCGCCGAAGCGTATGTCAAACACCGGAGAAGCCGGTGGAAAAAAAATTACGAAGAAAGCAGAAGTCTCCGCTTCTGTCTCCTTCTCATGACCGAAACAGTAACCGTACGTACTGTTGGATACGGAGTGGCCGATGCTCCGTAAACTAAGGAACAATTGTACGAAAAGTACAATTGCTCAGAAAATAAGAAATATAGATCCTACACATCCGACGGAACAAGTCCGTCCGCTGAGACGTGATTAGTGAACAGGAAGAGATTAAGTTTAACCGATTCTTATATTCGCGTTGACCAACGGATGGAAAATAGTACATATCGAATAGAAAGCGAATTAATAGTCAAATCAAATTAAACCTGCCTACCTAAGGTCACCATCTAACGCTATCTCTCAAAGTCCGGCAACCAGTGCAATACTGGGGCATTCTAAGAGAGATAGTTCCTTACCACGAGCTCAGGTGGAAGTTAGGATGGAGCGATGCTCAGAAACTAGAGCATCACTGATATTTCTTGTGACTCGTAGACGATGAAGATGATTCAAATTATTGTATTCTCGAGTGACGATTTCGTCTGTGCGCGCCCTTAAATAGTTACAGCCGTGTGAGGAGAAAACTCCCTTCTTTCGCCACGAAGATATCACCTGAGTAGGAAAGGATGAGGAAGGGTAGACTACCGGAGTCAAAAATGATTTAGTCACCTTCCTCCCCGATTTCACCCATCGTTCAGATTGTTATAGCAATTAAGTTGCTACGATATTCTGGGTGAGTATCAGGAGTATATGAATATGAAGGAAGTGTTTTCAAGACACACGGGAGGGGTGTGCGTATGATAGGAAGGGCCGATTAGGCCGCTAGCGTAAGTCACTGACCGATGATTTGGTCACAATGAGAGAGAGGCGAGCGTGCGATGCTCTCGCGGATTCCTCCGCCCCTCTGGAGTCTCACCTCTGGAACGGTGACAGCCCTAGGGGGCTGTCCCGTTACAGTATACATTCTCAAATCTTAAACCATTAGGGTGTGTAAGGAGGGTAAGTAGAGCATTAGTCTTTCCACAATTGGAGAGACCGCAAAATACTGCACGCACACTACTTGGCAACAAATCTCCATGACATCTCTCTCGCACATTCTGTTGCACAAGCTCATCAAAATTTTTCATAGGCAGCTTTGTTGACTGATTACTGAACCTCATCTTGAGAATGACTGACATTGAAAGCATGGATGGCATCATTATAAAGACCATAAGTATAACTTGCATCTAAAACTTATCTCAGTATCACTTTGTCCTTGCTACGAATAAGATCGTGCGTGGAGCAATATGAATAATTCTGGAGATTCGTCTAATCCCATTGCTAAGAGCTTGAAAAAATTTGCAGAAGAGGTGCGCCGACAGAGTCCTCATTCTACTTTCACAGATGTGAACGCTGAAAAGATCACAGGAAGTCAACCATTTGCAGGGAAAGTTGACCCTGGGCGATACGGAAACATAGGCGATAAAAAGAAATGGGTTATAAATAGATATTCCTGGGAAACTATTTGCTTAGTCTTGAACGATTCATCAGTCCGTTATGATCGTGCATAAGCATTGTAAAGGATTTGTCAACGATCTAATCAATAAACTTCCTATCGAATTGCACGTCCCGGGATACCAATACTGTGGTCCTGGTACGAAATTGACAAAGAGACTTGCACGAGGTGATCCAGGAATTAATCCTCTCGATGCTGCATGCAAACAGCACGATATCGCATACTCCAAGAATCGAGATAACCTCTCTGCTCGGCATACAGCAGACAGAATCCTTGCTGAGAAGGCTTGGGAACGTGTTCGAGCAAAAGCCGCAAGCTTTGGTGAAAAAGCAACAGCTTGGGCCGTTATGAATACAATGAAAGTTAAAACGAAACTAGGGATGGGCATTAAGGAGAAGTTGAATAAAAAGGTGTCATTGAAGCGTATTATTCGAGCGGCCAAGGCTTCAATGATACCAGGGGGCAAAGCTGTAAAATCTGCGCTAGAGGGTGCCCGTAAAACTGTGAAAAATGCTAGTGGTAAGAGGAATGTCCAATCACCACGGATTCTACCTGTACTCACAAAAATCGGAGGTTTCTTACCGTTCCTCATACCTATTTTTGCTGGATTGAGTGCCACTGGAGCTCTTGCTGGTGGTGCTGCGGGCATTGCTAAAGCTGTGAATGATGTTAATGCTGTGTTACGTCCAGAAGGGACTAACTTGGTGTTGCGTAATTCTAGGAAATAAGGTAAAGTGCTGCCACCAGATCGCACTGAAGGTACGATCGAAAGGATATTAAAAGGGTATATGATTGCGTGTAAGGTTTGAGGAATGCCTGTCGGTCCCGTACGGGCCCCGATATTCGCTGACAGAGGGTGATGGAAATAACAGAACACGAAACAAGATATATATAGGATTGAATAATATAATAATATATGATTTATTTTACTTACTAATTGTCGCTACACGTATTTGCGCGGGGACAGTTTCCCCCGCGATCGCTTCACACAAATGCCCGCGAATTACAATCGGGCTTCGCGGGCCACTCCAAGAAATATATAATAATTAAGATGAGAAATTGAGAAATTGAGGAACAAAATCGTGCCCTTGAACACAAGGCTTAGTTCTCGTGTAAGGACACAGTATAGCGTCCTGAGCACAGGGGTTAGTGCCTGTGCCACTCGCACACTTAGTTTCACGAAACCAAGACTTATCCCTCTATGCGGGTCAACCTGGCCGATCGGGACAGGAATTATTACACCGCCGCGAATGGAGCTCGGTTACGGAGTTTTACAACCGCAGGAATGAACCGTGGCAAAATTGGAACTGAGGCATAAACGTCTCCACCGGAATAATGAGAGCTCAAGCTCTATCGTCCCGGTGGGGTCTTTCTGCCAACCAAGCGGTCATTCCCCCGGCCTTCAACTCCGCGGACGAACCCGCGGATCGCGCGATGCGTGATCAGCGGATTCCATTCGAACATCCGCTCGCGGCGACGAAGCCCGATCGAAGACACCGCACAGAAGGCACGTGTCAAGGGCACTTATATTAATACATTCATACATTAATATTACATACATTACATTAATATGATTAATATAATGTATTTAAGAAGAATTATTAATATAGATCTTCACGTCACGCCCCGCTCCGTTCCCCCCTCACCTCGGCCGAGACCGGGTGGCTTGAGACCTGTGGACGGACACGGGACGTGACACCCACCCCCCCTTGGGGAGTTTCGGCGTCCTCGTCGAAAAAATTATAGTTTTTTTTTTTTTTTTTTTTTTTTTTTTTTTTTTTTTTTTTTTTATATGGCGAGGATTGCCGCCCGCCCCCCCCTGGGGAATCATTCGGCGTCCTCGTCGAATAATCTAATGTTGCCTTTAATTTTAATCTTTAATTTTACCCAAATATTACCCCAAAAGAAATATTTTATTTATTATATTTATTATTTATTACCCATAGAAAAAAAACTTAACCATTATTAAATTAATATTAATATTATCAAAATTAAACACATTATAATTATAAACTAAAGGTGGCAATGTTCAAAGGAAGAGTATATCGTCGGAACTCACTCATTCATTCATCCTTTTGAGCATTGCCGCTGCGAGCTTTCCGAGCCCGGGGATGCTCTCACTTCCGGACGTCCCGATGGCCGAGAGTAGCATCCTCCCGAGGTTGTCGAAACGATCGGTGTCGCCGGGCCTGTGTGCAGGGGCCGTCCGTTCTGTCGTTGTAGCGTGTTGTTCAGCCGGCAGCGCTATCCCGGCCCCGCGTGACGGTTGACGCGCGGGTGCGGCTGGTCCGGCTGGGGGGCACCTCGCTTCTTGTCTACGGGGCGCCGACTGCGTGGCTTTACCCCTAGATTCCCAGCGAACGAGGCAGGCCCCGATGTGTTTCGCGAATTCTGGGCCCGGTCCCGAGTTACCGCAGAGAGGGCAGTTAACTCGCCCCTTTCGGCGAGCCATTTTCACAAAGTTCTTTTCTACGCACTGCGACACTCCTGGGCACCCGCGAGTTCGATTGCACACCGGGCAGGCGGGTCCTATTGGGTTTACATCCGCCCCCTCGATTCGCATAGTGACTCCCGGGTCCCTTCGTTGTTCCCCTCTCGGCGCGTTGATAGGAGTTTTCGATGGCCCGGCCGGGCCGGTTTGCGGTTCGATGGATGGGCCGGGTCGCGGTTGAGTCGGTACCGCGCTTGATGTTGACGCTTCCTCCTGACTCCGTGATGAGCTGAAGGCTGTCTGCGCCCGTTCGGCGACAGGTTGACGAGTCAGCTCGAGCTTATCCGTGATTTGGATGAGCGCCGTCTCCTGATGTGCCCCTGAATGCTTTATCACGTCAGGTCTGCCGTGCGCCAGGACGAGAATGCTCATCCGCATTCGGCGCAGGCAGAGGCTCAGGTGATTACGGGCAGGATCGTCGTGGAAATCACACAGGGGGCACCACGGCGGGAGATCACTCTGGTGACGTTGCCTGATATATTGACCGAGACACTTCACCAGGTCGTCGCACTTTCCCACGGGATCGTTGCACACCGGGCACTCTTGGCGACGAATGTACCGCGACACAATTCGTTCCATACTGACAGAATTTTGGAGTTCGTTTAATATTGTTTATAACTCACACGCGAGATTTTCCCGGTCGGAACAAGATTCGGACGGAGTTCGCGAATATAGTTCGATAACACACGCGAACACGGCGTGAATGGAACACGAAAACGAAAGCACACGAAAGCGAGAGCAAAAATAGAGAAGTGGTACGATGCGTACAGTACGACAGTTCGATGGTTATTAGGCCGAACTCTCGCCTCACTTGACCCGTGCACGTCGGGGAGAGGGAAGCTCCTTTGTCCGTTAGACGCACAATTCTTGGCGAGGGACGTGGCGCGGGGGAGAGAGGAGAGAGCCTTCACTTCGGTGGCGTTGTATGACGCCGTCGGGACTCGAGGCGGCCAGCGGATGTTTAGACGTACCCTCCCCTTCGTTTCGGCCATCGACACGTGCAGAGATGCTAAGAGCAATGTCTTGGCTTCGCGCGACTTCATGTTTTCGAAGCCTCGTTTTCCTACAGCGTAGGCATCCCCAGAGATATGAGAGCAAGAGAGACCACCAGCCTCTTGAAGCGTACGCGAGTATAAGCCCGATGATGCCGGCCTGGCTGAAGAAACTGTATAGAGTGAGAGAGTACTGCTTTTGCTTCTCTCTCTTGTGTGTTCCGATTTCTTCCAGTCGACGCTCCACTTCGAATAGTGACTCTCCTATCTCCCCCCTCGGGTTCGAGCTCGGATTACGCCTCGAGGATTTCTTATCGGCAGACGTAAACAAGTGGCCGAGCTCGGAGATGAATTCTTTCCCGTTCAGTGTGGGAGATATAGATGAGATATTCAATGTCACGCCCGGCTCGTAGTAGTATTCAGTTTTGCCGGTGTATGTGCGTAGGCTTGAAAGAGTCATAGTGTGAGTCATTGCCATACAGTTAGCGTCGAGTTGAAGTATACCTACTCCCTGTATAGAGGTTTCGGTCGCAGGCCCATTCAAGCAATTGAATTTTACCCTAGTTGTGTGGGTAAGCGAGAACAGCCAGCCGCCATGTGTGAGTGGGTCTGACCAAAACTCAGGCGGGTTAGAGTGCAATCGTATATCGCAAAGCCTCAAGGCCTTGCGCGAAGGATTCAACAGCATTTGGAGTTCACATACCTCATCCGTGACGTCACGCAACGGAATGCCTCCCGAACAGATTTTTCGTTCACCGCTGGTCTTACATTGCGCGATTAAATCCCTGTCTGCGAGTAAAAACGTACGGCGGTCGAAAGACAACGCGATGTACGGTGCAGCAGGGGCGATGCTGGCGGACCCAGTGTTATTCTGGAAGCGCTGCGGTACTGGCCAGGGTATCATGTGATATAAATCATATACCATGTGATCTATTAGTGGTAGATGGACCAGAATAATGATTCTTTCTTCCACTGCCATGATATCCGTACGAACCAAATGCACCAAATTTTCAGGGCGGAGATATCGTAAGGGGTATGGGAGCTCGAGTCCACCCGTGTGTAATCGGATTTCGTGCGCCACTTCTAGGAGCCGCGCGCGAGATATTATGTTAGGATCGAATCGTCCTTCCATCGCGGCGCCGATCACGGCGAGATATTTTTCACACGCACGAATATAGTTCTCGATTTTATTGATAACGCGATTACCGTAATTAATCAGGGTGAAATTGTAGTGTTTTAACATCGCGGTATCCGCGACTCGTTTTAGCTCCGAATGCAACATATTTACGAACGTGTAAACATCTTTTACGCGCTGTGTTTCTACGACATGCTCATCGTGTAATTCCTGTAGTTTGGAAGTTACGATATGCATTTGTTTTCCTTGCAGATGAGTCATTTGCTGTTGATCCTTGAACAGTCGATCGATTTGACCTGTTAAATAGGCAGCATCCTCCTCCGTGGCGGTACCGAATAACGATTTGCTGATACTTCCTATGAATCCGAGGGGAGCCGCGCGCTTACTTTTGATGGATGGGGGAGCCTTGACATGCATATTATGCTGGCCTGTGAGACCCCAGAGCTCGGTCATCAGCTCACGCGACTTCTCTAGTTGCGTCAGTATACGATGCTTCTGGATCAGCTGTTCGCACCCAGATTGTGATATGTACTTGCGGCATTCCTTTTCTACCGCGGTAAGACCTTCCAAGTCGGCGGGGGCGGAGCGAACGAAGTCGACGTGGTTGAGATGGATTGACAGACGCCAGTCGGCTCGTTGCAATTGTATAGGCCCCAAGCGATCGTAGTAGAGGCCTGCACTGTCCTCGACCGTGCTGATGCTGTACGGGCTCTTCATTGTAGAACCGTTCATTGCAGTGCTCACGAAGAGGAATACGATGAGAATGAGTCCCGTCATTTTTTTTTTTCTGATTTTATTAATTTAATTCATTTTAGAGAATATATATATATATATACCTATACATACATATACATATATATATCATTATCGGCAAAATAACGTATGATCGGTTGCAATGCCCGCAGACCCCTTGAACTGCGTTAGAAAAATTGTATTGATGAAAGAAAATAATCTTGAAAGGAATGAAATCTTGAATGGTGAAAGGAATTATTATATTTTTAAACATACGCCAGTTTCAATTTGTCTACGTGCTTTGCAAACCGTTGACCGGATTCGGTTTCGAGAACTACATTATTTTTGTCAGTGATAGATTTTATGACGTAGGGGCCGTGGTATTGGTTGTCAAATTTTCCCTTTCGTGGTTCTTTCAACACGTATACCTGATCCCCAATTTTCCCCGGGAAAGGCCGACAGTTACGGTCATAATAAGATTTTGAACGTTCCTTCGAACGATTCAAATTATCGCCCGCTATTTCCCGGATTTCGGTTTGTCGTTTTATGAGTTCAGCTAGGAAGGAATTACTAGTCGGCAAACGATCCTCCGTCGGGAACTGGCTGGGTTGTCTGGCCAGTTTTCCGAATACTACTTCATGTGGCGTGAAATTTGTCGCCTCGTGAACGCTTGTATTATAAGAAAATTCAGCGAATGGCAGTAAACGGTCCCAATCATCGTATTTGTCCGCATAATGTTTAATATACTCGGTGAGGACAATATGGCTTCGTTCTAATGAGCCGTTTGTCTGCGGACGGTAACCCGAAGTCGTTATATGAGTTACTTTATAAATTTTCGAAATTTCCCGTAATAAACCGTTAATGAATGATGTCCCTCGGTCCGTGAGGATTGCTCGAGGTACACCAAACTGGTTATAGAGTCGACGAACTATCGCTTCGGCGATTGTAGTCGCTTTTAAATCGGGAATTGGCTCCGCCAGGCAATACTTCGACAAGTTGTCTTGCATCGTCAATATGTGTCTATTTCCATGAGGAGTGATAGGCAATGGACCGACGGTATCAAGGGACACCTTGTCGAAAGTATCTACTGGCGTATCAGTTATTAGCATAGGCTCGCGCGTCTTCGTACGCACGAGTTTTTGTTCCTGACAACTTTTACAATGGCGGATAAAATTCTGTACGTCATTTTTAAGGGTTGGCCAATAGAAACGCTCTCGAATCCGTCTGTAGGTTTTTGTAACACCTTTATGGCCGCCTACTAGACTCGAGTGCATCTCCTTTATTATTCCGTCCCTTAATTCTGACGCAGGTACCTGGATTTGGCCATAGCAAATCGCTATATTCACGTCCCCATCTTTGAACAAGGAGTGAATCATCGGTACTAAGTTGTCAGGCCTCAGGTCATCGGTAAAATCACCGTGCCTAGAGATTCGAAAAGATTTTATTTTCAAACGAGTTATTTCACGCTCTAGGGTTTTTAAACCCTGCCAAATCTTATCGGGATCCGTGTCCTCATAGTAACGCGATTTTATCACCACACTAAAAACTCGGTGTTGTCCACATTGCGTAGATGCAATTTGTCCAACCGCCAAATTTTTATCTCGTATCGATAACGAATCAATCAAGCCCAAATCGGATAACAATTTTCCGACAGGTGTGGTTAATTCGCCGTCGGTGGAGATAAAGTGGACGTAATTATCGCGCTTATACGTAAGATTTTCACGGTCACCGATTATCTTTGCCGGAGCCTTTTCCGCAGGAAGATTTTCCGGGGCCTTGTACTGGACCTTTTTAGTTGGAACGTCCTGTACATCTAGGCATGTGTTATACCAAGGCATTGTTGTTTTTGCCTGCATGGAGTTAGTCATGGCTCGTGCGTCGGCTTCGTTGCTTAGCAACGGCTGAGCACGTGGAGATAAGACTCGCTTAGAGATCTCCGGTGAAGGCGCACTCCTTGGCAGCCCTCTCCCTTCCTCCTCCTCTCTTTCTCGCACAGGCGACAGTTTCTTTGACTGTCGTAGCAAGGGTTCTGGAGAGGCACGAGGGGAACGAGGCGTCGGCAACGTTGGCAATCCTCCGTTTGTTTCTCTCACTGCCCCGCTCGGCCGTTTGGTGGTGAGGGGACGCGGGGAATCGGCAGAGGACCCATGCACACTATGCGTAGCCGGGCGACTACGGACCTCGGGCGAGGGTCGGGGAGGGGAATCGGAGCGGCCTCTCTCTCTCTCCCTAGCAGAATCTTGCAGCAGTGTTGAGGCCGCTATGGGAGTTTCTACGAGCTCACTCTCGTCGTCCGCCTCGCTGTCTCTCTCGCTCGCGTGAGAACCATTAGGACCGATGAAACTTACTCTACGTAGGAGTTCATTCTCTGTTACCTTTTTGAATCTTCGCGATAGTCTCTCTATTCGCCGGTCTAACTCATCATCATTTCTACCCTGGATAGGGTCCATCTCCGAGAGTAACTCTTGGGTTACCTCATCGATTTCATCTCCATCCGAGATGTAGTCGGGTAGAACGATGTCAACACATTCGGGAAAGACTTCATTGTCATTATTGAATTTTTCTTCCAGAATCCTCAGCGATTCATCGAATTTTTCGAACGCCTGATGTAATGGATCGAGGGATTGTTCGTTATTCGGGATCATATCCTCGACAATTGTACTGCCTTCCGAGTCGCTGGGAGGGGGATCAAGGACGATCGTTCTCTCCGTCGGAGTTGAAGGTCCCGTGGCTTCGTCGGGAATCGGCGAAGGCGGGACAGCCGACGGCCGCTCAGCTGACTGAGTCGGTGGTCTTTTTAGAATACGTTTCGGGGGAAGGAGGGGGGCAGGCAACATACTACGATTTATTCGTTGTATGGGTCGCCTCTCCTCGCCCGAGCTTGTCCCCGACGTCTCGGCGTATCTCGGAGTTACCCGAGCCCCGCTCGCTACAGCTGTTTGCCGTCTCGTGCGCGTGGCTATAGGGCTACGAACGTTCGGGTCCGGGAGCCTCGGGTTACGGGGGGCACGCGGTTGTTGTGTGCCGCTTGGGTCGGAATGCAATCTCGACCTCCGTGTTTCTATAGGGAGTACCATTGCCGGCTTTTCCGGACTGCTATCTGAGTCACCTGAGTCACTGAGTTCTGAAGATAAAGGATTTACCGGATTACGGGACAGAGCGTCGGCGTTGACATTTAATTTTCCTGGCTTATAATGGAATTCGTAGTTATAGTTCTGGAGACTCAATCTCCATCGCACCAGTCTCTTACCTGGATCCTTCATTGAACCGATCCATTTAAGAGGCTCATGATCGGAGATGAGTTTAAATTCTCGACCGTATAGATACGGTTGAAAATGCTCCAGGGCTTTTATAACAGCTAGACACTCTTTTTCCGTCGTTCCATAGTTCACCTCAGCCGCCATGAGGATGCGGGAAAAATAGGCTACTGGTAGATCAAAACCATCGTATTCTTGACCTAGCACGGCCCCGACCGCATAGTCTGATGCATCTGTAGTGAGCGTAAATGGACGATTAAAGTCCGGGTATTTCAGGATTGGTTCACGACAAAGCGCGTTACGTAAGCCGCGGAAGCTGTGGCGCTGCGGTTTTCCCCACTCGAATTTCTTACCCTTTTTCAAAAGGTCGGAAAGTGGTTTTGCGCGCGCGGAAAAATCCTTTATAAATCTCCGATAGTACCCGGCGAGGCCTAAGAACTGTCGGATATTCTTTACATTTTTCGGAGATGGAAATTTCTTTACTGCTTCGAGCTTCCGGGGGTCAGGTCGTAGACCATCACGGCCTATTATATGACCGAGGTAACACACCTCTTTCCTCAGAAATTCGCATTTATCGGGCTCGAGCACGAGATTCGCGTCGCGTAAGCGACTCATTAGCCTTCGTACTTTCGTTTCGTGTTCTTCCAACGATCGGGCGAATACGACGATGTCATCAAGGTAGACGAATAACTCGGCTCCTTGCAGTCCTCGAAGTACGGTATCCATTAATCGTTGGAAGGTCGCTGGGGCGTTTTTTAAACCCTCCGGCATACGAACATACTCGTAGTGACCATTTATTGTCGAAAACGCGGTCTTCGCGCTGTCTCGGGGATCCATCGGGATTTGCTGAAAACCACTCGCCAGGTCGAAGGTTGAGAAATACTGTGCCTCTCCCAACTGGTCTAATATATCTAGTATATTGGGCAGTGGGTAAGCGTCAGATATAGTTCTCTCGTTCAGCTTCCTAAAATCTATCACCATTCGCATCCTCGGTCGACCCTGAGAGTCGGGTTTCTTCGGTACAATCCATATCGGAGAATTATACGGGGATTGCGATGGTACGATAATTCCATTCTCGAGTTTCTTGTCAATTTGAACCTTGACTTCGTCTCGATGTATAGAAGGAAACCGATATTGGCGTGTATTGACAGGCAAATCATTCTCCGTCGGAATCCGATGAGCCACGTAATCGGTGCAGGGTAGCTTGTCACCTGGGAGTTTAAATCGCATCGGATTTTCCTCCACGATCCGGTGTATGTGAGCACGCTCCACATCGTTCAGATCGTCCAGGCGCAAGGCCTTTAACACCGCCGCCACGCGATCGGCCGGAGGCGGCCGCTCGTCATCCGACGAGTCGCTCGACTCGGCTGCGTTGGCGTCATAATATTCGAAGGGCAATATTTCCTGAGGTGTTACCTCTATTTCTACATCGCGATCTAGGGTGTTTATCGCAAGTACATGACACACTCCATTAGTTTGGGAAACTAACGCGTCTCCAATATATAGCCCGGGTTCGGTCTCAATGCGCGGTAAGTATCCCTCAATTATATCAGGATTGGTAACTGCTACCGCGAGGGGTTTTCGAGTACGAGCTTTTATTGTGCAAATTCTTTTGACCGGCGCGGACGAATTCTTAACGGACCCGTCCGTCGGGTTTTCCGCGGTCAAAAACGGTCTCGGGCGTATAGGATCGCTAGCCATAACCAGCGAGTTATGATGGAAAGACAATTCTGCCTTTTCCTTTCTCAGGAACGGTCTGCCCACTAATCCGTTACTCTTCGTTACAAATTCCTTAACGACGTGGAAGGTATGAGGCAGTTCGTTAATGGTTAATTTTACGGTGCCTAGCGATCTCGATGTTTCACCCGACGGACCCGTGAATTCACGCGATTGCGATTCATTGAATTCTACGTTATCGCGGAGTGCACAAATCTTAATAAAATTGAGACCTGAACCAGAATCACACAAAAAATTGTCAATTCCGTTTACGAGTTCCGGTGCTTTTAATTTAATTACCGGGCACTCTACTTCTTCCTCGGTTTCTGACGAGTTAATTTTTATTACGGGGATTGGATCGATCATTTTACGTGGAATTACTTTCTGTCCTGAAACTTGACAGAACGTTTCTCGTTTACCGGAGTAGGCGGAGGGGTCTGGCTCGCCGCGTCCCGACGGCGAGCCTCCTCGGAGTTTAAAGACTCGGAGCTCTGCTGTCGAGGACTGCGATTTCGCGCGCGGTCGGGTGACGTAGCTCGTTCATCGGGATTGTAGCGGTGGACCGTGTTGGACCACGGGCAACACGCACAGCCTCCAGCATAAACGCAGCAATATCGTTGACTACAACCCCCACCTTTCCGATAGTAGCTCGGACGTCTATTCCACGGACAGCAACCGCACCCTGAACCTCTCAGGCAGCAACACCGTCGCCCGCATCCCTCTCGGGGTTCCGGCGATCGTGCTTGGAAGTTCCGTGACGGGGATTCGTCGCGACGTTTTAATATACCTGAGGGGCGAAAATCCTCACGTCTTCCGGGGCTATCGTCCCGCGAGTACCTACCGTCATCGCGCGAACGTCTAGTGTCGTCTCGCGAGTAGCTATTATTCTCGCGAGTGTATCCCGATTCTTCGCGCGGCGGAGTTTCTCTCCCGCGATCACGAACACGATCACGAACGCGGTCACGACCACCTCTTTCGAAACGAGAATCGGGAGACGACGATCGCGATTCTTTGGATTTAGACTCAGGTTTCGCGAGAAGCGCGAGGGCATCGCTAACGGAACTACGGGGTTTATCCTCCGTCTTCGAGTCTTTCGATCCAGCATACTCGTCGCCAGCCAGATCCTCTGCGCACTCTAACGCTTCTTTTAACGTTTTGGGTTTCGCGACGTAAACTAATTCACTTAAACGCGAAGGTAACGCTTGGCGGAATGCTTCGAGGCCCAACCCAGCGATCGGGTCAGTAGCCATTTCTGAGGATTCACATCCGAGTTCATCCCTCCAGGCATTTCGAGCTACGCTCATCAACACTTGAATTCGGAGGTAAAGACCGCGCGGAGTCTCGCCCTGACGTAATCTCAGCCCATAAAATTTACCCAGACATTCCTTTAAATTTCTACGATGGGTTAACCCTTCGCGTAATGCCGTAGTCAATTCCCGGACTGTTCGTATGACCATTCCCTGGACACACGCACGGGCTTCTCCGCGTAACCTGCTCAATACTCCCGTGATAAATTCTGGAATTTGCGCGGGAGGTACAAACGCGGCTGCATTCTGTATATTTTGTAGGTAGTCTCCTAGAGGAGAAGACGTACCATCAAATTCCGGTATAGTGATTAATCGATTAGTTAAATTTATTCCACTAAGTACGACCGACAAATCCGCCGCGGAAATCGTTTGGTTCGCGGTAACCGTAGCATTACCGTCATTGTTTCCACCGCCCCCTCGACTACCACCAGGTCCGGTGGTATTACCGCCGAAGAGATCAGCGACGGGATCAGGCATTTTATATAGCGCGAGATCAAAATAGGGAAGCTATTATTTTTATATTATATCAATATTTATTATTTAGAATCGACGAAACCGGAGAAAGAAATTTTGACAACCAAATTTAACTGACGAAATTTTGAAACGACTATTACAATTGACATTAACAATTTAAAATTTTGGAATTTTGAAAATCACCCAGTCTCAGGGAATACGTGGTACAGGCAACAGAATCCCACCGCTGCCACCAATTGTTACGTCCAGAAGGGACTAACTTGGTGTTGCGTAATTCTAGGAAATAAGGTAAAGTGCTGCCACCAGATCGCACTGAAGGTACGATCGAAAGGATATTAAAAGGGTATATGATTGCGTGTAAGGTTTGAGGAATGCCTGTCGGTCCCGTACGGGCCCCGATATTCGCTGACAGAGGGTGATGGAAATAACAGAACACGAAACAAGATATATATAGGATTGAATAATATAATAATATATGATTTATTTTACTTACTAATTGTCGCTACACGTATTTGCGCGGGGACAGTTTCCCCCGCGATCGCTTCACACAAATGCCCGCGAATTACAATCGGGCTTCGCGGGCCACTCCAAGAAATATATAATAATTAAGATGAGAAATTGAGAAATTGAGGAACAAAATCGTGCCCTTGAACACAAGGCTTAGTTCTCGTGTAAGGACACAGTATAGCGTCCTGAGCACAGGGGTTAGTGCCTGTGCCACTCGCACACTTAGTTTCACGAAACCAAGACTTATCCCTCTATGCGGGTCAACCTGGCCGATCGGGACAGGAATTATTACACCGCCGCGAATGGAGCTCGGTTACGGAGTTTTACAACCGCAGGAATGAACCGTGGCAAAATTGGAACTGAGGCATAAACGTCTCCACCGGAATAATGAGAGCTCAAGCTCTATCGTCCCGGTGGGGTCTTTCTGCCAACCAAGCGGTCATTCCCCCGGCCTTCAACTCCGCGGACGAACCCGCGGATCGCGCGATGCGTGATCAGCGGATTCCATTCGAACATCCGCTCGCGGCGACGAAGCCCGATCGAAGACACCGCACAGAAGGCACGTGTCAAGGGCACTTATATTAATACATTCATACATTAATATTACATACATTACATTAATATGATTAATATAATGTATTTAAGAAGAATTATTAATATAGATCTTCACGTCACGCCCCGCTCCGTTCCCCCCTCACCTCGGCCGAGACCGGGTGGCTTGAGACCTGTGGACGGACACGGGACGTGACAGCTGCGAAACGTGTTCTCGAAGAGAGTAAACGGCACAATAATGTAATGGAGACGATTGCTTTGGGCAAAGGACTATACCTTATACCATATAAGACTGGTATGGGTCTCCGTCTGAAAAACGTGTAAGGCTACCACATCGAGCACTCACTGATTACGATTTATCAGAGTTTGCTAAAAAGATGCAAATTCCACATTTTCGTGGTGTTTATATGAGAAATGCATTGCCCAAGGGTGGACCTCGAAAGTATGAATCAGCTATAGTGAATCTCGACGATAAAGAGGGTCCTGGCACTCATTGGGTTGCATACGAGAAAAAAAATAAAAAAAGTTCTTTATTTTGACAGTTTTGGCAATCTTCAACCACCGCCAGACTTGATGAAATATCTCGGTGATAACGCATGGTTAACACGTAATTTTCATGGAATGCCTTAGAACTTTGGTTCTGTGCCCTACAGCGCTGCAACCGGAATTATCCGAAGCATTTTGTATAATGCTAGAACTATCTATGTAAAGGGCTCAGAGAAGAGAGAATGGTTGGCAAATTTTTTGATGGATGGATCCGAACGCATTATTAATCTTGAAATGCTCGATTGTCCTTCGCTACAAAAGTTGCGGAACCGAACAAATACTGGATGTCCAAATGAAAATTTATTCAAATTCAATTGTGCTCACCGAAATGTTCAGTGGCTCAAAAATTGGATTTTCGAACCTAATGATTAAGAATTTTTTTCAAATCAGTGTATATTTTTTATGAATAAATACAAATTTCAGTATAAAAGAGTATTTTATTGGTTTTACATTATTTTGTTTACATTTTTTTTTTACATTATTCCTCCACTTTAGGTATTTGTATTATCTCTACGAACTCCTTCAAATGCTTCACATGATTACGCAAGGTTCTTGAAAAATCGATAATATCGTTAACAGATTCATCCTCTAGAGAGGAATACGGATTCGTCTCTACTGTACATTTTAATTGAAATAATTTATCAAGTACTCCAGCAACATCATCAGCTAAACATTGAACGTGCTTATTAATAATGTCAATTGATTCATGTATACGTTTGCACTGTGCACAAGATTGCTGGTTGTTGCTGCTATCTCGTTCACATTTCACTTTCCTCAAATTTCTTTGGAAGTCCACTATATCGTTGAAAAATTCGTAGATCCCGTTCGGTGGATCGTTTCCAAAATACTTTCGTATAGCATTTTCGTAATCGCAGAAGTATGGTGGACAACCGCACAGTTGTTTCAACTGGTCTGGATTTAATTCGTCCATGTTCACAACTGACCGTCGTCTAACTGATCATTTTGTTTTATAGCTTGTGGAAGCTTGTCGAAGCTTGAAACTATCCCCCACTTCATTTATTTCAGGGTGGTTCGAAGGTCTTTTTCAAGGTTAGGTTAAATACGCATTCATAGCAAGACTGCTGAGACAATTAAGTTGCATTGAAAAAAATTCCAAGAAGTATCTGTCAACGGATCTCATCATCGATGTTTACTACATCGATGAAAAAAAAAGCTGTCAACGGATTCTCATTATCGATGACATCTGTCAACGAACCTTATCATCGATGTTTACTACATCGATCAAAAAAATTCTTGGAAATATTTTTCTGGATCCTAGTGATGAATTGTCTGCAATGCCCTTCATAGCACAATTCTACAACTTCTCGAAGCATCTAAAAGTGTTGAAGGACATAACAAGGTTAATTCAGATGTACACAAATACTCTCTCAAAGCTCGGTGCAACCTTCACCCCTCAGACATCGCAACGTCAAATTCCCAGAATCCCTCCCCTTACCCTCCCAAAACAGGTCATAACATCAAGAAATTTTACCCCCCCCCCCCCCCCAATGTCATCATCGAATTCAAGGCTGGTGACGTCATCATCGAACCTTCGAGAACGTTCCAGAAGGGGTTTGTGTCTTGACTAAAAGAGTCGGTAAATGTCAGTAGTAGGAATCTTTATCCAGAACCCGCTCTGCTTATCTACTCTAACTCAGGTACAGTCTTGCTGCAGCTCCGCGGATACTTGTTTCCCGCTCACAGCGAAACAATTCTAAGACTCTTAGCTGCAAACGATTAACACCGTTCTCGGTGTTCAAACGTTCGCATAATTTGGGTGAACATATTCCGTTTCCCTGATGTGACGAAGAGCCTCCGAGAATACCTTTTAATCTGGGTGTCTTAATTTCCGATAACGTTTCGAGCCGCTCAAATTCACGGGCAATACCACCACTTTGGGCATATTTACTCCGCTATTCTCGATTAAAATATTTATTTAAAAAAAAAAATTATTTCCAATGATTTTTAATTCAGTGTATGAAAAACACACAGCACACGCGATAAAAAAAAAAACTAAGAATGTACGTGAATTAAAAATCAAGAAATGAAAAATATGTAGCATACACGAAAAGTTTAATCGTCGCAGTATTTTAAAATATTTACAAGAAAGCACAATCCATTTCAAACAGTCACGAGGAAATACGAAAACGTCGAAAAAATCTTGTGACGATTATTATGTTATTATTAAAATAAATGTTTAATCTATTTTACGAAAAATTAATGTTGGAACAATGTATGGATTTCCTCGAATTCGCCGAAACTGGAGTGGGAAAAGTCGCGATCGTCAGGTTTTTCATCAGCATCGACGCGGCTCTCAAAAACAAAAGAAGTTAAAAGTTATTGCAAAGCGTCATAACCGTTTGGCGATTTTTCAACATTTTTGTGTTTCCCTGTGACTGCTGCGTATCGTTTGTGCTCCGTATCTTCGTGTCTTTTATTTTTTTTGTAATTTTTAAATACCGTTTACCGTTTCGTGTGTGCTACATATTTTTTATATATTTATTTATTTATTCGTGCATTAAATTATTTCTTCGTTTCGTGTGTGCTGCGTGTTTTTTTTTCACGTTGAATATTTATTTGAACAATGGCAGAGTACTCAAATGATAAGTACTCTGACATGATTTGGGTGTAAGCTCAATGCGGTGGAAACGCCCGTGAAGCTGCCCGAGTGTACGCAGACCAGTATCCGAGACGACGACACCCGGATAGCCGGACGATCTCTAATGCTCTTCGTCGTCTCCGGGAAACGGGAACATTTGCTCCGAATCATGCGAATGCTGGGGCACCGAGAACGGCGCGAACCGTTCGCAACGAACAACGTGCCTTAGATTTATTTACGAATGACTCAAAGATCAGCATTCGCGGAGCTGCACCAATTTTGGGTATGAGCTACAGCAGCCTGCAACAAATGCTGACGAAAGATTTGAAACTGCATCCGTACCATTACACTGTGACCCAAACGTTGAAATTGGAGGATTATCCGATACGATTGGAATTTTGCCGAGTTTTGGTGAACGCAGAGGAGGCCGAACCAGGGTTCATCAGCCGCATAATTTTTTCGGATGAATCTTCATTCGGCACTAACGGTATTTGGATCACACACAATTTCCATTATTGGAGCGAGGAAAATCCAAATATCGTTATCCCACGAAGAAATCAGAATCGGATACCATCCATCAATTTATGGGCCGGGATATATGGAGGTCGATTGGTAATGTTTATTTATTAAAAATTAAATTAAAAAAATTAACAAATAATTAAATAATTACGAGATAAAAAAGGTTAAATATTTTTTTCAGTAATTTTTTAAAAGTTGTAGCTCAGTGAGAAATAAACGTCTTGAAATGCACCCGTCAGGAATCGCGCTACATGTATCCTAAACATTGGTCGCGCCATGAGAACTTTTCTCACCGATACAGATGTAACTGCTTAATTCGATAAATAGAAGCTTGAAAATAATTCAACCGCATTGATTATGATTTTGAAACGTTTTTGTTTATTGAAAAACGCGGTTAATAAGACGCGTCGTTGATTGTTAAGTAAGAAGGATGTTACAATAAAATTTAATCAAAAAGTTTGAAAAAATTGTGGAGAATCGAAAATCACTCAAAATATTTCAATCTGTATCATTTTTCGAAATACACCACCTCTTCAGAAATCTGGCTTTTCCGATAATTTTAAGGAAAAATTAGATAACGTCGCTGAAAAAAATTGTACTTTAATTTTCCAAAAAATAAATTAAACCTTTAAATTTCTTCTTCAAACTTTCTTGACTAAAACACAACTTTTGTAAAATTACTGAAAAGTTCATGAAATTTACTTGTTCCTTTTGATTTTTTGTGCACTGTTATTCCTTAACGATTTTCGTATTTGCTTGCAAATATTTTGAAGAATAGATAATTGTGTGTCCGAAAGGCAATGTTGTGGAAAAATTTTCTTGTCAATACCTCTTCAATATTTTCAAAGATCAGTCCCTTCGAAATGGAAGGAACGCTGACAGCGGAGCGGTACAGGCGATTCCTTCGTCGACAACTGCGTCTGCTGTGTGTTCGGGCAGGCTTGTCAGCGGAGGAATTTCGAGCAGCGTATTTTCAGCAGGATGGGGCTCCTGCTCACACCAGCCGTTTAGCGGTGGAAAAACTTCGGGAAATCTTCGGGAATCGGGTGATCGGACGCGGCGGGGTCCATGATTGGCCACCCCAATCACCCGATTTAAATCCACTCGACTTTTTTCTGTGGGGCCACATGAAATCAATCATTTACCGGCACCCAATCCAAAGTCGAGCGGACTTGGATGCCCGAATTGACGAAGCAGTGAGGAGTGTAACGCCGAAAATGCTCCGAAAATGCAGCAACAGCTTGCTGACACGAGTTCGTTGCTGTATCGAAATGGGTGGCGGACTTTTCGAGCAGCTGCTTAAAAAAGTTTACTTTTTGTTTGAGTTGATATAAAAATCAATTTTGAATTAATTTGACAATTAAAATGAAATTGCTATTAAATAGCAATTTCATAGCATAAAAAAGTGATTTTTCTATTTAATAGATATTAATAACGTTCATGTTTTAAAAAGTGTTAAATATTATTTTGCATATTATTAATATATGGAAAAAACATTGTGAGCCTATATTGAAAATATATTTTAAAATATTGAAAATGCAAGTGGAGAATACATTTTAAATTTCACTGCGTTCGTTTGAATTAATGTTTCCAATCATTCCACAGTTACTTCAAGTCAAACATATATGACAATTTCTGGAAAGTATAAGAATTTGGCGTAAGAAGTCATAGTGACTTGAAACGCAATCTCGTTATTTGCTATCGATTTCCCGCGCAACTGATAAATAAATTTTTTGTATATTTAATTTAATTTTTCTCTACAAATAAAGATGTAGTTAAACTATATTTTCTATAAAAAGAAAAATACTGAATGTAGGATAAATTTTTGGAATATGCGAAATATAAATAATGTCTACGTTTTGTATATAAACAATATACAAAAAATTTATTTAATAGCATTTTATAAATTTCTGAATTTAGGTAGAAAATTAATAAAAAATATAATTTCCTGTCAATTTTCATTGAGTTATGAAAAGATGCTTCGATTTTGCATGTGCTGAGCGTGAAGAATGAACTGTGTGTTTTTGCATGTGCTGAAAATTTTCGTCCGGAAAGATCGAGGACCTTTTCAATAATTTATTAACATTTCATTTTCGATACTCTACAGTAAAACTTTTTAAGCATTTGCCGTATACCAAATATACCAAAAATATATTTTTCTTCTAGTTAAACGAAATTTTTCTACATGAAGGACAATATAAGAACCTGGATACATATTCGGAATATGCTAAATATAAATGAGTATATAGAAATGGATTATTAGTTAATAACTTAAATTCCTCCATTTAAATGCATTTTTCCAATAATTCCACGGTTTTTAAAATGGAATTTTGTTTTGTTAGTTACTGTTCAACATATCAATTTTATGAAGGGCCATCAAAGAGTACTGCAATTTAAGTAACTTAAAATCGGGAAAATCGTTAATAAGAGTTCATTTTATCATTTCGCTAACGCGGTTCTTGATCCGCTTTCGACCAAGCCCAAATACACCTTCGATAACTCTGATTGAACCTCCGACGTTGTAGGAAATTCTAAATTATTTCATTTCCCGCATCCTTCGTAGCACCGAAAAAAAAGCTGGGAAAAGTTTAATGGAAATCGTAGCTTCGCAAAACCTTGTAACAGCAGGGGGGTGAGGGTTTACAGTTTAAAAAAATATTTTTATCAATGATTCCATGGTAATTGAAAATGATTTAGTAGACAATTGTTGTACGTGAATTTAAAAAATGCGGGGTGAAAAATGTTATCAGAATCTCAGCTCCAGAACACCTGTATTCTGAAGGCATTGCGATTAAAATTTTTTTTATTTGCTAATTGCATGAGCTTGGAAGCCTACTGAAAAATTATCATTGAAAAAAATTTTTTTTACGATTAATTACGAGAGAACGAGGGGACAAGTGAATGAAGAAACGAAAGAACGGGGGACGAGAGAACGAGGGAACGAGAGAACGAGAGAATGAGGGGGCGAGAGAACGAGGGAACGACAGAACGAGGGAACGACAGAACGAGGGGAGGGAGAACGAGAGAACGAGAGGGCGAGAGAACGAGGGAACGACAGAACGAGGGGACGAGAAACGAGAGACGTGAGAACGAACGAGAAACGAGAGAACGAGAAACGAGAGAACGAGAAACGAGAGAACGAGAAACGAGAGAACGAGAAACGAGAGAACGAGAAACGAGAGAACGAGAAACGAGAGAACGAGAAACGAGAGAACGAGAAACGAGAGAACGAGAAACGAGAGAACGAGAAACGAGAGAACGAGAAACGAGAGAACGAGAAACGAGAGAACGAGAAACGAGAGAACGAGAAACGAGAGAACGAGAAACGAGAGAACGAGAAACGAGAGAACGAGAAACGAGAGAACGAGAAACGAGAGAACTAGAAACGAGAGAACGAGAAACGAGAGAACGAGAAACGAGAGAACGAGGAAACGAAAGAACGAGGGGATGAGAGAATGAGGGGGCGAGAGAACGAGGGGGCGAGAGAACGAGGGGACGAGAGAACGAAAGAATGGAGTAACGAAACGACACGAAAAGAGAGAATAAGGGGACGAAAGACCGATAGAACGAGATAATGATACAAAAAGAAGAGGCAATTGAAGATGAAAATAATTATTCAATAAAAAAATTGTTCGGATAAAAATAATTATAAAATAAAAACCTCCAACTTTTCGTAATTCACGGATTTTTCTATTCATTTGTAGTTATATTTACTATTAATTGAGTGACTTATAAGTCACTTTTTTACACATTTAAAAAATTTATTTTTACACATTTTTTACACATTGATGTGTAAATCATCCATTTTTTTGCTCGGATTATCAGATCAGTGTTCTTCGGTTCTTTGCTATATAACCCTGTCCATCCCGCTGATATTATCCGGCCACCCGTCTTTCTCTCTCTTCATCGCTGAGTCGCTTTGAGACGGCGGCTAACTGGAAAAAATGACGATAAAGAGAAAGAACTACTATTTTGTTTGAAGAAAAAAAAAAACGAATCTGTCAAATAGTCTGTCGATTTCCAATCTGTCAGTTGGCGATCATCAAGACACAATGCCGTGAAAAACTAAACTATATGCCCTGGTTGAATGGGTTAACAACAAAAAAGAAAAATCGTACATCCCAGACTTACCAGTCGAATGGATAAAAGATTTTGATTACAAAAATTTCGAACGCGGACAAAATTACTTTTCCGAATCATATGTCATCGAATGGCGCGATCAGAAGAAAAAGCCTCAAAACGGATGGCGGTGCTTCGATGGCAAAATTATCCATATTTCAGGTTCGTAAAATTGTTAATGAAGCACTTCTTCGGAGCAATTTGAAAGGTGGCAAGAGTAAAATAAATAAGTCTACAAAATGACACTCTGCGCTGGATAACAATTCGGTGCAGGCATTGAAATGTATGCATTACATAGATACACATAATTATGATCATTATATACTCGCGGGAAAGAAATTGCTCGTTGAATATTTTATAATGCCCCGACTTTATTAATTTTTTTAAATTCAGTTTTCTAATTTCGATTATTCTGTATAACTTCTTCAAGTGTGTTGCTCTCAGCTACTCAATCCTAATGCATAACTAGATCGCGATTGCATGGGAGCCTAGGGAAACTGAGAAAAATTCAGCCGATTTTTCAACTATATTTGTGCTAAGTTAAAATTTATTGGCACCATAGAGAAATTAAAAAAAGTGTCACTCGCTCAGCGATTGATGTGCGGGCCGGTGCATGGCTAAGCGGTTACTCAACCAAGTTTGTCTCATCCGAGGCTGCTGAACTGTGCAGATTACTGGAGTCATATACCGACCACGCATCTCTTACTGTCTGTACGCGTAATTATAAATTTAAAACAAAAGTTGAAAGTCATGACTTTATTCGTCTCTATAGACAAATACCACAAGGATCGTGGTTTCGAACTATTTTAGAAATTTGTTCCGATGATATTAAATAAATTGCAGCGTTTTGAGAAGTGCTCGAAGTTCACATATTTTTTTTTTCCGCCTTTCGATCGTGACCAATGAGAACTCTGTGACCTAACGCATATTGGAGATGTCAATATTTTATTCTTACAAAATATCAAAAATTTTAAACAAGTACTATTTCTTCCTCCGAATAATATTTCCAGTTGGCGGAAAACTAGATCTAGATTTTACAAGAAGATATTGAATAAATAAACATTTTTACATCATAAATAAACAAACAAATCAAAACCCATCAAAAAACCTCTCCATAGTAGTTTCGGGTTATCAAAAACTATGTCGAGACTTCAAAAAAATTGTCTAATAAATAAAAACTTCAAGAGCATTCACAATCATCTGTCTTATGAAAATTACAAACAAAAAGAACTAAAGCAAAACAAAATTCTCTGCCGGAGAACTTGACAAAATTTCTATCTTCATACGATGTACCCACATCTCGTAGTCACAAACTCGTCAAGTGTTCCGGCTGAAATTTATTTTTCGCTTTAGTTCTTTGGGTTTAAAATTTTTTTACGACAGATGATTACTAATGCTCGTGAAGTTTCTTTGTATTAAATGTATTTTTTGAAGTCTCGACATAATTTTTGATCACCAGAAACTACTATTAGGAAGTTTATTGATGGGTTTTAATGTGTTTGTCTATTTATGATATCAATATTTTTATTTATTCAATAACTTTTTGTGAAATCTAGACTTGCTTTTCCACCAACTAGAAATATTATTTGGAAGAAGCAATTATCTTTACCGTTATACTACTAAATTTAAACTTAAAGCATTTAAATATCAATAATATCATTTTCAGATACCGTTAATGAAATGTTCGAAGGACAGTATTGCGATAACAAAATGAATATCGCAATCAATAATAAGTTGAGCAATATGCGAAGACATTGGCGAATTCATTCAGGTAATGAAGATGGTGACAGTGATTAAATTCTGAAGGATTAATACAAAAATGGAATGGACTAAGATTGGAATTTGCACTTCATTTATTTGGGATCGTTAACGCTTCAAAACAAAATGTTCTATAAATATTTGTTTTATTGCAAACATAATAAAATTGATATATTTTCGTGTTGAAACATATCGTTGGAATCAATGACACTGAAGTTCGCAACGTGTAACGAAATAAACGAAAAAAAATGTTTCATTCTGATATTTCTCATTTCATTGAACGCTTGAGGAGGTTGAAAAAGTATAAATAATAAAGTTTTAAAAAAAATACGTTCCGGAACGCACCCTTCGAGAGGGTTTGATAAAAAAAAAAAAAAATTAGGATCGGCTTTTTGGGGATTCCGATTTTTGTAATTTCATGGATCACGAAAGAACGTCGAATAACAAACAGCTGACTGCAAAGTTTCAACGGAAAAAACGTTCCGGAACTTATCCTGTCAGTGAATTGAAATTTCGATAATTGACTCGAGACGGCTGTTTTGGGATTCTTATTGAGTTCTTCCTATTATTCATGTGAGGAGCTTCAAAAGCAGCCGATTTAAAAATAAAAATGAGAAAGACGTAGTGAACACTACCTTGTAAGTGGGAGCGGGGGAGTGAAGAAAACGCAATACGAGCTCCTTGTCGCGCTCTGATCGTCTCGATGATGACCGTTTTGCTATGTAATATTTCTTATTTATGTCTTCTTTAAATAAGAGAATATATTCACAAGCTCTTCTTCTTTACTAGTTAAATAAACGAACGCAAAGGTTGCTTTTTATTACGTTATACGGAATAAAAAGTGTAGCCTTATTGATTTTTCTCTCTTTTCCGGATGTTCGTCAATGTTCACTTGTACTATAAAGGAGGAGGGTACAACTGAGAACATAATGCATGTCCGAGGACGAAGGAATTGGAAAAAAAGTTGCAATTTAACTTGGCGCAAAATAATGTACGTAAAAAAAAATTCAACCATTTCTCTTTCTCGAAATGTAAAATGGTATAAGCCCTTGCGAGCACGGTCGAATTATGGCATTCCAATTTTTCCATTACCATTTTCCGAGTGGTTGGCGAGCTTCCATTGCGTTTTTGAATATTTTTTTCGTGTTTTGGTATCCATAGCAAATTGAAAAATAAAAATTTATATTAAATAATTTGCAGTAATTGGTGATATGGTTCAAATAATCGAGAGAACGTCGTGTTGTGCCCCGATTTGGCACCGATTACGAAATGAATATACTGATGAAATATAAAGAATTCGCAATTCTCAAGCGAACCAAAAACCTACTTAAAGTATTAAGAAATCGCCCCAATTAACCGGCTTTATGCCATCAAATATTCGAATAACGAAATAAGAATAAATCGGGGGTGAATATGTCGAATAGTGGGAGTAATCATGCGAAACATTAAAAGACAGACCAATACCCAAAATCGACAGTCTTTGACGAAATTCTGATAGATTGGTCTCGAGACAATTCAACCTCAACTTTGTAATCTTTTCTCAATAAACTTATTGTTAACTTGTTTTATAGGTATTGGGTTGGAGGTTAACTCAATTTGGCCTTAATCCCAAAATTACTCGTCCTTGATAACTCGTCCCTACGTGACACAACAGTCGAAAAATAACAATTTTCGGGTTAAAAATCATTATTTGCGAAAGTTCTCTAAGCTTCCATGCCCAACTGTGGGTTTTCGCAGGTTTTCGGGGTCGCTGATGAAGATTCTGCACTTGGATTTTGAACATTCAAAATGGCAGATTAAATATGGCGGACCAAAAATGCAAAATTTGGAAATTCCATATAGTGGACCAAAATATCAAAAAGTCGTTTGACCTAAGTGAAAGATTAAAATCGGGGATTTACGAGGTCGCAGATAACGAATCTGCACTCAAAAGTTGAAAATTCAAGAAGGCTAATCCAGTATGGCTAATGCAGTATATTGATGAGAAACGAATTTTTTATTAATTTATCAAGTGAGTTTAGTAAATTTCGTGAATAGAGTCAAATAACATTTCTAATGTATTTTAAATATACAAAACGTTTAAATCATTTATATATTTAGCATATTCCAAAAATGTATTCGTTCCGAAATTATCCTTCTTATAGTTAAATATGATTGAACTATGAAAAAATATATATTTTTGGTATAAGGCGAATAAAAAAAAAAGTATATCTTTGCAGTATTGGAAACTTGATGTTAATAAATTGTCGAGGAGGTCCCTGATTTTTCCGGATAATTTACGATAAAAAGTGAATACAGCTGTTTGAATGATGTCGTTGATTTGTCACGTTTAGCACATGAAAAATCAACGCATTATTTTGGAACGCTGACTGAAGATCGAGAGGAAATCAATTTTTTTATTGCATTTTCCTAGTGAATTTAATGAATTTCGTGAATAGATTCAAAATACATTTATAATATATTTTAAATATACGAAAAATTGAAATTGTTTATATTCAGCATATCCCGAAAATGTATCCGTTCCAATATTGTTCTTCTTGAAGGAAAATATAGTTCAACTATAAAAAAAATATATTTTCGGTATAAGGCAAATAGAAAAAAAGTAAAGAGAGTAAAAGTAAGAAAGTAAAAGTAAAGAGTAAAGTAAAGAGAATTGGAAACTTGATGTTAATAAATTCTCGAGTAGGACCCCGATTTTTCGGGATAATTTACGATAAAAAGTGAATACAGCTGTTTGAATGATGTCGTTGATTTGTCACGTTTAGCACATGAAAAATTAACGCATTATTTTGGAACGATGACTGGGGATCGAGAGGGAATCAATTTTTTCATTCATTTTTCAAGTTAATTCAGTTAATTCCGTTAAAAGAGTCAAAATAAATTTCTAATATATTTAAAAAATACGAAAAGTTTAAATTATTTATATTCAGCATATTCCAAAAATGTATTCGTTCCGAAATTATCCTTCTCATAGTAAAATATTGTTCAACTATAAAAAAAATATATTTTCATTATAAGGCAAATACAAAAGAAGTATATCTCTGGACTATTGAAAACTTAATTTACCATAAGAAGTGTATAAAGCGCTTTCAATGAACTCGTTGTATTGTCACGTTCAGTACATGCAACATCAATGCATTTTCTTAAAACGCTGAATTGAGACTGGCCTCAGATCAAATTAAAAAAAAAAATTCTACCTAAACCAAGCAAATTTCGAAAATACAATCAAAATACGTTTCTCGTATGTTGTTAATATACAAAACGTCGAAATTTTTTATATTCAGCATATTACAAAAATGTATCCTAGTTTCAGTATTTCATATGTATAGAAAATATAGTTACACTACACCTCTCTTTTCGCAATAAAATATAATTGGTCACGAACGAATGAAAAAGAAATGTCAACTCAAAACATATCTCAAAACGCTGCAACTAGTTGATTATCATCGAAACAATTTTCTATTTAGAATTTCTAGATGGAATGCTTAAATCTCGGTATGTTTTTAGCTTAAATATTCCAAAGTATTTTTCAATATTACCAGCGATTAGCCGGTCCAGGTGACAGCGTGTGGGCCTCATGAGTATGAGGTCCTGCGATCAAACCCCGGTCGGAATTTTTTTTTTTTTACTCACGATTTTTGACCTATGGTAACATCATGTGAGGCTTTTGGGACATGCTGAAAATAAAAAACGTGGCAATGGAAGTTTGTCTTGAAAAACATTTGTTTCAAGAAAAACGCGTCCAAATTTGGGCCGGGTCTCATATCTTTGCTCGAGTTGCAGTCGCTAAAAAAGATTTTAGCTACCGGGATTTTTCGAATTTCACCCGAAAAAAAGCTTTAGAAAATTTGAATGCGGTTAGAACAAAAGAAAAGGTCTAATATCGTCCGCTGCAATTTCAGTGACATTTCAAACTGAACACACTCACTGCAGCTGAGGATCGATTTTCTAGCCGCTTACAATCTGTCAAAATAATGTAGGGAACTTTTAAATAACGTCATTTGTCATCGCGCCCGTGACGATACATTGCTAACGTCACACGGAACAAATGCCTCTCGCGCGACATTGACTTTGAAACAAAAGACAAAATCTTTAACTCTGAATGCGAGCGTGGGCCTCGTCTTAGCCGCTACGTTAGACGGCACTGAGGCGTCGCGCATCATGGCGGCGAGCCACCTTCTGATTCGCTGAAAAACCCAAAATTCTATTGCTTCCCATTTTAAAACTACTGCACCGAAATCAAAACGCTTTTGCAGTTTTTCTTGAAATCGCGTCCTGAATCCAGCATTTCTCTATGTACTACATATTCCAAATCACCTATATATATTGCCGGTATCGTCTACGCGTGCTTTATTCGCGCGCTTTGATTCTGTTTTTCCGTAACGTATACATGAAAAATATTTATATAATATAATATATATATATATATAAAGTAAATTTTGAACCCAGTTTCATTATTTGAACGGTGATTTTGGAGACTTTTGGATATTTTGAGGACAGACCTCAAAATTTTATAGGTTATTCGTGGAGTTTGGAGACAGTCCCTAAAATACCTACAATATATACAAAGATTACTTTTGAGACTTGGAAATGTTTGCAGTACTGTGAGGACTTGTCTTTAAAATAATAACCCATTTCTTGTATACTTCGAGGATAGGTCATGGTTTGTGTATGTACGAACATCTTTGAGTGAGCTAAGAAACACATTTTCTCGACTCGAAACATTACATTCAAATAAATTCCATTTCTCATATTTTCATTTTTATTTTTCATAATATTAGAGGTTCTTCATGTGTTCCATATACGTATATGCATCAATTGAATTAATGATTTACTCGCTTCTAAGTAAATTTATCCGTACAGTATCTAAGAACGATTCAAAATATAAATGGTAATACAATCTTCGAGAGTTGGATAAACTCGTTTATTTATTCAGACAATACAGGCGTATCAAATTGAAAGTGAAAAAATAATAAGGAACGAAAAATAAGTACATAAAATTTTCTCAGGATACTGGGAAACGAAATACAGAAAGTAATGAATAATGAAATAAGTAAGCGCAATACATATTTCAATAAAAAAAAAAACATAGAAAATGTGCGTTTTACGAATAATGAACATAAAGAAAATTATATCACGATCAAAATGCCGAAATCATGAGCTCCCCGGCTACTTTTTTTTGTGATTGCAGGCACAAATGCCTCACTTTTTTGTTTTATTATTCAATGTGTAGTTATCTCAGAAACGTAACGAGAATACTGTCATAAAATATAAAAAAGTAATAAGAATCAATTAACAATCGTGTAATCAAATGAAACAAATAAGAAAAATACGTAAAAAAATCTTTAATTATATCAATACCGTCGTCTATCACGTCCAAGACAACTAGAACTTTGGCTAACGGTTTACTTTTTTTTTTGCAAATGCAGCCACGTGCGCAGTTGGGGCACAGTGCGTCCTTTTAAACACTCGTGTTGTTTAATCAGTTGTTCAAGTTCGGTTCCTGGTGGAATTTTTCCAGCTGACAGATGTTTGCGACAAGATGTCAGCACAACATTTTTCTCAATATCGGTCCATCGTTTGGAAGTGAATTTTTTCGCTGGCGGAATCTGAGGGGATTTGAAATTTTCCGAAGCGTTGCGCATTCCACCTTCTTTAGCAGATAAGTCAAAATCTTCATCGTCGTAGTCAGATTCATCGGAAGATTCGTTTTCTCCTTGTACTGTCTGCAGAATCTGTGAAATTTTCACAATGTCCGCTTCGAGATCTGGTTGACGATATATTCCTTTGTGTATTTTCGGATCATGTCCCATGAAGTTTGCCAGTCGGTTAACTTCGTCTTCGTCAAGATTGAGACTTATACATTTCGTTGCAATGTGTTTCCGAAGCTCTGTGCCTCGGAGAGTGCTAGGTATTTCTGCACCACATTTGGCTGAATAAACTCGCATCAGATCGCATGCTCTGAGGTAACGATTCAGATCTGGATCGTTAGATGGAAGGCCGAATAAATACTTATTTTGTGGTGGTACTCTAGCCTGTTTTCGGTAACGGATGATGAGTTTAAGACAATCCAAAAGGCTATTGTGCATCAAAACGGCAACACCGCGACCACGCTTTCCACGAATCTCAAATCTTGAAAATTTTCGAGCCAACGCTTTTCCCTTTTCTGTCAAATTTTTGTATGACTCTGGGTCTGCTGTATTATCGATGCTTCGATAGCTGTTGAAATCATCCAAGTATAACCGCTCTATTTCACCCGGTCGACGGCGATTGAATAATTGCAACGACAGCAGAGTGGTTTCGGCGAGTTTTTTCCAGTCGTGAAAGGAATAATTATCTTGGAGATCTTCGAAATATTTTAAACGTTCGGTTTTGAGAAATTAATGCAATTTTTTAATATCATCGAGTGTAGGTAGTACAACCTTTTTACGCCGATTATGTTGTGCTTGCGTTTCACTTACTACCCTGTTGATACTGATTCCGTAGTCTTCTCCAACCAATTTCATGAAATCTTCGACCCTCTTCTGCTCTTGTTCTCGTTCTTTTTTTATATATTCGGATCTTAATATGTCACCAACATGTTTCATCAGCGTTCCTAAATTGGATGCTACTGCTGGAGTCTTGAACGTTTTCAGATATTCATCAAATCCAGCTACTTCTCGTACGGCGGCAATTGCTGAATCATAATAACGAGGTTGAAAGATCTCAGCGAAGTTTCTTACTTGTTTTTCGATCTTTCTTATGGCAATAAAGAAACGTCCAAGGAGACGTAGTCGAGCCCTTACCATCTGGTAGTGGTGTTGATGAGTACCGTACTTTTGGCACTGTTTATTTGCGTACAATGTGAGAAGTTCATCGTATCGAATGGCACGCACTACGTCGTCCTCGCGCATGTACGGGAAGATATATTTTCGCACATCATCACTCGCTCTTTCGTGCAGTCGCATCGCTGTTTTTCGACCGTTTGACACAGCTATCCTCTCACGTTTTCCATCGACTTTCGTGCACTTTTTCCAGTGGTGGCGAAGTGTTGTCCGACTGAATTCTCCCAGACAATGAGCACACACCAGAAAATCTTTTGCAGTTTTGCCCATACGTGGATTAGGTCGTCGGCACACTAAAAGAGAACCCGTGTTAAAGCGGCGATCGGTATTGAAAAGATGGTTTCCTTTTTTGCGAATAACTGCAATGATGTCTTTTCTTTCTTTGTTCCCAGGTGGTAGGAATTTGAATTTTTTGACATCATCTTCATTGGCGTGAACGAGTTCCAAATGCCTCGCCAATTTTGCTTGGAACTTTTTGCAGTAAAAACAAAACTGTTTTTTCGTATTCCTTGCTGCAGACGTATCGACTTCAAGTCTTTCATCATCGGGAGCAGATTTTCCGTATTTCCCCAAATTTAAGCCTATCTGTAACGACTCTGGAGAATTTCTTCCTTCCGAATTTTCAAGCTCACTCTCCTCGTGGTTAGAAAAGTCATCGTCTGAATGGGAAATTTCTTGCGCTGAGGCTCTAAAAGTGTTGTCCTTTTGATTGCATGAAATCGTACTCTCATCGTTGTCTCCAAGACTTAATGCGTTCGTATCGTCCATCCGGTCAGGGACTATATTTGTAGTCTGACAGTTACTTGAGTTTTGGGTAACATTCGATTTCCATACGGTGTGATGAATGTTGGATTCTTTCTCGGCAAGCAAATTATTGCTCACATCGTCGATATCGAACTGTATTGAACTGTTTACAGTGGACTCTCCTTGAATAAACATATTGGCATCCCCATCAACTTTATTTAACGGATGAGAAAAAAGAGCTGATGTTTTTTCAATTGGCGATTCGGGGCATTCAAACAATATCGGAATATCAGTATCCGACAAGATCTTGAAATTTTGCACCTCGATAATTTTTGGTCTAGCCTTTTCGACGTAGTCAGTGCAATTCTCTTCGTTGATTTGTGGCGAGTTTGTCATGATACTTGCATCTTTCGGAAGTTTTGCGTCAAAATCAAATTTATCTATTGGGATATCAGTACCCGACAAGATCTTGCAATTTGGCACCTCGACAATTATATCCTCGACAATTTTTGGTCTAGCCTTTTCGACGTAGTCAGTGCAATTCTCTTCGTTAATTTGAGGCGAGTTTGTCATGAAACTTGCATCGTTCGGAAGTTTTGCATCAAAATCGAATTTATTTATCGGGATATCAGTACCCGACAAGATCTTGAAATTTGGTACCTCGACAATTATATCCTCGACAATTTTTGGTCTAGCCTTTTCGACGTAGTCAGTGCAATTCTCTTCGTTAATTTGAGGCGAGTTTGTCGTGATACTTGCATCGTTCGGAAGTTTTGCATCAAAATCGAATTTATCTATCACCTTTTCGATATCGGAAATATTCACACTGCCCGAGGGTAATTCAATATTCATCAAGCTGAGATCATCGTACGCTGAATTTTGGTCCTGGTTTTGGTTTTTAGAAGGAGTTGTCGTATTCGTTTCGTTTGAATCCGTCGGTAAGACATAGGTGACGGGAAAGGACGTGTTTTCCACCGTTGATTTCTCTGTAAAGCCAAATAAAAGATTGGATCCAGGATTACATTGACTTTCATCAAAATAATTTTCTCTTTCTATACTAAGCGTGATTCACCTTGTGTTCCATCGGACTGGATCATTTCCAATGTCACGAAATACGATGGTTTATCTAAAAATAATTGAAGCGTTATTTTCTTGGGAAAAATATTTTTGTGACATCAATTAATGCATTTAAACTATGAAATATTTCTCACCAAAAAAGTTTTTTTGAATATCAATAGAATCCAAAGAAAAAATTGTGATCCGCTGCTTAGCATTATCAATCCAGTGCACAAGGGTTTTTTCCATCCAAATCTTATTACCTTCAGTAAAATATGTGTATTTTCTTGTTATTTATTTGGACTATTTTCTCGGATTTCTAAATAATATCACAAAGTTTTTCAAACTCGATTATAATTTACCTGCATTTTCCATAGGATGTTTGATGACCTTGACGTAGGTTTCCTCTTTCCGTTCTATGTATTTCACTTTTGGAGATTCTTCACTGCCCTCAAAGTATTCTTTTATTTTTTTCAGAATCGCTTCATAACCTAAAATGAAGTTCGAAACATTGTCACCTTACTGCTAAAACAATCACGGGGTACAAAGCGTCATATTGCATGAAAGACAAAAGAATTAAACTTACCACTGATTACAAGAACACGTGCTGCATATTTTTTTTTTATCGCTGTATTTTACAGAACATGTTTTCCCTTTCACGAACACGGCGCTCTTAAAATTTTTGAACGCAACCACAAGCTATATAATCAGTCGAATAACGACGAGAAAGTGATTTTATTCCTCGTAAATTTGATAACATGACGCGGATACCGCGAATCTGAAATTGAGCATTTTTGACATCAATGTTCGTTCTTCGTGCATACACAACGAAGAGTCTAAAACCTTTATAATATTAAAATAGTGTTGACTCCGAAGACACGTTTATATAGAAATTACTGTCCTCGAAATTAATTTTTAGCGTAAACACAGTGTGTACTTCAAAGCCTTATGCATTCAAATAACGTTGACTTTGAGGACATTTATTCAGATGAATATATATCCTCAAAATCAACGTTATTTGTCCTTAATGTTGTATTTTTTTCGTATACTCAAAGTAGACTTTGAATCCTCATATGTTACTGTAATGTCGACTTTGAGAACATGTTCAAATCACGATCACTGTCCCAAAAAGTACGTCTCTGCGTATACGTACGTACGTACAGCAAAGTTTAAACCGCATCTGCTGAAGTAATTTCGTCTTTGAGAACATATCCGGCTATAGAAGTTTGGGTACTGAACGTTTTGTTATTTGTGCTTACGCAGAGTACACTCTGGATCCTTATCTGTTACTATAATGTTAACTTTGAGGACATTGTAGTCGTGATTATGGTCCGTGAAGTTTTATCTTTTCGTAGACGTAAAGTCAACTTTGAAGCCTCATCCATGGAAATAACGTTGTCTTTGAGGACATGTTCAACTATAGTAGTTACTGTCCTTGAAGTTGCATTCTTTGCGTATACGCAGAGTAGACTCTGAATCTCCATCTCTTAACATAATGTCGATTGGTAAGACTCGTCCCAGCTCACCGTTCCTGAATTTTCTGTTTCTTTGTTTTCTACTTCAGAAAAACATGGTCTAATTATATTATCTTAACACTGCAAACAAAGTCTGGGTAAAAAAAGGAAAAAAATTCGTATGACAACGATGCAATCTTAAACTTCATATAACATTTGGGCTTATTTTTCTCCCCTCTGAATAATATCCTGACGTTTTTAAACTCGTTTCTCCACCCGTGTTTGTCTTTGACTGGTTTATAACCTTGGCATAGGTTTTTTTTATTTCTTCGATGTGTTCTACGTTCGAACACGTTTTGTTGCCTCCCAAGTTTTCTTTTATTTTATTTTTTCAAATATCATCATAATCTATAATGAAATTGGAATGATTCTCATATATTTACTGTAAGTCTCTGAAAACGTATTCTCCTCTACGAAACCGTTCTTGATATCGTAAATGAAGAGGTCATAGAATAAAACGGAGCCCATGAATAAAACGAGTGCAAACTTATTTTTACGAACGTTCGTCGAAATTATACGAACGTTGAAAAAAAATTAAGCTGCCACGAATGATTTTAGCTACAAGGGAGAACACCTAACCTCAAAGAACCTCTCGAAGAAAGTGATGTAATTTTATGTAGACATAATACTGTAGTTCTGATGGAATGGATTAGGAAAGAAAATGGAAATGCAATATGAAAATTGATTTTCACATAAAGATGTACTACAGTATCCATCCGAATCAATTCCGTATCCATTCGTATCAGTCCGAAGAACTACAGTTCTTCAAGATATCCATTACAGAGAGGTTGATGTGTTTGAACTTTATTTTCAAATGTAATCGCAGTTCATGTCTCGAAGCTTTATCCATTCATATTATGTTGACTTTAAGAAAATGTTCAACTATAGTAGTTAGTATCCTTGAAATCTTTGTGTACACCTACAGTAAATTTTGAATCCTCATCTATGACAGTTTTATTCTTTGCATGAATGGACATTTGAATTGCCATTAATGTCCCCGAAGTTTTATCTTTCCGTATACGTATAGTAAACTTTGAAACCTCAGGCGTTAAAATTGCGTCGTCTTCAAGGAAATGTTTCAATATAGTAGTTTGTATAAACTGAAAGTTTTATTCTTTGAGAATAAGCAGAGTAGATTTTTAATTTTCAATCTGTTACTATAATGTCGACTGAGCGGATATGTTTGAATCGCGTTTAGTGTAGCCAAAGTTTAATTTTTGCATATACACAAAGTCAACTTTGACGCCGCATCTGTTGAAACAATGTCGTCTTTGAGGACCCGTTCGATTACCGTAGTCACGGTCCTTGAAGTTTTATTCTTTGTGCTTACGCAGAGCATACTTTGAATCCCTATCTATAACTATAATGTTAATTTTGCGGACATATTTGAATCATGATTATGGTCCGCAAAGCTCCATTTTTCCGTATACGCAAAGTTAATTTTGAAGTCAAAACCTTTTAAATAACGTGGTTTTTGAGGACATGTTCGATTATAGTACTTACTGTCCTCGAAGCTTTATTATTTGCGTATATGCAGAGTAGACTTTGAATCCTTATCTATCTATGAAATGTCGATTTTGAGGACTTCGTTGACTGCAATAACTAATGTCTTTAATGTTTTGGATTTACTTCATTGACTCTCACAAGAGATGAAGCCGGTGTATGTGAAATTCATAAAGTTTTTCAAATAGTTAGTAATTTTTGCAACTTAGTACACGGTAAATTTTTTATATAACGCAACCACGTTTTCCTCGCCTTTTCGAGCGCTTCGGCGTACGTAAAGTAGCCGTTTTACCGACTGTCGAAGTGGATTAGTGGTGGGGGTTACTGCCCGGGGCAGCACTTTTAAGTCCTAGGAGTTAAAAGTGCTGCTCCGCGTACTCCCCACCGCTAATCCACTTCGACAGTCGGTAAAGCGGCTACTTTACGTACCGCCAAAACGCTCGAAAAAGCTCGGAAACGTGGTTGCGTTATATGAAGTATCGTGTGCACCGTGGAGGCAGGGGCCTTTTAACGCCTCGCGCGCTCTTTTCAGTTACTCGTCTTCCACTTTGCCTCCTTGGTACACAATGTACTATTATTCACGTAATCACCACTGATATTTAAATGCAGCCCAATTCTTCATTTTTCAAATAATTTGCAGAAAAATTGCAATCGTTTTTTCTACATTATGTCAAAAATTGTCTTGCTATCTTTATAATAACAATTGCAGAGTCGAACTTCCCATAGATAACGCATATCTAATTTCAAACTCCGTATTTTTTAAAATTACTATTGAACTTTGGCTGAACTCTATTACAAGAATCGGTTTGTTTTTTCTCAATCTATTCATCTTGGCATAAATTATCTTGCTAACCGCAAATACATGGTTATATCATGATCGAAACTTTTCTTTGGATTAATATAACCATTAAATATAAACTGACATTCGCCATTAAAAAATTGGACACGACTTTTTATTTTTTCTTAGATAACCACTAGAAATGTATGATCGAAACGTAATTGTATTTTTCTGGTTCGATCCCGAAAAAAATTCTTTAGATAAATCAGCTGAAGTATGCAAAAATCTCAATCAGTTAAATATCAATTTTCTATCAAAGTACACATTTTTTACATTTTTCCCCCCAGTTACAGCATGAACCTTAAGAAGTCGAAAACAACTGTTGGGTTTTTGAATTGAATGTTTTCATATATAACGAGGTTAAATATAGTCCTTAAACTGTACGAAGCATATGAAAAATGATCAAGGACTACTTGTAATCATATATGTTCTTATAGCCGTCGTTTATTATACCTATATATAAGTTCTCATTGTCTACTTTGTATGAAAATCACCATAGTATACATTAAGTGATAATTTCCTTCTCTTTTTGATATTAATGACCAATGGTTCAATATAACATTTGTATATAGTATATAATTACTTCTCCGACCATTCTAACCAGAAATCATAACGAGTCTCCAAAATCACCTCTACATATATATATATATGTAAATATATATTTTTTCTTTTACTCTCTCCATGATGCTTGGAAAAAAAATAAATCGTGGACCGAAAAGGAAAAAATGACTCGCCCAAAATTTAGGATTGCAAAAAATGTAGAGGTTGCTCAAACGATTTTTAAGTACTTTTTTTCTTATTTCAGGAAAAATCGTAAAAAATATTTTTTTTCTATATTTTTCATGTTACACGTAACAAATTCTTCGAACAATCAGTTGAAACAACATTTTTCGTCTGAAATAGAATCATATTTATCATTTGTATTGAGAATTGTAAACCGGCGTGGAACATGTTTATTTAAACTATTTCGCGAATATCAATGGAACGGCTGAAGATATGAAAATTATTATTGATCCAGTTTTGTAGGAAATTAAATTTCCTATTCCATTTTTTTTAATCCCAAATTTTGGAGGAGTAGCTTATTTTGCATCTTCTAAGGTCACCGATTTTTTTCGAGAAAGTTGGCTATAAAAAGACGGTTCTCCCAATCTGAACTTTGTTTGAATTAATCTGATTTTGGTAGAAACTTGTAAAATTTTTGAAAAGTTACTCTTTTAGCGTTTGCACAATTTTTTAACTCGATATTTATAAAGATTCAAGGCTTTCATGGAGTGACATTTCTTTTCTTCAATCTTGTATTGTCGAAAAAAAAAATAGTTTCTCACTTGAAACCAAAATCCGATTCATTCAGAACATTTTCCTTAAATTACTATTTTATTAAATTTATATAGGGGATTATGAGGCAAAACGGACATTTCAAAATCTTAAATATCGTAAAATTCATAAGTTTTTTTTTCAAGCCTAAATATAAGTTACATTTTTACTCGAGAACAGACTGAATTAGTGAATTTTGAGGCAAAATGGACACACGGGAGGCAAAACAGACACATGTAAATGTAAATTTTATAAAATTTTTTTTTCGGATTTAAACCATGTTCTGACTCTAAAATATCTTAAATTGTTGAATTCTACGGTGAAATGCACAATAAATTGAAGTTTTAGAGCAAAATAAACACACGTCGAATCCGAAATTTTATAAATGTCATAAAATTTTGACGCCGATCCCAAACTACGTTCTGCTCACTATTTATTCTCTTTTGTGACTTATTTGAAAACCAAATTTATAATCACGGTGAGAAAATAAGGAAAAAAGGTTTTTTTTTTATTGCAGCAAATAAAATTTACATATTCGTAATTTTTTAATTTTTATTATCTCTGAGGCTGTGTCCGTTTTGCCCCAAAAAATTTTTTTTACGAAATCCGGAGAACTAGGACCAGAAATCGATTATGGAATTCCAATACAATTCAAAGATCAATTAAACCCTAGCACGGTGGACCCAAAGTTCATTTTTTGCAAGACCGGAAAGCTTGGACTAAACGCGATCTCCAATGTGGCTCATTTTTCTTTTTCGCATCCAAGAAATGGGGCCCAAGTGGTCCCATTCCTTTTCTTATATTACCGAGGTGGTATTCCATTCGAAAAAAAATCCAAACGTCTCAATTTCGGAAAATGTAATTTTTTCATTTTTTATACCTCCGAGAGGCTCTGTCCGTTTTGCCCCAAATTTTTTTTTTTCCAAAATCCGGGAAACTAGGACCGGAAATCGATTATGGGACTCCAATACAGTTCAAACATCAATTATACCCCAACACGGTGGACCCAAAGTTCATTTTTTGCATGACCCAAAAACATGGCCTAAATGCGATTTCAAGATTTGGCTCATTTTTCTTTCTTACATGTCGAGGAATGGGGTTTCAAGTGGTCGCGTTTCTTTTCTTATATTACCGAGTTGGCATTCCATTCGGAAAAAGTCGCTTCAAACGTCTCAATTTCGAAAAAAAAATTTTTTTCCTTTTTAAACCTCCAAAAGGCAATATGTCCGTTTTGCTCCAAAATTTTTTTTTTTTGAAATTCGAGAAACAACAACTGGAAATCAATTTTGGGACTCAAATATAGTTGAAAGACCATATGCTTATCGATTAAATTGGCTTAAATCGTTAACATGTCCGTTTTGCCCCATAGTCCCCTACACTGCCGGCTGAAAGTGTGAAAAAACCAATTGTAATTTCGAGATGCGCTAAAAGTTCAATTGCTGTGTCAAATAGGCAGATATTCCAATTTCGCGGAAGTAGGTTTAAAAAAAAAATGTTTTGAAAAAACATAAAAACTCCCGACTGAAAAACTCCTTCACTTAAAGAAAACAGTATTAAACTTTAAAAAGTCTGAAATAAAAAAAATAGATGTCGGGATTTTCGTCGGGAGATGTCTCTAACCGAATCATTGAATAAGAAGTAAAGACATCTCCCGACGAAAATCCCGACATCCATTTTTTTTATTTCAGACTTTTCAAAGTTTAATACTGTTTTCTTCAAGTGAAGGAGTTTTTCAGTCGGGAGTTTTTATGTTTTTTCAAAACATTTTTTTATTTCACACTTTTTAAAGTTCATCATTTTTTATTTATTTTTTTTTATTATGACGTTAGGTAAGAATTATAACACAAAAAAAATAATATATCTATATATATATAAGCGAAATACCACTCACTCACTGACTGACTGACTGACTGACTGACTGACTCATCACCAGATCACCGGAACTATGAGCCCGATTGACTTGAAATTTGGCATACATACTTCTTTCGCTATGTACACGCTCACTAAGAACGGGTTTTATTCAAATCGTATCCAAAGTTTATTTTTCACCCTCATCATTTTCTCACCCAATCACCATATATATATAGAAAAGATGTTATATATATGTGTTATATATATGTTATATATATGTTATATATATGTCATATATATGTCACATATATATATATAGTATATATATGTTATATATATGTGTTATATATATGTCATATATATCCACATATATAGTATATATATGTTATATATATGTGTTATATATATGTCATATATATATGATTTTTTTCAATCGAAAATCACTGAACGGATTTCAATGAATCTTTCACGGGATTCAAGATCATGATTCAAACTGAATTTGGGGTTCTACGAAATTTCGTTATCTTAATTTTTACGGGAATACGAAAAAAATGACGAAAAAAATACGAGAAAAATGAATTCCTCATTCTTCATAATTATATAAAACTGATGAAACTCTGAACGGAATAATTCATGTATCCAAATATTTTATAATGTGTGGTTTTCAGTGAGGATGAATCCCACACACCGGTGTAGTGCGGACGCTACCCTTTGTCTCATGTAAAATATTCCACAATCCGTTGAAAAAAAAATATTTGAAATTGGAAAAATAATCAGCTAGAAATGGCTAGATGCGCCTGCCCTATGCAGCGGGCGAAGCCCGCGGGCACAGCTAGTAATTATATAAAACTGATGAAACTCTGAACGGAATAATTCATGTATCCAAATATTTTATAATGTGTGGTTTTCAGTGAGGATGAATCCCACACACCGGTGTAGTGCGGACGCTACCCTTTGTCTCATGTAAAATATTCCACAATCCGTTGAAAAAAAAATATTTGAAATTGGAAAAATAATCAGCTAGAAATGGCTAGATGCGCCTGCCCTATGCAGCGGGCGAAGCCCGCGGGCACAGCTAGTAATTATATAAAACTGATGAAACTCTGAACGGAATAATTCATGTATCCAAATATTTTATAATGTGTGGTTTTCAGTGAGGATGAATCCCACACACCGGTGTAGTGCGGACGCTACCCTTTGTCTCATGTAAAATATTCCACAATCCGTTGAAAAAAAAATATTTGAAATTGGAAAAATAATCAGCTAGAAATGACTAGATGCGCCTGCCCTATGCAGCGGGCGAAGCCCGCGGGCACAGCTAGTACATGTATATAGACGAACTGCATGGACAGACGCGTGTCGGTTCGGATTGAAATTAGCAGCGCACAACGGTGTGAAGTTGGCGATAGTCGAGCATGACCTTATAAGGTCCCCTTTCGATATGGCAAAATGCGTTTGAATGTGAATATAAATGATTCCTAATTATTTCAGCGAGTTTGCAATAGAATTGAACGAACTATGTCTAAGAACATTGTCTGTCACACATGGAAAGTATATGCAGAAATTGGTCAAGGCAGTTGTCACTGTTTCGGAGGAAAGTGGTGACAAAGAAATAGTCCCAATCAGCTGATCGCAGTGAAACGCATAACTCCCGTCTTTTTGCCCTGCAGGCAGTCGGGAGTTAAAAAGGTATATTGAGCTTTATTTTGGGTTTTTTCAATATCTTTTTCATTTTTTTTGAACACTGTACACCGTTCCCCTTTTTTTCGCTGTTTGAAATTAGACGCATCTCTTGTGGAAGTTGTTTTTCATTGCTTTGAAGTTTCATGTAATTTTTTTCAGAAAAATATGCCACTTTTGTGTAACAAACGACCATTCTCACACAATGTTGCGTAGCAAGAAAACTACGGGGTTTCGCTTTGATTTTAGGGAAGAGGTTGCATAAAGTCACATTGGATGGACTGGAGTTTTTTCAAAATTTTTGTGCAAGATTTTAAAAAAAATAGTTTCTGGACGAAAACTGGAAGAGTGGCTTAACTCGAGAACCATAGGGTTTGAGGCAAAATATCAAGATAAGAAACTTTTAATTTTTCAGAAGCATCTATTTATGCTGAATACGTTGTACCGTCACCGTATAATCTCGCTCAATACTAATGTGTACAAATTGTTTTAAATCAAAATGAATTCGATTTCGATTTTATTAATTCAAGTGTAAATTTCAGTGCAATTATTGTTATTCCAAAATGTTTGTGTTTGCTCTTCAGTTTTCACCATTGGCTGGCACTTTTTTCTGCTATATTTCTTTGCAGAAAAGTGTTTTTCTTTATAACTATCAGGCTTTTTTCATTTCATGTAACTAGTTCATTTACTTCCTACAAAACTGACTTGAAAGTTTTTGTCCGACGATAATGGAAGAAAATAACTGTTTAAAACTGTAATTTTTGTTGTCATTTGAAGAAAGTTACTCAGTTTAGTAGAAGAATCCGAAAAATAGTTGTATCTATCTAGGATTTTTTTATCACTATGTTACGTCCCGAAACGTATTAAATATTTATAATGAATAAATGATTTTTGCTGATATGTCGCGACTGCATCCGGCGTAGTTTTCCCAGCTGACATGCAGCCGCGACGATTTAGCGGGAAAGTCAAGGAGTTACACCGACTGTTCTGCCGAAAATGCTGACCGGGCGTGGGAACGTCTCCGGTTGAATTTTCTCGCGAACGAAAAGGCTCTGATTTCCTGCTGGACGTTTGCGAACTCTTCCAGCGGGGAATCAGAATAGGCAGTCTCTCACGAGCTTGGACAGCGAAAGCTTCTCGGAGAGTAACTCCTTGGACAGTTCCCGACATAGCGTCCTGAAAATCTTCGACGAATCCGCGATCACACAAACTCGTTCCAGTAGGACGAAGTGATCGAAAGGCGCGTTGCAAGAGTGTCGCGCCGCGGTGGTAATCCTGTCCTCGTTAGATTAAGTGTTTTACGTTTTGCCACGAACTCTATCGCGTCGTGTAGTCGTAAGGAAATAGTGTTAATCAACCATTGTGTAACCGTGAGTGTTACACACACGAGAGAGAGAGAGAGAGAGAGAGAGAAAGATGTGTGCCTTTAATTTGTAAGCAAATAAATTGCGATCCGTCGGCAACGCGTTGCTGAACTCAATCGACGACGAGTAAGTAACTTTTGTATCTTCCTGTAGCGCGAACACGAGAGTCTTCATAGCTCCTCTCGTCTCCACGCTACAGTCAATTCCACAATAAATTGGCCGGATTGTTTGTAATTCACACCAAGTTTATTATTCTTGACAAACCCAAACTCCAGGATCGCCCTGTATAGGACGAGATCCGAGCGTACCCACATAAAAATAAATATAAACCGTTTGCGCTTCTCGCAAACGGATTGACTAACACGTGCACGCCGCTCCGCACGTAACAACTATAGCAAAGTTGGTAATTATCACCATTTTTCAAAAAGAAGTGAAATCAATTGGAAAGACTTTAAAAAAGTAAAAAAAGAACGCCAAATATTAAAAGATCGCGACCTTAGTCATGAAATGAACATTCTATATTGTTTCTATTATAACATTAAAATTTACCTCCAAATTTACCTAAAAAAAAAATCAAATAATTTCAATATAGCCAAGAATAATGCTTCCAGAAAAATTCTGTGGATTTGAAGCAAATGTTATTCCTATTTTATGCTAGCTGAGCCCTAAGAAAGTACAAAACAATTTTTGAGGGAATAAAACAAAAAACAAATACATGGAACGCTCCATCCATCTGTACATTGAAAGAATTCGAATGTGTCTACCCATGAATTTTCATTTACTCGTCTGTTTATTTATTCGTTCATATTTAACCATCTATTCATGTAGCTCATTTAATCGTCCGTCCGTACGATCAAAAAGTGAGCGGACGGTCGAACGAATAGATTGGAACACAATTAAGACACATAAACGATTCAAGTTCCATGTGTACATCTTTTCTTTATTCGTTTTATTTATACAATTTCACTCCTCATTCATCCCATCGATTTATCGTTTCATTAATTCGATCATCTGATCCGTTCATCGATATATACTGAAACGGCACACTTTCTCACCACGCATAAATTATGTAATTTGAACCGCGCGCCATGCGAGTCAGTACTCAGCCGCTCGAAGCGACTCTGTGCCGAGACATTGAAGCTACTCATTAAAATAGAAAATTTCTTTTCTGATTAAATTTCACACATTTTTATGTTCTGACAGACAAATTCAATTAACTTTTACACAACACATATCAAAACGAACAAAAACAGATTAAAATTAAATATGAAAACAAAATTTGAAAGAGTCCACATAGTAAAAATAAGTTGAAGTCCAATTATGCGCTGATTCCAACGGAAATGGCCAATCTCGAAACAGGGTTTGGATCCAAGAGAAATAATGCACTCGATTGCTCACAAATTGTTAATTTATCATGTTTAAAAAGAAAATTTGATTCATTTTATTTAAAAAAGGATAAAAACGAACCTTACGCAGTAAAAACATTTATTTTCATTATAAAATTATCATTTGGCACACGAGCAATGGAAATCAGCCTTAAGGTCGACCAGTCGCACCGCAGCGACGGGCCAGCTGACCAATACGAGAATTTAGAGATCGAAACTCTGGTTCGAGATTATTTCTCCGGGCCAATCCGAATTTGAGTTATTTTTAGAATTAATTATGATTATTATTCCTTTGTCTAAATCAGTATAAAAGACCGTGCATCAAAGACACGGCAGCCAGTGCTCGCTCAGGATTCGCGCGGTCTTGGTAGCACTGGTTCATTCTCGCTTCAAGTACAGAGGTAGTGACTCTAGAAAAGTAGGCTCCAACGTAAACCTTTATTATTTTCCAAGTTTCACGCCGAGAGGAAGGGGATTGTGCGATTCCGTGCAATCCAAAGATTCGGGGGTGAAATTCCTTTCCGATCACGCTAAGAAGGGAGGGACCTGTGCGATTCCGTGCAGGTCAAAGATTTCTAACGTGATAGCCTTTCCATTCATTATTGAGAGGGAGGGGACCGTGCGATTCCGTGTGGTCTGAAGATTCTCAATTTTGATCCTGCTTTTCCTATGCTAAAGAGGGAGGGGACTGTGCGGCTCCGTATGGTCTGCAGATTCTTGGCATAGGAACCTTATCTTTCACCTATCTTTGTTTTTTTGTTGTTGGAAAAATAAATTAATTTGATTTAAACAGATAAAATAAGACACACTCTTTGAGGCGAGAACTGTTTCCATTTTTCGAACTGTTCAATAAATTAATCTTTGTTTAAATTGTATTTAAACCCAATTTATTTAAATTTTATTAAAAGAGATTTACTCATTTAAAAGAAATTTTATGATCATTATTGATGTTATAGCGCATAATTGAATAGGACAAAAATTAAATGAAAAAAGAAAACGCATAATTGAATTGAACAAACATAATTGAGAATATAGCGGGTAATCGATTTGGACAAGTTTCGTGAGAAATAAGAGCGTATAATTGAATTGGACAAATTTAATGAGAAAAGAGAGCGCATAGTCGATTTGGACAAATTTAGTGCGAAATAAGAGCGCATAAGCGATTTGGATAAGATTATTGAGAAAATAGAACGCCTAAGAAAATTTGGACAAATTAGTTGAAGATAGGGAAAGATTCCCAAAACATCACAAAAACACCAACGATTTCTTTGAATCATTTTTTTTGTACACTCACACTTGAGTGAATAAACACAATTATCTAATTGTTTCTGTCAAATTTAAATTTCCGCATTTCTCGTTTCTTTTCATACCTGCTCCTAAACAAACTTTTAGTAGCTCGAACACACGCGTAGCGGGTGACGTCAAAAGCGTACCGTTACAATACTGTTCAACTATTATCACCTATTCACCCATCTTTTCAGTTCATCTCAATTGATTATCCGTTCGTCTTTTTTTTTCATTTTTCCCTATATACTAGTCATTTATTTTGTCCATTAAATCATCAATTGGGCCTCTCACGTTCTATCTAGGGATCGGACTTCTTTCACAATCGATAGAAGAAATAGTTTAATTTCGATCTGGATAGCATATTTCATTAACTTTGTCTTCCCGAAGTAATATTTGAAAACCATGCACGCCAAGTTTATGTGTAATATTTTCAGTGAATTTGTGCGGCAATACGCGTAGATAAAATGCGTGGATTCGTACGCGTATTTGCGCTTTCCATGTATTTGTTTTTTGTTTTATTCCCTCAAAAATTGTCTTGTACTTTCTTAGTGCTCAGCTAGCATAAAATAGGAATAACATTTGCTATAAATCCACAGAATTTTTCTGGAAGCATTATTCTTGGCTGTATTAAAATGATTCGATTTTTTTTTTTAGGTAAATTTGGAGGTAAATTTTAATGTTATAATAGAAACAATATAAAATGTTCATTTCATGACTAAGGTCGCGATCTTTTAATATGTGGCGTTCTTTTTTTACTTTTTTAAAGTTTTTCCGATTTATGTTATACGCATCTTTGATTCAAAATGCTTCCGCAAAGTCGTGGATCCGTTTCGATGATGTCCCGAGATAACGGAGATGCAAGAAATTCAGGAGAAGATTTCCCGTAGTGACCTCATTCCTCCGGAATACGCGCAGGTGTCCACGTTGTCGTAGGTGATCAAGACAAAAACGCCACGAAGTATTTTGAAATGTCGAAGGTACGATGTGAGACACATACATCTATATATAATATATTGTAACGGGACAGCCTTATCTCCTGTCACGATTTCTGGTTTCACAGAAATTCTGACAGAGAGCGACGGACTGAGCGCTCTCGCGTCAGCGGAGCATCACCCGTACGCCGATAAGGCCTCCCTCACTTTTCCATCCTCCTCCTCCTCCTTATTCCTACCCAAAAATGAAATTCACATAAATAATGGAGCACTGAAATCCTCGATTGAGGACACAAGTCTATCGTACAATAAAAGTACGGTGCGCAATAGCGAGGCCTCGCCCGATTGCGTCACGATAGACGTTGGTTGGAGCGCATGTGCAATTTGCACGATACGCGACTCCCGAGCTCGTGCTCAAGAGAGCACATTGCACACCGTGCTCTATAAAATTTCCCACTCCCGGGACCTGCCGGTCAGTGCACGAACCTGCACAATAACTACCTCTCCTACGAGAGAGAAGAGGATCTTAAAAATCCTAAGTTTCGATTTTTGACCAACTAACCAATGTTCAAAAATACTGAAACGTTTCAATTATTTGAAACGTTTGATTGTAACTGATTTGAAACGTATTGATTGAAACGTTTCAGTATTTTTGAACACTGATAAATTGTCCACAAATAGAAACTTAGGATTTTTGAGATCCTCTTCTCTCTCGTAGGAGAGGTTATTGTGCAGGTTCGTGCACTGACCGGCAGGTCTTGCCCGGAATGGGAAATTTTTAAAGAGCACTGACAAGGAAAGTCACCTTAGTGTACCCCCACAACCTGGGTCGAAAAAATTAAAATTTGTAGTTCACATCAAAGTATAAACCCTCACAAAAAATTAGCGGCCCACTCGCATATTTAAGGGGTGAAATTAATTCCTCGAAATCGGTGGTTTTCTCGTTTTTCGTTGATATCTCCGAAACTAAAATAGATACGGCAAAAATTTTAATGGCAAATTTATTCATTTTTCAGTGCTCTGCAATAATATGTAATCGTTAATTGTATAGCTTTTCGTATTTATTTTATTTTCATAAAAAAAAGTCTTTTTTTGTACATTTTTCTCTACTTTTCCATATTGAACCTAATTATTCCGATTCAAAATTCAATCAAGACATCTTAATAACTAGAATACATGAATTGAAGGCTTCTAGGGAATAATATGGAGATATATGTATATTTGTATATTGAATAAAGTTTTATAGAGAATGGAAAAAAATCATCTGATGGTTATTCATTTATACTACAATTAATGGATGCACAAAACAAAACTAAAAGTAAATGATTTATCAGTATTTTAAGACAAGGGTAGGACACATACCTGGATACACTAAATATTTTCTATTTCACAAATTTTCTAATCTTGGTTTATTCTCAGGTAAAATAAGAACTTTTTCGACGATAAAATAAAGAAAAATGTACATAAAAAGACCTTTTTTTTATGAAAATAAAATAAATATGAAAAGCTATACAATTAACGACTACATATTATTGCAGAACACTGAAAAATGAATAAATTTGCCGTTTAAACTTTTGCCGTATCTATTTTTGTTTCGGAGATATCAACGAAAAACGAGAAAACCACCGATTTTGAGGAATTTTTTTCACCCCTTAAATATGCGAGTGGGCCGCTAATTTTTTGTGAGGGTTTATACTTTGATGTGAACTACAAAATATAATCTTTTCGACCCAGGTTGTGGGGGTACACTAAGGTGACTTTCCTTGCGAGTGCAATGTGCTCCTGGAGTCGCCAATAGTGCTATGCGCTCCATCGTCTATCGTGACGTAATCGGGCTAGGCCTCGCTATTACGCCACCGTACTTTTATTATACGATAGACATTCGTCCTCAATCGAGGTTCAATGCTTCATTATTGCATGAGTGTGCGTTTTTGGATAGGTATAAGGAGAAGGAGGATGGAAAGGTGAGGGAGCCTTATCGGCGTACGGGTGATGCTCCGCTGACGCAAGAGCGCTCAGTCGTCGCCCTCTGTCAGGATTTCTGTGAAACCACAAATCGTGACAGGGGATAAGGCTGTCCCGTTACAATATATGTATGCTAATCGTACAGAGGGGTAGGCTGGCTCGAGAGCGACTGCCTAACCAAATTATCGATGCTTCTCATCTGCCAGATCGATCAATCCTCGCGAAAAATAGTGGCGGGAGACGTTCTGAGGAAGAGCGCGCGAATTACGGATTTGAGAAAAAAATCATTTTGTTCATATTCAATCATATTTATTTTGTTGAATTACTATTTTTATTACAGAATTTATCGTATTGTTGAAACCTTGCCGAGGCTACATTTTCATTCCTTTTAAAAGCCTACAGCAGTGGTTTTTTTCTGCAACCAATGTGCGAGTTTTCTTGGGCCGATAATTTTTTTACGATGGTTAACGTTATTTCCGTAATCCATTGCTGAATGTGATGTGGAGAAATATTCATCGACACAGGTTTAATCTCAATACGTACAAAATCATTATCATCGGAACGATAACGACGACAACGGGGACGGGGATAACGACTACGGCGATGGGGACGATGACGACAACGGCGACGGGGACGGAGACGGGGACGACGACGACGACGATGACGGGGTAGGGATGCCGATGTCAGAATCGATTTTTGCAAGAATCGATTTTTGTCTAACCAATAATCGATTTTTTGAATCGATTTTTTTCAACTAATTAATTACCTGAATCGATTCGTTTAACTACAATTCAATTCGATACGATGAATCAATTTTTTCTAACAAGCCAGCATCCTTATAGCTGTATGTCAGAATCGATTTTTGCAAAAATCGATTTTGTCCAACCAATAATCGATTTTTTGAATCAATCTTTTGTAACCAATTAATTACATGAATCGATTCGGTCAACTACAATTCGATTCGATGCGATGAATCGATTGTTTTCTAACAATCCGGCATCCCTATGACGGGGACGGGAACGACAACGACGACGACGACTACGGGACAACGGGGACGACGACCACAACGACGGGGACGACAAGGACGATGACGACGAAGGACGACAGGAACTTTCCCGTATTGGATAAAGCTCGACGTATCGTCGCACAGATTTATGAGCGTTACCACCGTTTCCAGCACAAATCCAAAACAAGTCTCTATGCTTCTAATTATGATATTCCTTCATTACCAATTGGAATTGAACAGAAAAGTGAGAACAGAGGAATTTCAATAAATTTTCTTAGAATTATTTTGTTGGACGCTTTTCAGGTTTCATCTCTCGTGAATGATTAAATAGATTGGAATTGTTGGAATATCTTCTTTTTTTTATTAAAATAAACGTTGATAAAATAATATTTCTTATGTCAAACTAAAATTCATTTAAGGAGGGTGGCTACATACGACAATATGATAAGAATTTAATAAAATTTAGTGATAACATTCTTTAGCATCAAATGCAATGACACAAATTTTTTCAAATTTTTCGTCTACATAGTTGTCGAATAATTGGAGTTTACAATATGCAAAAGATATATCTATATATATCAGAATCCTATGCTTACGGATGTAAACTCTAGTGTTAAATTACTCGAAAACTATGTAGAAGAAAAATCTTAAAAAATTTGTATATTCATATTTAATCCAAAAGAATATGCTCACAAAATTTCATTAAATTATAATCATTTCGAATTTTCCTATGCTTTTAACATGGCAACATTGTTGTATGTAGCCAACTTCCTTAACGTATAAATTCTCTTGAACACACAAAATAATAGAATTTAATTTTCTACGAAATCCACCGAGCAGCAGTTTCCAAAGTGTTTTATATGTTGTGCCCCGAGCACTCATAAAATAAGCCAGCATAGCAATAAGCACCCTCAGCAGAAATGCATCGACTCAAAGGTTGTCTCCAAGTGAGTCCGTCGACCTGAAAACCCCTCGTCGAACATTCGAGAATAAAATACTAAAAGAGTAGGGGAAAATCGCTGAATCTATATAATTACCGACTAACCGAAAATCGGCAGTCTTTGACGAAATTCCGAACGATTGGTCTCGAGGCAAATAAACCTCTAATTTGTAACTTCTTAAATAAACTTATCGTTAACTTGTTATAAAAGTATTGAGTTGGAGTTCAACTCTTTTGGCCTTAATCCCTTAAATACTAGCCCTTGATAACTCGTCCCTTCGTGACGGTCTTCGCGGACACAACATATACATTCAAATAATAAAGAAAGCAATCTAAAATGTGCACATCGATCTCCTGGAAATGTTTAAAATTTATCAGACTTATGAAATTTATTTTAAAGATAATTGTTAAGAAACAGATGCCTTTTGGTCGTTAGACATACTTTAGATATTTTTGACAAAATAAAAATTGCAATGCGGAGAATTCGTTAGCCCAAAAATAAAATACGAACACAATTTTGAATAACGGGGTTTATTAAAAATCACTCATACTGTATATGGGGCTATCACGGGCTGGGTGGTTTGGCGTGGAATGCCACGTCAAACCACCCAGCCCGTGACCCTCACCCCTTTCGATTTTCTCGAAACTTTTTCATCCATTAGTACGTACTGAAAGAAGTGTTATGGAATTTTTTTGGATTTTTATCTCATCACATTAAAAAATTATGAAATTTTGAAAATTCTGTACAATTTTTTTTCAAATGGTCATAACTCATTTGAAAACATGTGTATCAAAAAACAATAGTAGGTTATTTTTTTGTCTTGAATCGTAGTTTTATAAAAAAAAATTGAAAAAAATATCGGAATTGGTTTTTCGACAATTTTTTGACTTTTTAATTGAAAATATTTTTTTGTCGAAACTTGGACCCTTTTGATTTTTTCAAAAAAATTCATCAAGTTTCGAGACACATTTTTAAACATGTGAAAAAATCCACAGCTTGTGATATTCATAATCTCAGATTTATTTATACTTTAAACCCTGTATAAGCCAAGGGATCCTGTTTCTGATTCAAAGAAATAAAGTACTCAGAGATATATGATATACGTATCACTTTTTTCTTATTGCACTCAATGATTTTTTACACTTCCACTCTCGATAAGAGTTACCGCCCTTTTATTTGTTTTTTTATATTTTTATGTGTTGTGAATCTTCGATTCGCTTGCACTAGAGTATCTTTTTACTTTCAGGCTACCATTGTTTTGGGGTATGACGCAATGAATTTTTTGCGTCTCCGGAATGGGTTTAGCGCTGTTGAAACGGGATAACAAAGTGATTTTTATGGCCTCATAGCAAACTTGGGTGGAAAATTTTATCGTGATGTTTGGTAAATTTTCTGAGGCCCACTTGTATAATTCCGTTGGATTTGTGATTTGTTGATCGGGAGGCAATTGCAAGCTTGCTCGCGCTGTCATTCTTTTAACAGTGCCCCCAAGTCCACCGCACGGTCCTTTGCCGTGAGCAGTCGGGAAAAAATTCCACTCAACTTTTATTCTGTGCGCCTCTTCGTAATGGGACAAATTGGCGAAATGTTTAAAATTTTTGTATTGTTGGGGTGCACCGTCCGAAAAGAAGTGAATTTTTTTAACGTTTGCTGATAATGATTTGATGCAATTAACTGTCATTTCAGAATACAAATTCACAGCAACTGCATCATGGCTTAAACAATCAGAAATTATAACTAAACTTCTATGGATAAGCTCTTTGTTTAATTTATAATAAACAACCACGGTGTACACTGTAGCCTGGTTATTATTCCAATGAAAACCTGATGCTGCATTTTGAACCACAAAGGCATAGTTTTCGGCGAAATCGCAGATAACATCAAACTCGTTCGCTATGAAAAAATGCGGTAAGAGCTGATGAATTTTTTCGCAAAAGTCATCGACAAATTCGGACGCGCTTTTAATGGTTGTTTCTAGGGTAGTTCGTGGACTGGAAACCCATTGTTTGTAGCTGATTTCGTCGATTTCGTTATTTTCCATGGCTCTGATCAAGGAATCCTGGAGGCCTCCGATTCCCGGACAATTAGGACAATTATTGAAGTAACAGCAATGTGTAGGAGTTGAACATATAATTGCCTTGATACATTAACCATAGTTATCTACTTGAAACTTCGAATCGGCAGTTAATGCAGATAGTTTGCTACCTAAATTACAAAGCAAAATTAGTATGTAGAACGAAGTTGCCATTCAAAAGAATTAAGCGATTCAAGTTCAACTCACCGAGTATAATGAGCTTGATATTCTGTTGAATAGAGCAAACACAAACAGTGTGCGTGCCGCATCCCCCAGCTAACACACAATGCTTTGGGCGCAAAGATGCAAATGCGGAAAATCCAATTTTTGTATCTGGATACGCTGATCGAAAAGACTGATGAAGCTCTTTTAAGTTACAAAGAATTAGCCGTTTTTGACAATGAACTCGTTTTCCCTCATCAGTAAGTGTTGATACGTAATCCTTTTTTCCAGGCATAGAACTGCTCACATCGTCGTCCTCGTAAAATTGTTTTACTAATGATACTATTTCATTAGATAATCCTCTACTTAAAACACGTCAATAAGAATTCGATTCAAAGCTGGTCATCACATTTATCAAAAGTTATTTTGAAGCGTTATGCAATAACTTACCAACTTTTGCGCTTGGGACGCATAACACTCCGTATTTTGCAGCAAGTTTTCTTGCAGCTTTTGCAGTCCAATTTGTTGCCCCCATAACTTCACAAATTTTGGTAATGCTCCAGCTGAGAGGCAGCAACGACAAAATTTGTATGCGTTTTATCTGTTTTGTATCTTCGTTGTGGTAATTTTCTTTCAATCTCGTGATCATATCCGAAGTGTCACGATCGCTAAACAGCTCCGACGTTTCCAGTTCTTCAGAAACTCCAAGTGCTTTTTTTAAATTAACAGCAACACGATCGACTTTACGTAGGAGATAAACATTATTTGCCCTTTTTTTTGCTTGGTATCGGAGACTCATTTAATAATGATAGAGCTTCGTTTATAACCGGCAGCGTAGTTTGCAAGCTTAACTGCGTAAGTGAGCTACTTCGTTGCGTTAACAATTCATTTAAATCACAATCTAAGTCTGAAAAAATAGAACAGTTTTAGAACGGGAGAAAAAATGAGTACAGCATTAAACATCCGTATCACATGTCAAATATGTGCTTTAAAGATGATATATTTACCAATTCGAGTGTCAATATCGCTATCAGAACAGCCGACCAAAACCGCTTCATTTTTTCTACTAAGATCACTTAAGTCAATTTCCAAATCAACGTTCAAGCCTACACAGTCATCATGCTTGCTGCTTCCTTCAACACCCTCTGATTCACGTTTGATTACACTCTCTTGTAGTAATTTTTTATAGCATGAAAGACAGACGCGATCACCCGATGTCAAATTCCATTGGTTAAGATGATGCTCGGGTACTGAGCGTAAGTTGTTAGAGATTTGTGATTTTCCAAACCGAACAAATTGCAGCACCGATCTCGGAATTTCGGCATATTACTTCCGTAATTAATAGCTACAATAACATTTTAGAGGTTAAGAGCTAGATATTTCAATGCCAATTTTTCCTCTCTTTGTTACCGTTTTCAAACAGTACAGTTTCAATAATACTCTGGATCGATCGAGACCGATCGATAATGAACAATATTAATGCTAAATTATCAGCAGTCTATATCTAATTGAATTTGCCGAATAAATCTCAGCAAAGACACGTAAGTTTTACTGCCATGTGGTTCGAAATCCAAATGATATACGATGAAATATGCAAGTGTAATTCCAGGCATAACAGCTGTTCAGCAATCAGCGCTGCGGTGATCACTTTCCTAACTATTTCATCGATACCGCGAAGTTCAAAAATATAAATAAATCCGAAATTATGAATATCACAAGCTGCGCATTTTTTCACATGTTTAAAAATGTGTCTCGAAACTTGATAAATTTTTTTAAAAAAATCAAAAGGGTCCGAGTTTCGAAAAAAAATATTTTTAATTAAAAAGTCAAAAAAACGTCGAAAAATCAATTCCGATATTTTTTTCTATTTTTTTTTATAAAACTACGATTCAAGACAAAAAAAATAACCTACTATTGTTTTTTGATACCCATGTTTTCAAATGAGTTATGGCCATTTGAAAAAAAATTGTACAGAATTTTCAAAATTTCATAATTTTTTAATGTGATGAGATAAAAATCCAAAAAAATTCCATAACACTTCTTTCAGTACGTACTAATGGATAAAAAAGTTTCGAGAAAATCAAAAGGGGTGAGGGTCACGGGCTTAGTGGTTTGGCGTGGAATGCCCCATATGTAAATGTATATGTATTTATTATACTCTTGATAATATTTTGAAGAACGAGTACACTAATCTTATAAAGAAAAAATGGATCAACTGGTGGGATAATTGGTCACTTTTTTCCGCCTTTTTTATTTTCAATTTCTTTTCTCTTTTGCTTACTAATAGAGTTCAAAATAATATCATCGAGCAATACTCGATGAATTAGACGTCTACCAAGTTGAATATGATGAGAGAATTACATAATCGAGCATAAATTTAACATTATATTTGATAGATACAATTATTCATTATTTTAATCACTAGAAGGAAAAAAAATTCTATTGTGAATACGTTCACGATGATGCCGTCAATAGAATTAAAGTCCGAGAATCAGAGGGAAATTATATGTAAATATCACAAAATACAATCGAGCAATATAGCAATCACATATTTTTGTTATCAATTCTGTGCCTCGAACGAAGGGGCAAGATTTAGCGAAGTATAGAACTGTCATGGGCTCGTAAAGTATCGATTTGTACCATATATCGAAAAAAAAATCATTATGAATATTAATAAATACTTGTCAGGCAGGTGGACGACGGGTACCCGTTGAAATTTTCTTCGGGTAACTGCGATAAGAAAAATAACAAGAAAACAAAGAATTAGTACAACATCGAGGTGATCAAGAAAAAGTCGAAAGCAATATAAAGTGAAAAAAATTTCGTACAATTTTTAAATGTTAACTGTCTTAGCCTGAGACGATTGACATAAAACTTTTTACCTAATTAATCAAATTTTTGACGTAGCCGCCACCCGTTTGAATGCAGCAGCGGTATCTGGTTAGCGCATTCATGCTGCACCGCTTCAGCATATCAGGGGTGACGGTCTCCATGGCCTCTGTAATTTTTGCCTAGAGGTGGGCCTGGTCTCTAATTCCTTCCCTGAAAACGATGGATTTGATGTGGCCCCAGAGAAAAAAACGAGAGGATTCAAAGCTGGCGAACGTGGGGGCCAATCTTGACGACCGCCGCGTCCAATGACTATCACCAAACAGTTCATTAAGCTACTCGCGCGCTAGGACGCTCATATGAGCCAGAGCACCGTCTTCCTGACACCACGCATTCGTGAATTCCTCCAGAGCCATTCCTAAGCGGATACAAAGTCCTCTCCGTTCGGTCCGGAGGAATTCCGAATAAACTCGAGCCGTCAATCTCCTCGGAAGTTCGAATGGCCCAATCTAAAATAACAAGAAAATAATACAACAATATTAAGGACCTCCACACTATTAAAAAAAAATTTTTGAAAAAAAAATTATTCAAAGCAAATAAATCAATTACTTGTATACTATCCAGTTTAATACATTTAAGTTTAATACACTTAATGTAATCAATGAAAATTATTTGTTTCCAATGCGTTGAGCTTTTCCAATGAAAAATATTACAAATTTCTCATCAATAACTTTAACTCGTGTTGTTGAAATAAAATATTCCGACCAAAAATATTAATTATTTGCAATTAGAATTTTTGTTTGTTGTTCGTAAGAAAACTTAATTTAATTCAAATATCGATAATTAGTTTCAAAGATCTCGATTATTACGACCAATTAATGGCTACCAAGAAAACAAGTTACCGAATCGAACGTGTAATTTTACTCAATCCAAATAAATATAACGTAGTCTTAAGTAAAAACGATTCAAAAAATTTGAATAACTGGAGTCGAGAAGTTTTTTTTAACAGTGCATATTTATGCAGTCGTGGAGGACGAATAAAGGATGGGTAAGTAGGTCGAACGCCGGTTTTATAGAAATCGGAAATGACAGCTTGGTGCAAAAGTATTAAGCACTCTGCGGCTGTTTGAGCCAAACAAAAAGTCAAATTTCTCTATCAAAAAACGTGTGACTTAATTGAATAAACGCAATTTTAAACAATAAAACTTGAGGTTATTTTAGCTTTTTTTAAAATAATTTATGCCATTTTTTTGCTCTCGTTACGTAACTTTTAAAATAGCTATTTTCACGATTTTTGCACTTTAATAAATAGGGGGCTGGACTCGTATCAATAAGAAAACTAACTTTTTGGTGAAAAAACATTGAAGAGAAAATGTTTAGCTTTGATTAGATTTTCAAAAGTTATAAAATGTTAAATTTTTTGGCGAAGTTATATATTTTTTTTATCGAAATTGTCGAAAAAACGCAAATTTCTGAAAAATTGACGTATCTCGTTCTTAATGATTCTTCATTACGTTTAAAACATTTTGTTTGAGAATGCCGATGAGTTAAATTTGCCGGGATGTTAAAGGACCGTGACAGTGATAGAAAATAAAAGACGTCGACACGAACGCGTGGTTGAGTGCACGAAAAACCGTTTGTCAATTTATTAAGATAAACAAGAGTCATAGAGTACAAAATGTGATGATGATATATACTTTGATTAGCACGATGAAATGATTAGAATTCTTAGAATTGGGTTGAGTACCGTTGATGAGAGTTTTGGAGACTCGCGATTGTTCACCGAATTAGTAAACAGTATGATTTGATTGCGCCCGATAGTATAGGTGAGATGTACGTTATACACCGCGACGCATAATGATAATGATTCGCGTACGTTGAGCTCCACTTGAGAATGTTCTAGGTTTGTTCGCGTAATGTACAGAAAAAATGATTTCAGATGAGTTCACTGATTTGTAAGATCAGTGAGATGAGTGTCTCGATAATTCCACTGAATTGATAAGTCTCTTTCAAGACGATTGCTCACCAAGATCGAATTATATTAATTACGGACGCGATTAACAATAAGATAGAGCCGTGAGATATATACGAATGCACGTGGCTTGGCACAACCACGTGTTGAGCAGAGTTCGAAATGATGATGTGCTCTTTTATTAATGATTACGCACCGTTGCGACAACCTGAGTTAAATGCATGAGTCCAAAAAAGGTGATTAAATCTCGTGAGAATGAGAATGAGTGCTCTTTTTAACGCTAAATGAGAAATACTGCGTTAATGAGATCGCACGTAGTCACGCGTGGCTCGGACCGGTCGAGACCAGCCCCGGGACAGTGGGTACTATTTCTATTGTGACAGATTATTCGCGTGTTGTCCGGTATTTTTAGTTCCACTAAAATACACTTTGCGGCGCTAGTAGTCATCTGCTCGGTTTCCTTTGCACATGCGCGCCACTTACTCGAAATGATAGTCAGATGCGTCAGATGGTCACGATTTTCTGAGCATTTGGAGTTTTGTAGTGTTTGAAGATTTACTTTTTCATACTGTGTAGCCTGTGTAGTGAGCGTATGTGATGACTTGTGACTTGTAAACTTTTGATTGCAACATAATTGGAACTATCCAAGTGTCTTAAATTCGCAACGAGCGATGCGAGCATTATAAAAACCGATGCCGAACCTGTGGAAATCATTGTTTTTGTTTACCTTCACTTAATCTTCTTTTTTGAGCGCGAACTTTAATAATTAAGATAATTACCAAAAAATTTATTGGAGTGTTTATTATTATTTATCAATATTATGCCGGCGTGTATAGTCCCTGATTGTACCTCAGGGTACAAATCAAACCCGGAGAAGGTACATTTTTCACTATGCCCAAGAATCCAGAGAGTGAAAATTTGTGGAAAAATGCTGTGCGACGAAAGGGCAGCTGTGTGAAAATTGGAAAAGCGGTTTGCGAGAAGCATTTCCAGAAAAGTAAGATAATTTGAGAACGTCAATTTCTGATTGTGAGTCTTGATGGAAAAGTTCTTGGAGTGGTGAGTCAATACTTGTATTTGGCTATAATCTGAATTTTGATTTTCTAAATATTATATTTAACTGACGGAAAAACTTTCAGGGGAAATACAAAGTCCCTCGCTTGAAAAAAGGAAGAGTCCCATTACTCTTCCCATGGGTGCGGAGACCGTGGAGACAGAACAGCTACAGTCTGAAAATGTATCAACAGAAAATAGAATTGATGATGCGGAGAGCCTATCTTTCATCAATTCCGCTGTGACGGTATTCCTCACAGATAAAAGTCAAGCATTGAACGATGCAGAAAGAATTGCTCCTGTGGACGAAGCTGATTTTGCTGACAATGAAAGTCCGTTAATCGATAGAGATGAGGTCTCTCCCCTGGAAAGCTCTGAAAATTCGTCGGAAAAAACACCGTACAGCAACACAGGGACATTCGGGTTCTCCAAACTTCAGGAAGCCCAAATATATCTCCCTCCAGGGTGGATGAAATATGAAAGTGGTTGTGCAGGCACAAGATTGATTTTTCATTTTGTAAATGAGACTGAAAATTGATGCGACTTTTCAAATGTTTCACTTGAAAAGTGTGATGGTTCAACAAGATATGTCCATTCAGATAAGAGTTTTTGGTATGCTGGTCAATCTTAAAGACTTTGATTTGCCTCGCAACATATCTGATATCGATGAACTACAAAGTTTGTTGTTATCGATCCATCACTTCAATGTGTGTCCTGATGTAATTCAATCTTCAGCAAATTCAGTATCCCTACAAACCGATCTGAGTACCAGCACCTTGAACAAAGATAGTGCTGTTACATGGCGTTATACAAATTGCCCGTTTTTACTTCGTACTGAAAAAATTTGTAAGCCTTGTAACACGTCAAAGAATACGCTAAAGAGGAAACGTCGTAGATTTACAGAAGTCGGAGTGGACACTCAGCCAAAAAAAGTTCTCGGTTTGAAACAACAAAGAAATCAATTGTCAGAATTACGAGTCAAGTACCGTTCGGCTTCAAGAGCAAAACGAATTGCCCGAGAAAAAATAAAATCTTTGCGATCGGACGTTTTCTTGACTCGTCAATAAATAGCAAGGTGCAGCAGTCAACACCTCGAACAACATGCGGAAAATGGAAACATCCCTCAAAATCAACTCCACGTGCTGCATCAAATTATTGATGCTGCAAAGCACAAGAGTTCGAAAGGCCGAAATTACTCTGAGCAATGGATGTTGCTATGCATGAATGAAATGAAGTATGAGATCACCATCATGCTATGAATTTTTGCGAGCGAACGATATCCTGCCTCTTCCCAGTATGAGAACTGTTCGAAGATAAATTGCAATCCATAATGTTTTATGTTATTGAAAAATTTATGAATTTGAGTGATACGTTTTGTGTGAAAATTGTTATAACTGCTCATAAATTTTCCAGCTGACAATATTTTTTAATGTTTTCAGATATCTGTCCAAAATTAAAACATCCTGTGGATTTGATTCTCAGTTTTTCGAAACACTCGAATTGGCACTGAATAAAAAAAATGAAATGGAACGACATGGAATCCTCTTATTGGATGAGATATCAACTCGAGAGAGTGTCAGTGTTGATACTAAAAATCTGACATATACAGGATTGATCGATCTCGGCGAAGAGGGCAGCAAATCAGAAAACTTAACTGAAAAGGTTAATCACGGATTAGTTTTAATGTTTCAATCGCTGGGTAGCGACTCATGTCAACCGATTGCCGTTTTTGCATCGAGAGGGCCCGTGAAGGGCGAAGTTCTTGCACAGCTAATCATAAAGCGATTATTAAGCTGGAGAAAAGTGATGCAAAAATCCATGGCTTAGTAAGCGATGGTGCGAGTCCGAACCGGAAATATTGGTCTGAACTCGGTGTATGCGGCGAAAAAGGGAAGCTCCGGAACTATTTCGATCATCCTGTTGAGCAAAGTGGAAAAATTTTCGTATTTTCTGATACTCCTTACCTCATTAAAACCATTCGTAATCGTCTACATAATTAACGAGTTTTGCAGGTCTATCTTCACTTTTTCAGCTGATGTTGCTATCAAATCGATCGATATTTTATGAATGCTATATTTTACAGATGGATCCTTCAGGGGAGCTCATCAAATGGGAGCACATCAAAACCCTTTACAAAAAGGATCGAGAGAGCGCTGGCCCCGGGCAAGCTTTGGTTTGCCCCAAACTTGCCTTGAATCACGTCGAATTGAATAATTCCCTTAAAATGCGAGTACGACTAGCCGTTCAGGTAAACTATTTCATATTACAATTATATGAAATAAATGTTATCACTTTTTTAATGAAAAAAACTATATTCTGAACAGGTCTTCAGCAATTCAGTTGCCGCCGGCTTACGATTTTTCGAAAGGTTCGTACCGCAGCTGCACGGTTGCGAGGCTACAGCATCATTTTGCAAGTGGATAAACGACACTTTTGATGCTCTCAACAGGAGGAATCCCATATATGGGGTCCAACCGGGTAACATTGACTTTAAGGTGAGTAAAGTACATGAGTGCCCGCTTTTAATAACTGTCAATAACACTGTGATTGTATTTTACTGTATGTCAATAAATATTTTTGTTCGGCTCTTATTTTTATAGGTAATTCAAGATTTATTGAAAACCTTAGATGCTTGGGAAGAACACGTCGAAAATGGGAAATTGGCGAAAGACCTGTTCTTGACTAAGCAAACAGCGGAGGGTCTGCGAGTAACTTTGCAGTCAACATTGGATCTCGTCGAGTATCTAACAGAATATTGCAATTTTCCGTATGTGTTGACAGGTCATGTTAATCAGGATGCATTAGAGGTTTGTTTACGAAAGGTTATGAATTGTTATGATTTTCCTTATAACTTAAGCTCATTATGATTTGGTGATTTTTACTCTACTCTTACTCAATAACACGCTTACTCTATTTTTCAACCTTTCGTGTTAAAGCTCTTGAGGCGTTGGGGGATAAAAAAAGTGAGATTATTAACAAATATTTTTTATCCACTCTTCTTCGTGTAAAATAACTTAAGATTGAAACAATTTGATCGTATAATTAGACGAAGATCCGATTATACTTTCAAGTGCGTCTTCCAATCCTGAGTATTCATACGAAGGGCTAAATGTCCTAAACTATTTTATCGTTTTGAATTTACCGGTGATTTTTGGCTTTAGAACTTTTTGTTTCTGCTTGTGTTTTATTTTAATTTATACTATGCATATGTGTTTGGTTCTGCATTCTTTACTGCAGAAATTTTTTGACACTGTGAGACAAGCGGGTGGTTCCAATGATCATCCTTCGACACCGACGTTCCTGACGATTTACAAAATCCTGTGTCTGTATAGCGTTTTGAAACTACCAAGAACTGGTAACTGTTCAGTAACTACTAAAAAGTCTACTGAACCTTTGGTTATACTTGCCGATCTCAAAACGATATACGATAATCCTACTACTAACATAGATATGTCAAAAACAGTCAGAGAAAAATTGAAGTGAATTATCGCGCATGATGATTGGGAGCTTGAGGACATAATACACGTTACAGAACACGCCCATAACATGACAGCAGTTGCTGATTGTGTGATGTATTGCTTTACAGTGGATATGACAAAGCGAATTTGCAATACTGTCACATGTTTGCAATATAAAAATGCTTTGATAACTTCCGAGACCAATGGTGTCATTCTCCCAGAAGCTGTACTTAGCAATTGGTAACAACGAGGTACTTGGGTTCATCCAAACACCCATATGTACCGCTTCGTGCACTTCCTGGAAAAATCTTTTCAGAATCATTGTCAATCTGCACATGTGTTCGACAACATTCTGGAAGATGTCTTCAATTTTAGTGGCCTTTCCTTCCCATGTACTCTGCAGGGTCCGGACATTATCTTCCAAATTGTACAAATTTTTGTCAGAACTCGAATACAGCAATTTTGTACGCGAATGAATGCCGAACAAAAGAAAAATAATCAATTGAGAAAAAAAACTTCGAAATTTGGTACGACGTAAGAAATTTTAATTGTAGAGCAAAGACTGGTATTTCTATTACAAATGTATATATACATATATTGTAACGGTACGATTTACGAGAGCACGACGTAACGCGTGGATTCGAGCTACTTATATAGTAAAGGAGCGGGCATGAAAGAAAAACAAAAGTAAGATAAAAATTTAGTAACAAAAAACAACAAAATTATTAGTCAATGTTGTGTAAGTGTGTTGGATTTCATTAATGTTTCAGCACATGTTTTGTTTCCGATATTTTCCTTAAGTTCCGCTATGTAACAAACCGAATAGACTATTAACAAAAATTGATATTTGATTTCTTAAGTTTCTAAATCCGCACGCAAATGATTTTTCAAATTATGTTCGCCAGTAAATAATTGATTTTTGACTAAATCGCATAACAAGTAAAATCCCAAATAATTTTTCAAATAATTGGATTTGCAATCACATTAATCACTCAAATAGTGGTTTCGCAAAATACTCGCGTAAGTAATTTTGAAAATGAAGTCGCAAAGAATAAATTTCGTAATAGACTAGTTTCGCCCTCAATTTCGCAAATAAAATTAATAAATCTCGCAATTAAATAAGTTTCGCCTGTAAGACTTTACTTTCTATTTTTCAAGGCGAGATAATATATTGTACAAGATCCTCGTGGATGATAGACAAGATACTCGAACAATAAACGAAATAAATGACCAATAACATAGATATCCACGAAATATGCGGTAAAAATAAGTAACAATATATATTTAACTCAAATAGTACAAAAGCGCTTTATAAGTAATTCGCGGCATTCCACTCACTCACACACAATTACTCACTCATCCATCCATACATGTTATTTGATATCATTGTTTGAATTGAAATTGTCTATCGTGGTTGATCAATCGATAAATTTAAGGACTTATCTGATATATTTATCTTGTGAAATTGTCCCACGGTGGCCCTTTCGCTCCGAAAAACCTCGTGCCCTTGTTTCTTTACCACCTCACTCGTAAAACGTGAATTTTCGATGCTTCCTTTGAAATGGTAGCTGGCCAGGCTTGATCGGGTGTGTTCCCGTCGGAGATGAGTGAATGATGTTGAGTCTTCGGCGGTTCCGGAGCGAAAGAGGGCGAGGCTTGGCAATGACGACCGAAATTGGACTCGATGATTCGGAGACGTGGTGGGAGGACTCGAAAATTCCGTCGATGATCGAGGAATCGATTCCGTGGTCGATAGGACCCGCGAAATATAAGAGTTAGAAATGACTCTTACACGCCAATCAATAGTTTCGCAATAATTTACGCAATTAAACAAGCAATAAATCCGCAATTAATTTCGCAAACAAACAAAAAAAATTTTAAAGTTATTTTTATCAATTAGCAATCTTTTGTCTAACATCCCTGTGCTAAGTGCTAGCGGTTGAGCAGATAATCAATCAGTCGTGGTTTTTTTGCAAGATTTCTGTTTTTCGAGAAAGAAAAGTAAGTTTTATTTCACTGCTCAGAGAACACAGAATGGTGGGAATATCCGGAATCTTAGAACAGAACGTCCCCGAACTGCCCCAGCCCTCCAGATACGGCAAGGTAGGAAAAGTAAGGTTATGGGAAATCTATCAGGGTTCTTGAGACTAAACGAAATCGCAAGATCCCGGCCCCCCCGAACTAGATCGGATACACACAGGAAGAATCTGGTTTTCACACGGAATCGCATGAAACCCGCCCTCTTCACTGCGGTGGATATTATTTTTCTCGTTTCTCTGAGAGTATCGTCTTTTATTAAGTACGACTGATTGATTGCGATTGCATAATGCGGATGTGAGGTGCTCAATCTCAAGACCGGCTAGTGAATTGCGTAAGCGGATCTAGCGTGGTAGGGGCTAGATCGGCGGTTTGCGTATGCGGGTCTAGCGTGATGAGGACTAGACTGGCCTCGAGGCCTCTGCGTTCGCCCTTCTTATACCCGCGAGAACGATGGAAAATAATAATAATAACTTTGGCGGAATTCGTTAACGATTCTCATTCGCTCTACAGGATAATCTCAAACCCGTTTATTTTCTCTAAAACTCTTGATTAGTTGTTGCTTATTCTTATTAGAGCACTATTGGTCAATTTTCTGAGAGATAATCCCTGTTGCGAATGAGAATCGATGTTTTTTCTGATTCGCTACTCGAGAAAATTAGTCATTGGCCGATTTTTGCAATTGGCTACTTCGAGCATGATTGATAAAGCGCGCGAGCTTGTTTGAATTTGAATTTCCGACTTACACTCATTTGATATAGTTTTCTTTAATTATTTTCGTAATTTACTCTGAGATTTGTACGATTCTATGTGCGCAATGTTTCTTAGAGCGATGCTTTCGATAATTTAAGCGAAGAGTTAAGTTTTTAAAATAATTTTTAGTGAAAACCATTTCCCGTTTGATCGATGCCGTATCGGTCGATATACGGGCCTGGACGCTGGCGCCACGGTTGATCGATACGCGAACTCGCGCTCTACTGCGTCGGTACATTGACGCGCGGTGTCGTTCGTCTCAATATGTAAATCGGAAAAAACTTTGAAAAAGTAAAAAAAAACGCTAAGCATTAAAAGATCGCGACCTTAATCATACAGTAACCATTCTACATTTTTGTTGTTATTACATTTAAATTTACTTCCAAATATTCTTGAAAAAAAAAAATATGAAATCATTCCAACGTAGCCAAGAATGGTGAATGAGTTTCTGCATGGACTCATGTACATCTTGAACAGTACCTGCCGAAGATTAAAAAGAAAACGAAAAAACAATTAAATAGAAAAGCGCAAATACGCGTATAAATGCACGCATTGTATCTACACGCATGTACCGCACAAATTCACTGCCAATATTACACATAAACTTGGCGTGCATGGTTTTGAAATGTAAGCTCGGGAAGACACAGTTAATGAAATATGTATGCTATCCAATTCGATACTTGAGCGGTTCTTCTATCAATAGTAAAAGAAGTCTGATCCCTGAATAAAACGCGAGAGTCCCACTTGATAATTTGATGGACTAAATAAATAACTAGTATGTATAGATGAAATACACGAAAGGACGAATGGATAATCAAATGGGATGAACTGAAAAAATGGATGAACGAAATGGGTGAATAGGTGATAGTTGAACGGTTTATATCAATGAACAAGTCGGATGATTGAATGGATGAAACGATGAATGGATAGGATCGATGAAGAGTTAGATCGTAGAAATAAAAAAAAATAAAAAAAGATGTACGCACGGAATTTGAACCGTTTATACGTCTTAATTTTGATCCTATCTAACCGTTCGACCTTACTCTCATTTTTTGAACGTATGAACGGACGATTAGATAGGCTACATGAATAAATAGTTTCGACGAACGAATAATTGAACAGACGAGTAAATGAAAAATCATGGGTGGACGAATATTTCAATTCGCTCAATGTACAGATGGATGGAGCGTTCCTTCGCCGAGCTTATATTTCAAAACCATGCACGCCAAGTTTATGTGTAATATTGGCAGTGAATTTGTGCGGTACATGCGTTGTAACGACTTTTCCCGTAAGTCGCACAAAATATTCCTATCTCGAGAATTTTCTGGACGCCAGCCGAAGATAACTTCGACAAATTTTATTTGAAAATTATCGAGAACGGAAGAATAGGTTTTTCCCGGTCGTAGCTGTATTTTGGAACCAATTTGGTAGAGGGGCGGGGTTATGATAAAATACGAAAGAAATTCACATAAAGGCACACGATATCCGGAATTACAATTTTGAGTTTATTTTAACAATTAAATTAAATGAATGAAGTTTTTAACAATAAATTATTAGTTTCCGGAAAAATATAATATTGGTCTCGTTTTTCTCGAGAAATATAAATTACACTTTTGTAGTGTCGCAAAATTATAATTCAAATAAAAATAATCACTTTTATCGAAATTATGAAATAATATCAAATTTAATTATCTCCGTCAGAAATTCGTTTGAATTAAATAATAAATTTTATGATCCAACTCCAATCGAAAATTATACAAGTGAAAATTACAAGAGACTTGCTCTAGTAATTTCTTTTATTTCGAAAAGATTGGAATTAAATACTTTCTTAATTTCTTACACTAAGGACTCTCGTCGAACGAATAAAAATGAAGTTCGAACTCCTCTCGGCAATTCTAATTAACCCAACGGAAAATACGGTAGATTTTACACCGTGAACTAACGTTAAAATAATTAAATAATTCTTTCAAACGCGAACGTACCCCGAAAAAATATCGCTCTTTTGATACGGTATTTCGATAAGTTTTAAGAGCTCTTTTTACAACAACAAAATCACAATAAAACAAAATGAAAGCGAGACGATGGCTCACCGCTACAGTTTCAGAAGATGGGAGTCCGGAAAAAGACCACGGATGATTCCACTCGATAATTCCGGCTACGTCGTTTTCTTGTACAGGGTTGGCGACGGCTCGTCAGAAAACGTCAGGTTCCGTTGAGATTCGATGCGAAAAGTCCCCGAACGATTACGGAAACGCGGTTTTATATAATTTGGGTCCTAACCCCTCCACCCTTTGCCTACTCGCGGAATCTAGACTTTTCTCGAAAGTTCTCGCAATTCACCCCCATTTTCTCGCAAATTCAAATTTTCAGGGCGTTGGCGACAGTTGATTCGTGCCAACCGAGACTTCCCGAAGATTCCCGATGCTGCTTGACGCACCGCTTGAGATCAGACAGCTCAGGGTGAGGGCTTTGAGCTAGCGACCCCTCTCTCTCGATACTCGCGCTCCATCGATGACAACTCTGACTGACCTTGACGACCTATGCCTTCCCTTTCGATGACATGACGAAAATAGCGACGACCAGAATATTTTCGATGTTTGGATTTCTGTCCTCGATTTGAAACCGTCGTTCGCTCGTACAAAATAAAATAATAAAAATAAAAATAAAATTAATACAGGGAAATACGCTCGCATTTGACTCCTTATACAGTTTCTCGAGAGGAATTCGTCAAAACCCAACGTTTTCCTCTGTGCCGTGCCAATCTCTGTATTTTTCGTGACGTGGACAAAATTACCACGTCACAGCGTGTAGATACAATACGTGCATTTATACGCGTATTTGCGCTTTTCTATTTAATTGTTTTTTCGTTTTCTTTTTAACCTTCGACAGGTACCGTTCAAGATGTACATGAGTCCATGCAGAAACCCATTCACCATTCTTGGCTACGTTGGAATGATTTCATATTTTTTTTTTCAAGAATATTTGGAAGTAAATTTAAATGTAATAACAAAAAAAATGTAGAATGGTTACTGTATGATTAAGGTCGCGATCTTTTAATACTTGGCGTTCTTTTTTTACTTTTTCAAAGTTTTTTCCGATTGGTTTCACTTTTTTTTGCAAAACGCCGATAATTACCAACTTTGCTACTACAGGAGTAAAAAAAATCTTGATCAGCGACAATTATTTTTCAGATTTTTCTTTTAAATTAAATGACCTTCTTCATATGACAAAAAAATTACATTCTTAAACAGTTATTGTTTCCATTATTGATGGATAAAACTGCTAAGTTGCTTTTGTAAGAGGTAGGGGAAAGCCGGGCAAAACGGAACACCCGGGCAAAGCGGAATACCCCCCCGAAAAAGTGGAAATGTTTTTTTCGACGGAAAGTTGAAAATCTTGATCATTCGTCTTAGGAAATGCGTTAAAAACATAATATTCAATAAGACGTCCAATTTTTTCGGGAAATCAAAATTTTTTTGAAATTGAAAAATTTGCTCATTCAACTGCGAATAAGCATTGGAAAAGTAATATCCGTTGTAAAATTGTATATTTCTAAAAGAAAAATGAAAATAATATTTTTTCTTGTTGAAAAAGTGGAAAATTCGATCATGCAGTTTAGAACATGCGTTAATAACATACTATTCAATAAAACGATACATTTTTGAACATGGAAAATAAAATACGTTTATTAATTAAAAAAACAAATGTTTAAGAAAAAGTGCTCATTTTACCATGGTCTAACAAATATCGCAGATATAATAAAGATCGTCTCCGATTACTCCGGCGCAATTACAATCGGCCCAAGATTTGCATTCGGTATAAAATTGCATTCGATGACAAATTCAAATTTTTTTTTCGTTTGAATTTTGAATTCGTTAGTCCAAAATTTCGAATTTGAAAATCCAAAATTTCGAATTCGAAAGTCCAAAATTTCGAATTGGAAAGTGGAAAATTCGAATTCGAAAGTCGAAAATTCGAATTCAAAATTCCAAACTCTCCAAAAGTTGAATTTTTTTTTATCTGAATGACAAAATTTCGAATTTATCATCGAATGCAAGCACCGGAGCCGGAGATGATCTTTATTATATCTGGTATTTTTACCTCCCGACTGCCCGCAGGGCAACAAGACGGGTATTATGCGTTTCACTGTGATCAGCTGATTGGGGGGATTTCTTTGTAGCAACTTTTCTCTGAAACGGTCACACTTGTCTTAACCAATTTTTGCTAGTGCTTTTTATATGTGACGGACAGTGTTCATAGATATAGTTTGTTAAAATCTATGGCGAACTCGCTTAGAAAACTAATAATTACGTTCAAACTCATTTTGCCATATCGAATTGTGACCATATAAGGTAGTGCTCGATTATTGACAACTTCATTCTGTTGTACGCTGCTACTTTCACTTCGAACAGTCGTTTTCAAAATTTTACCTGTTCTTAAACGCATCACCAACAAACATTTCACATTAAAAAAGAAATAGCCATAAACTTTGAAAAGTGTGAAATAAAAAAATGTTTTGAAAAATATAAAATAACTCCCGACTGATAAAATCGTATAGCTTGATGAAAATTATTTAAAAAAAAAAACGAAAAATCTCCTTACTTCGAAATGTCATATTAAAATAAAAAGAAAAACTTGGAAAAAAAAACAAGAAAATAATCATAAAAAAATAACTCCCTCAGGATTTCGTTTTTCTGATCTGAAAATATTTATCAATGAATTATTGAACGATAATTATGGCAACTGATATGGAATTGAGGGGATGTTGGGAGACGTTTCCTAGAGTATGCACAAGAAATACAGAAAATTCCAAGCAAGAATGCAGCAATTTTCCAAGTTTTTCCCTATATTTTAATATGACATTTCGAAGTGAGGAGATTTTTCGTTTTTTTTTAAATAATTTTTGTAAATAGGATCATGGTGAAATGGGCACTTTTCGTTAAACTCTTGTTTTTTTAATTAATGAACAAATTTTATTTCCCATGTTCAAAAAATGTATCATTTTATTGAATAGTATGTTATTAACGCATGTCTAAAATAGCATGATCGAATTTTTCATTTTTTCAACAAGAAAAAACATTAATTTCATTTTCCTATTAGAAATATGCAATTTTATAACGAATATCACTTCTTCAACGCTTATTCGCAGTTGAATGAGTAAATTTTTCAATTTTGAAAAAAATTTTATTTTTTGAAAAAATTGGTCGTCCTATTGATTACTATGTTTTCAATGGATGTCCTAAGAAGAATCATCAAGATTTTCAACTTTCCGTCGAAAAAAAAAAATGTTCACTTTTTTGGGGGGTGTTCCGCTTTGCCCGGCTTTCCCCTATATCAATTTGTTACATGAAATGAAAAAAGAATTATAGTAAAAACAAAGTAGTTTTTTGTGAAGTAATATAACACAAAAAAGTGTCGACTGATGAAAGACGGTGAGCACTGGATTCTAAACATAAATATTTCGAAATTAGAATGAAGAAGAAACTATGGCACTTTTGGGTAAAAAGACCATTTTCACATAATGCTGCGTAACAAGAAATCTACAGGGTTTTGATGAAATCGGTAAGAGGGTAAAACGTTGCATGCGACCATACTGGGTAGACTGGAATTTTTGCGCAAGATTTCTTTTTATGCATTATTTCTGGTCGAAATAGTGATTGGAGCAGTGGTTCAACTTGAGAACCATATATACATGATATATATATACATGAGAAACATGGAAAAAAAATATGAAGATAGGAAACTTTTTTACTTTGCTATTTTTTTTTTCGCAGAAATTTTTTCAGAATTTTTTTCCATCTTTTTTTATCGAGATGCGAAGAATTGTCAAAAAAATCGAATTGTCACATCTTGAGAACTATTGGGCTTCAGAAACAGTATCAATAGAGGAAAAAATTGTAATTGTTAATTATCAATACCCTAGAAAGTAGCTCGAGTGAAATTTTGCTCTACCATTGTTCGGCTTGAGATGGAATATCGAGAAAAATACCTTTTCGATGTGGCGAAAGATGGAGAAAAAAATCTGAGAATCTTGTTGTCTACTGATAATCATTAATTAATTTTTTTTCCCCCTTGATATAGTTTCTGAGGTTCAATAGTTATCACGATACTACAAAGCTCGATCAAATAAAAAAAGGTTAAAATTTTTTTTTTTTTAAATGAAGCAAAAAGAAAATTGGAAAGTAAAAATGTTTCCTATTTTGATATTTTGACGCAAACCTCATGGTTATCGAGTTAAGCCACACCTCCAGTTTCGACCAGAATCCATGGAAAAAAAAAATCTTGCACAAAAATTCTGAAAAAACTTCAGTCAATTCACCCTCTTGCTGATTCTATTAAAACCTTATAGTTTTTCTTGTTACACAACAGTTTCAGAAAATGGTCTTTTTTACACAGGTGACATATTTATGGGGAAGGAATTGCATAGAACTTTATAAAAAGAAAATTGAAGCTTGTGCTCCCCGTTTCAAGTTTTCCATGAAAAAAAAACAATGAAAAAAATTTTCACACGTGGTTGGTCCAATTTTGAACAACTAAAAAAACGGCGAAAAATGACTACGTTCAAAGATGTGTACTGGATCCGAAAAACATCGAAAAAATAATTTAAAAACCCAAAACAATAGCGGAATATGTCCTCTTCAAAACCCCGTTCGCAAAATCGGAATATCTGCTTTTTTGGCAGAGTAATCGAACTTTTAGCGCGACTCGAAATTAAGATTTTATGTTCCCATACGTTTGGCCGGCAGTGTGTATATATAAAATATATAGAGGAACGAGAAAGAGAGAGAGCGTACGCTGCGCCGTAAGAGCACCAGTCCCGCAAAGGGCGTAAGTCCAATGTAAACAAACTCAACTTACGCCCCACTGTCTCTTAGAAAAGAAAAGTCCCGGAATGATGGAATTTTAATCGCTAAAATTACATATCTCGGGATTGGCTGGACGGATTTAATTGCAACAAGGACAAATGGAAAGGGAAAAATCGAAAAAAAATCGTTACCAATTTTCAGATTTTTTAATAAAATAGTTTGTCCGTGAGAGCCGTTTGAAAATCCTGTGACGTCATAAAACCGGCATATTCGCGTATATAAGAGTGCGGCAGGGCTCGCGCTGGCTTTTCTATTTACGCGGTAGTTTTCTTTTAATACTTGGCGTCGAGCCGCTACCGCGTCTCTTGATATGTATATATTGTGTAACGGGACAGCCTTATCTTCTGTCACGATTTCTGGTTTCACAAAAATCCTGACAGAGGGCGTTGGACTGAGCGCTCTCGCGTCAGCGGAGCATCACCCGTACGCCGATAAGGCTCCCTCACCTTTCGATTCTCCTTCTCCTTATTCCTACCAAAATTGTATTAAACAAAGAAATAACGGAGCATTGTAACCTCGATACCGAGAAGATCGCTATTCTTAGAGACACCGTAGTGAGGCTCAGCCCTATGGCGTAAAGAAGGAGGCGATAACAGTGTAGCATTAGATTCTCACGCCCCGGACGAAAGTACCCACATCTTGAATGTCGAGTTCGAGCCAAGCTCCTCGTGCAAGATGGGGCAATCTGAAGGTGACTCCTACTCTTAGCAAAGACCTCGCCGGTCAGTGCACGAACCTGCACACCTCTCCACGAGAGAGAAGAGGATCTCAAAAATCCTAAGTTTCGATTTTTGAACAACTAACCAATGTTCAAAAATCATGAAACGTTTCAATTGATATTTAAAGTTTTCCAATTATTCAAGATGATAAATATATTTTTCTCATGTCTCTATGTATGGATTTATTCTTTGAAACTTATATTCCCCTAGGGAAAAAAAGGTTGGGACAAATACATTGATGGTCCCTTGTTTCCTGATGAGATAAAAAATGTGTAAAAAAAAATTCCATAAAAAAATCATGAACCGTACTGGAAATGATTTCAAGACAATTGATAAAAAATTCACAAATCAGCAAAAAACTTGATATTAAAAAAAAAAAATTATGAATCTGTAATTATTCTGTAAAGTGAAAAAAAAAAAATTTTAATAAAACGTGAAAAAATCTTAAATACATCATTCGAAAACATTGCAGACGTGAATAACCAAAAAAACTCGCCTGAGAACATTTTAAAAACCGATGCCCTATTCTTCTCATCTTATTATAAAGGAGGAATGACTGAATAAATTTAAAAAGTTTCCATCTAAGTCACGTACAGGATTAAAATTTATGATATCAATTCGAGGCCAAGTATTCATTGGTAATTTGGAATATCCATTCCTATGGAACGCATCAAGAACTTGAAACTGTTCTAATGATTCAGAAAAGTTACCAAGTTACGTGCAGTACTCAAATTTATGATATCAACTCGAGGCCAAGTATTTATTGGTAAATCGGAGTATTCGTTTCTACGGGACGCATCATAAATTTGAAAAAGTTCTAAAACGCTTCAGAAATTCAAAAAATTCTAATGAATCAAAAAAGTTACCATTTAAGTTACGTGCAGCACTAAAAATTATGGTATCATATCGAGGACAAGTATTTCATTTTATCAGTAATTCGCAATTTTGACATTGTGAAATTATGTTCCAATGGGTTATTTTTTATGGGTTATGTTCTAATGGGTTAATTAAGAGGACAAATTTAATCCAAATATCTTTTTACTTATCAAGAGACGCGGTAGCGGCTCGATTATTTTTATTATTAATCATTATGTATATAATTATTAAGTAATATAAGAAAATGCCAGCACGAGCCCTGCCACACTCTTTTATACGCGAATATGCCGGTTTTATGACGTCATAATGTTTTCGATTTATTGATACAAACACTGTTTAATTTTATAAGATCCGCAACTCGAGTGGCGTCATCCTCCCACGCTACACACTGAACTCTCTTCCCTTTGTCGTTATTCAGAACGAACTTCATCACCTTCCATTTCGTTTTTTCTCCAACGATTTTAGGTCGCTCCAATACGTCGATGTAGCCTGCGATTTCTCTAAAATAATAATACCCGCGATAAGAGAAATCATTGTATATTGTAGTATCATAGAAAAAAAATAGGAGGATAGTGTAACACTGGTGACGTTACACCTCAGAGGGTAAAGTTTATTATAGTATTTATATAAATATCTCATTCATAATCGATAAAAGTTTCTATACTTGTGTGCACATCTCTCATTTATATCATGTTCCCAATGATTTTTCTCTTTTCAATTTGTCTCTATTCCAGATTGTTCATATAGATCGAGCAGAGGCAAATCTAATAAAAAATAGCCGATATAACATCGGAAACGTCGATGTTGAACTCAAAATTGTTCAAGACACAGAAATTATTATGAAAGGTGAATTTTCTATGGAAAGCCAAAAGAATTTACCGGTGACAGATGTCTCGTGGGATAATGTTACGGACATGGAGGGACAAAAAATTAGTAAAAACATATTTCATCATCCTATTCTGAATCATATGCCGATAATTTACACGTGTATTATATATATGGGGCATTCCATGCCAAATCAGCCACTTCAGAACCTTACAGTTTTTAAATTGGCTCAAATTTTTTTATAATGTTCTATGTATTGAATGAGCCTTTTTTGATTTTTTTTCAAATTTTTCCCTCGACTGCCTAACGCGATATATTTTTTTCAAAAATTTGATGATTTTTTTTTTCAAAAGCTCACAACTCTTCGAAAAATGGACGGAATCGAATTTTTTTTTTTCAAAATATTGGTTTTTCATTGTACTTTCCAAGTGTGATAACGAAAAAATGATAGTCGAATTTTTTCTCTATTTTCATTCAGGTTAAAGAACAAAATTAACGATTTCAAGATGATTACATATTTTTATTTTTTTCAAAAAATTTTCAAAAAAACTTGGACCAAATTGAAGATTTTTAAGACCAGTTACATCGTAGGCATGCTATTTCTTCGATTCCATTTCGTATTTCAAAATTTTTTTTTTCGTTTTTTCAGCAAATTGAAATAAAATTCAACAGTCAAACAATCCACAATGCTGTTCTCCTAACACTGGAAATTTTCTCCTATAACGAGATTGTGAATCGCATTCGTTTTTTTTTTTTTTTTTTTACTAAATTCTCCTTAGAAATAAAAAATTACGCAATGAATGAAGAAGTGAATGAGTTCTCTATACATATTGTTCCCTTTCAATGAGAAATAAATTTATTCTTTTGATGGTTAACAATTTTTGCACTCTGAATTCTGTTTAAAAAGAATAATCTCTCCATAATGGGTGGTACCACCTTTATTGGGATCATACAGTGGATTCTCTCAGTACCTTTGATTGTAGTTGAGCGTTTAAATCGATTGATTAGTTCTGTCTCAACAACACCGTAGTCTTCCACTGAAAAAAAATTAACCGCTATATTAGGGAGGTTTAGGGGTCCACAGGCCCATTCGTATAGAACACATGTTGTTATTATTTGTTTAGTGATCAGCAATTGGACGCTCCTCGTGCAACGATCTTCTTTACTGTTTCTCTGATACCATAAAAAATGACCGTGTTGCTGAGACAAAACTAATGGATCGATCGTAGTGGTTTGGTACGTCGATCGACGTACGACTACAACCAAAAGTATGGAGAGAATACCTTGATTGTGAAAGATTATTCTTTTTCAAAAGTATTCAGAGTGCACAAATTGTTTAAACGCCAAAAAAATTTATTCATTTCTCATTGAAAACGAACAATATGTATGGAGTACTGATCTACTTTTTCATTCATCGCGGAATTTTTCATTTCCAAGGAGGAATTGGTAAAAGAAAACGAATGCGATTTACAATCTAATGATGGGAGAAAATTTCTAGTGTTAGGAAAACAGCATTGTGGATTGTGTGATTGTTGAATTTGATTTTAATTGACTGAAAAAACGAAAAAAAAAATTTTGAAATACGAAATCGAATCGAAGATATAGCGTGCCCACGATGTAACTGGTCTTAAAAATCTTCAATTTGGTCCAAGTTTTTTTGAAAATTTTTTGAAAAAAATCAAAATATGTAATCATCTCGAAATCGTCGATTTTGTTCTTCAACCTGAATAAAAATAAAGAAAAAATTCAACTATAATTTTTTCGTTATCACACTTGAAAAGTACAATGAAAAACCAATATTTTGAAAAAAAAAATTCGATTCCGTCCATTTTTCGAAGAGTTGTGAGCTTTTGAAAAAAAAATCATCGAATTTTTGAAAAAAATATACCTCGTTAGGCAATCGAGGGAAAAATTTGAAAAAAATCAAAAAAGGCTCATTCAATACATAGAACATTATAAACAAATTTGAGCCGATTTAAAAACTGTTAGGTTCTGAAGTGGCTGATTTGGCATGGAATGCCCCATATACACACGTGTAAATTACACTTATATACACTTATAAGTGCACTTATCTCTATATATGAGGTATTCCACGTCAAACCGGCGGACTTTTTCCCTGCCCCTCGCCGATTTGGTTAATTATTTTTTATATGATTATATGAAGTCTAAAAGACACCCTGGAATTTTTCAGATTTTTCTTAAGTCATTTTCGAAAAAAAAAAAAAAAAAACATCCAAAAAAGTCCAAAAAAAAGCCCCATTTTAAAAATCTGAAAAAATTCCTAAAAATCGCTGATTATATGCCAAACACTTTGAGCTACCGCCCGTAGTGGAAGTACGATTTTTTCTGGGTGTTAATCGGCTAATAACGTTGAAAAAATTCAAAAAATGCCGAAAAACACGTACTCTGACCCAATAGTTGAATATTTTCGTACCCAAAAATTTTCTTTAAGCGAAAGAAAATTTTTGGTTTGAAAAATTGAAAAAATTTTTTTTAGGCCAAAAAAATTTTTTTTTTAGACAAAAAAAATTTTTGGCTTAAAAAATTGAAAAAATTTTTTTTAAGCCAAAAAAAATTTTTGGGTACGAAAATATTCAACTATTGGGTCAGAGTACGTGTTTTTCGGCATTTTTTGAGTTTTTTCAACGTTATTGGCCGATTAACACCCAGAAAAAATCGTACTTCCACTACGGGCGGTAGCTTAAAGTGTTTGGCATATAATCAGCGATTTTTAGGAATTTTTTCAGATTTTAAAAATGGGGCTTTTTTTTGGACTTTTTTGGATGTTTTTTTTTTTTTCGAAAATGACTCTTCAGAAAAATCTGAAAAAATTCCAGGATGTCTTTTAGACTTCATATAATCATATAAAAAATAATTAACCAAATCGGCGAGGGGCAGGGGAAAAGTCCGCCGGTTTGACGTGGAATACCTCATATATAAATCTGTTCGCTAAAAAATGTTTGTCCGCTTTTCTATTGAAAACGGCTGAACCGATTACAATGAATCTTTCACGAGATTGAAGATCACGATTTAAACTGAGTTTGTGGTTTTGTAAAATTTCGTTATCTCAATTTTTACAGAAATGCAAAAAAAAAGTTTAGTGATTTCGTTCATTCTCCAATTTTCAAAACTCGACGGTAGTTGAATACTAACGATAAATAAAAAAAAACAATTTACCAATTTGAAGGGAATTAGAAAACGAACAAAATAAGCGGTGGTTGAATGCTCAATTCGGTATAGAAAAAAAGTTACAGCATTTTTAATGAAATTATGAAAAATAAAAAATGCGAAACTCTTTCGTTTGATTATTTTATCTAGAAGAAAACTGAAGAATTATGTCTGAAATAGAAAAGAAAACGCAAAAAGATGGCCCAGGTAACATCAAAATACTTTAAAAAATTTTTTTTTAATGTAGATTATGTAATGTAGATAAAATAGGAAAAATTCACAGCTAGAATAGGCTAGATGCGCCTGCTCTATACAGCGGACGAAGCCCGCACGCACAGCTAGTATATATATAAACCTGTTCGCTAAAAAATGTTTGGCCGCTTTTCAATCGAAAACCACTGAACCGATTGCGATCAATCTTTCACGAGATTAAAGATCATGATTCAAACTGAGTTTGTCGTTTTGGAAAAATTCGTTATCATCATTTTTATAGAAATAAAAAAAAAGTTTAACAATTTCATTCAATCTCCACATTTCAAAACTCATCGGTAGTTGAATACTACCGATAAACGAAAAAATCGATTTACCAATTTAAATGAAATTGGAAAACGAACAAAATGAGCGCGACTGCATTCTCAATTCGGTATAGAAACCAAGTTACAGTATTTTTAATGAAATGATATAAAATTTTAAAAACGAAAATCTTTTGTTTGATTATTTTATTTAGAAGAAAACTGAAAAATGATGCCCGCAATAATTCAATACAATCCTTGTCTGAGAAACATGTGTGATTTTTAATTATCAATTGAACAGCGTGATTGGCGTAAAAATTTATTCGAAAAAATATTATAAATCGCAAAAATCCCCTCACGGGGAAAAAAACGTGGACAAGTACATTGGTGGTCCCTTGTTTCCCTATGATATTAAAAAAATCCAAAACGCCGCTTAGAAGAATTCAAAAAAAGTTACAAAATAAGTTGAGATCTGTTGAAATATACGTGGCCAAATACGGGAAGCTTTACTGCGTTTCAATAAATTTCCAAAGACGGTTTGATGTTTATAGAAAAAATAATCAAGTTTGGAAATTCAACTATGTCACCAACCAAATTGCAAACGTAAAAAAATAAGATCGTAAAAAAATTGTGAACGAAGTACTTGGCGAATTCTTGATCATGATCTATACACTACGCTTATTTCATGGAAAAATCCTCGCCAAGTACTTCGTTCAGAATTTTTTTACGATCTTATTTTTTTACGTTTGCAATTTGGTTGGTGACATAGTTGAATTTCCAAACTTGATTATTTTTTCTATAAACATCAAACCGTCTTTGGAAATTTATTGAAACGCAGTAAAGCTTCCCGTATTTGGCCACGTATATTTCAACAGATCTCAACTTATTTTGTAACTTTTTTTGAATTCTTCTAAGCGGCGTTTTGGATTTTTTTAATATCATAGGGAAACAAGGGACCACCAATGTACTTGTCCACGTTTTTTTCCCCGTGAGGGGATTTTTGCGATTATATCACTTCTTTTTTCTAAAATTCTTAAATATTTTGGTTCATATAAACTCCTATGGAGACTGTATATAATTACAATCCGCACTTTTAGCTTGTGAATATAACCCATAACTGTTGATTTTATTTTGCATTTTTATATTTTGTAGATGAATATGTTCACTGCGAGATTTGAATACACAGGATCACAAAAATAAATGCTTACCAGCCTGTTCAAAAGTTTATACTGAGATCATTATTTTTCACAATTTATCCAATTTACTCGCTAATCTCGCACTTTATCATTACAGAACTTCACTCAGAATCTCCGTTGAATATTTTTATTAAATCCATTAATCGAAATTTTTCGGACGTCCTGCACTTGATTATGTCAAAACTCCGTTAATAACCGTTGTAGATGTCATACACTACGCTTACACGGCACTCTTATTCCGATTTGGTTATAATGGGGTGTATATACATATATATCGGGCATAATAAACCCGATTAATTAATCCGGAATAAGAGTTCCGTGTGAACGTAGTAGTCATTGCTCTCTCTCTCTCTCTCTCTCTCTCTCCCTCTCCAGCTGTCACTGGAGACTGACTTTGATGAAAATGTGTCTTGAGGCGTGCGATGAGGCCTATCATGGTGTTGTATACAGACACGTCAAATTCTTGAATGTGTTGGTAACTTTTGCATAATCTTGAGCCCGTGCAAAGTTTTTTCTCAGCAATTACGCGACCGATCATGCTGATTTTGGGCGCAATCGAAAGAGAATTTCTTAATTAGCTAAAAGTTCAATTTTTAAGTTCCTCAATTGCTTCTGAGCTTCGTAATTCAATAAAATGACATGCCAATTTTACCCCCACCACCGCGAAAAGTTTTGTTTCGAGAAAGTATAGTCTCGGCGAGCCTCGGGCCAGCAGACGACAGGGCTGTCAATGTACTTGTCCCGAGACTCTACCGAGTCTCTTGATATCCCAAGATTGGCTGGACGGATTTACATGCAACAAAGACCAATAGAAAGAGAAAAATCGAAAAAAAATTGTCACGAAAATTCAAATTTTTTGACCAAACGGTTCGTCCGTCAGAACGGTTTGAAAACGCCATGACGTCATAAAACCGGCATATTCGAGTATATAAGAGTGCGGTAGGCCTCGCGCTGGCTTTTTCTTTTTCGTTTATTTAAACTTTTATTTTATTTTTCTTTTAATACTTGGCGTCGAGACGCTACCGCGTCTCTTGATAAAATGATTACTGGGTAACATTGGGTATTAGTTTTTTCTTTATGGGAGGGAAATAATCATCTTCGAACGAGACGTCTTCGTATAATACCGATCGAACCTCGACTCGATGAGAGCCGGAGCTCGTAATAGTGAACAATGGTTAACTCGTAATAACTGGAACTTTGTTTTCGCACCTCACGCAGACATGAGCTGTTGATAAGAAACACTGGGTCGTCGGCAATATTTAACCATGATAAATCGAGTTTACGAAAAAAAAAAAAAAAAAAAAAAAAAAAAAAACTCAAAAACACTGTATCTGATTGGAAAAATTTTCATCAATAAAATAGTGCATGATACGATATTTGACATTCTTTTTAAATGCAGAACATCCATAATATCATCGATTATAAGTCATCAGATTAGTATTATCATCGTCGGAGAATAAAATAAATGCCATTTGGAAAAAATAATAGAAAAAATTGTATTGATTGCATATATTCTGATTTCATAAAAGCATGATAACTTTTTTCAGAAAAATCGTACCGGATTAAAAAAAAAACGAAATTAAAGCTTGAGCTTCGCCTTTTCAAGATCCGGTTAACGAAATTCGAAAAAAAAAATTCCATTGAAAACGCGGTCGCGGTAAAAGAAAAAAAAAGACGAAAAATGGTCGTTTTCAAAATGACGTCCTAGTCGTACAAAAAATCGCAAAAATTTTTCAAAAAAAGCAAAATGAAATGGGATTTCTCTTCTTTAAAATGGCGTGTATTAAATTAATTTATCTACATTATCGACGGAATAACACGAAAAAGGGTGCGGGAACTTTTTCAGACTTTTTTCCGGAAACTTTCCGACGGTAGTGTATCTGGAGCGTGATTCTGTAATGACCTGTTCTTGCTAATACGGCTGAACATATTTTGATGAAATTTTGTATGAAGGTGTTGCAGGTGTTGAAATAACACACAGGATATCTGAATCCCGAAAAAATGTACGGTTCCTGAGGGATAGCTTACTTCTTTCGAACGGATCTCACAATACTCTTGCTAAAATGGCTGAACATATTTTGATGGATATTTGTATGGAGGCCGGTGTCTCAGGTATTGAAATAACCTTCAGGATACTTTTTATCCAGAAAATATGAAATCGCAAAAATCCCCTCACGGGGAAAAAAACGTGGACAAGTACATTGGTGGTCCCTTGTTTCCCTATGATACTAAAAAAAATCCAAAACGCCGCTTAGAAGAATACAAAAAAAGTTACAAAATAAGTTAAGATCTGTTGAAATATACGTGGCCAAATACGGGAAGCTTTACTGCGTTTCAATATATTTTCAAATACGGTTTGATGTTGATAGAAAAAATAATAAAGTTCGGAAATTCAACTATGTCACCAACCAAATTGCAAACGTAAAAAAATTAGATTGTAAAAAAATTCTGAACGAAGTACTTGGCAAGGATTTTTCCATGAATTTAGCGTAATGTATAGATCATGATCACGAACTCGCCAAGTACTTCGTTCACAATTTTTTTACAATCTAATTTTTTTACGTTTGCAATTTGGTTGGTGACATAGTTGAATTTCCGAACTTTATTATTTTTTCTATCAACATCAAACCGTATTTGAAAATATATTGAAACGCAGTAAAGCTTCCCGTATTTGGCCACGTATATTTCAACAGATCTTAACTTATTTTGTAACTTTTTTTGTATTCTTCTAAGCGGCGTTTTGGATTTTTTTTAGTATCATAGGGAAACAAGGGACCACCAATGTACTTGTCCACGTTTTTTTCCCCGTGAGGGGATTTTTGCGATTATATCACTTCTTTTTTCCAAAATTTTTAAATATTTTGGTTCATATAAACTCCTATGGAGACTGTATATAATTACAATCCGCACTTTTAGCTTGTGAATATAACCCATAACTGTTGATTTCATTTTGCATTTTTATATTTTGTAGATGAATATGTTCACTGCGAGATTTGAATACTCAAGATCGTGAAAAAAAAATGCTTACCAGTCTGTTCAAAAGTTTATTCTGAGATCATTTTTTTTCACAATTTATCCAATTTACTCGCTAATCTCGCACTTTATCATTACAGAACTTCACTCAGAATCTCCGTTGAATATTTTTATAACATCCATTAATCGAAATTTTTTGGACGTCCTGCACTTGATTTTGTCAAAACTCCGTTAATAACCGTTTCTCTGTATAGACGTCATACACTACGCTTACACGGCACTCTTATTCCGATTTGGTTATAATGGGGTATATATACATATATATTGGGCATAATAAACCCGATTAATTAATCCGGAATAAGAGTTCCGTGTGAATGTAGTAGTCATTGCTCTCTCTCTCTCTCTCTCTCTCTCTGTCTCTCTGCAGCTGTCATGGGACACTGGCTTTCATGAAAATGGGTTATAGCTGGCATCAAGAGGCCTTTGATAGTGTTGTATACAGACACGTGAAATCTTTTATGTGTTGGTAACTTTTGCATAATCTTGAGCCCGTGCAAAGTTTTTTCTCAGCAATTACGCGACCGATCATGCTGATTTTGGGCGCAATCGAATGAGAATTTCTTAATTAGCTAAAAGTTCAATTTTTAAGTTCCTCAATTGCTTCTGAGCTTCGTAATTCAATAAAATGACATGCCAATTTTACCCCCACCACCGCGAAAAGTTTTGTTTCGAGAAAGTATAGTCTCGGCGAGCCTCGGGCCAGCAGACGACAGGGCTGTCAATGTACTTGTCCCGAGACTCTACCGAGTCTCTTGATTCAGAAATTTCTGGGTGAATTAAAACGGCGTTCCGTCAGAGTCGTCACAAAAGTGGCCTCGCTAGCTACGGGTTGGAAGCAATAACTGATGTCTCAGTCATGCTAGACGTCACGATGATTTCGTATTCGAGTGCTGAAGACAAGTGGCCCAAAGGAACAGCAGTGCAAGTCATCGGCACCGTGAAAAATGAAAAATGGCCATATTTAGTGGTGGATAATGCTTCGTGCATTTCATTGTCAAATGAATCACCCCTCGATCCACTCAGCCTCTTTAATATTGTGGCGACACCTCAAAAGGTAAACTTTTTTAAAAATGTGTGGTAATAACACTTAGCCATAACACACAGGACATGAAACGAAGAACACATTTTTTTTCAATTGTTCAAGTTTTAATACTATGACATAGGAATACATCAGTTATATACGTAATATTATAAACTTTTTTTTTCAGAAACCAAGAGTGGAATAATGAATAGCTTCTGCAGGCGATGCTATACAGTTCTGATAAAATATTGAAATTGAAAGAAGTATTGAAAATAATAATTTTCTAAACCGAATAAAATCAAAATAAAATCCATATTATATTGTCTGTCTTGCGTTTTTTCCTTACAAACTCGTTGTCATCTTGCTCTGCAGTTACGTACGTCTAAAAGAAACTCTGACACTAATTGAGATGGTTTTTTCGTTCAAACATGTGATAATCTCTTTTATGTGAAACCTTTATGTTATGTATAAATTTTTTCAAACATTTCATTATTGTTTTTATCGGTATAATTCCTTATAAACATAATTTTTTACAACATCCCCATTCCGTTGTGGCCCCAGATATACTTTAAGTGCTTCCCATGTACGGACTCTCGAAAAAGCTACAAATAATAATCCATGACCATGACTAATAGACCATGACTAAAAACATCTCTGCGAAGATCGATGCTAATTTTTTCGAAAGTTTGTCCTTGTGCTGTAATGAGTGAATGGTGGGCCCATGAATGAGAGTGAAATGATAACGGATGTATGTGTGTACGGAGAGAGGGAGACAATTCTCGCCGAGCAGAGAAGCAGATTATAGTCAGTCGAATGTCGTCCGTCGAAAGCAAGAGTCGTCAATAAAACCGAAATATAATTATCATCATCTACGCGTGTCTCTTCTTTCACCCAGTTCATGTATAATGAAGTTGTTAACCAGCAACAAAAACTATCATTAGAAAAACTTGTAATTATCATCATCAAGAAACAAAAAAAAAATAATAAGGAAAAGAAATCATTAAAACTGGCGCCCAACTTACGGCAGAACCAAGCAGTCTGAGATAAGTATTTATTAAGTATATAAAAAAAAAAAAAAAAAATAACAATATATATGATCATTACAAAAACAAGGCAACGTTCATACATGTACTTAACAAGAAAGTAAAATAGTGAAATATATGCCTAAAATAAAGCGACCGGTCTCACCTAGAATAACCAGATTAAAAGATAAAAGTGGAAACGAGTCACTGTCAAGCTTAAAAGTAACAAGGCTAATCAAGCGAAAAGCCGATTCACCCAAAGCAATTCCAAAAAAAAGACTAAACCAAATTCAAAATATTAGTAGGCAAGAATCACCAGAAGTGCCAGAAACGCGACGTGAAGAGTTGAATATCGAAGAGGAATGGAGGAGGATTCGAGAAGAGCGAGAACGTCTGCTACAGGAAAGACTAGAATTCGAGAACCTTCGAGCGGCACAAGGACCGAGAAACGAAAACATAGCGCAAAACGGACTCGGACGAGCGAACGAAAATACAAATGGTGAGATGGTTACAGGAATATTCACGCAGTTACAAAATTTGAATATTAACGTTGACGTGTCGAAATTTAACGAAAGTAAAAACCCCATAGAATATTTGGGAGAAATCGAGCGATATTTCCGATTGAAGAATTGCCGCACAGAAAACAAATTGATTTTATTGGAAAATATTGTAGAAGGAAGGGTTAAAACTTGGTATGAGATTAACAAAAATGGAATATTAACGTTTGAAATGTTTAAAAACGCGTTCAAGAAGGAATTTTACGCAATACCGATTCAAGTGAGGTTTAAAAGTGCATGGGCCACACGTAGATATAAAGAGAAAGAAGGCAGCATGCAAGAATATTTTCACAAACAAATAAAAGAAGCCCGGAATTTTGAACCACCGTTAACGGCGTATGAGACAAATTACACGATCGCACAACAATTTCCTCCGCGGGTCAGAACAAATCTAGCAACGTTGAATTATAACGATACAGATTTAGTCGCGCAAGCATTAGCGCAGTTAGATTTAGCGCAAGAAGATTTCGTGCGGAGCAGAGAAGGAAAAAATCAATATTACGCGCAAACACCTAAAATAAATCAAATTTCGGTTAACGAGAAGCCAACGCGTTTGCAAAATCAGAGAAAAACGTACAATTCGTACAAGAGACCGGAATATAGGAGTCAAAGAAATGCCAGTAATAGCCAAAACTCACAAGCGTATTTTCCAATAAATAATAATCAAGGCCCATGGACGCAAAATTGTGCGTGTAATCCTGGAATAAGTCAGTTACCGGACACTCGTTTTCCCCCACCGAACAACCAACAGCCGAGATACCAAGATCAAATCGAACAATTAATGATCAATCGTAATAATAACACGTCGGGAAACTAGAACGTGACACGATGTATATAGCTCCGACAACGTGTCATAAAATGTTCGATTTTGTCAAGGACATTGGCGAAGAAATAGAGGGGAACGAATGTACAACAGAAGGAAATTCAATTGAAATATTGCCGTGTCCTCATATTCGAATGAAAATAGGAGTGTGCGAAATACAAATATTAATTGACACGGGAAGCTAAGTAACGTGCTTATCCGAAAGATGTTATGAGAGATTAGCGAGACAAATAAAATTTATCGAATTACCCGTGACAAATGTTTCTGTTTCTACAGCAATTAGTAAGAAAAAGAATTCGGTAAAAAAACAGATTTTGTGTGAGGCGCTCATAGGGAATAGGATGCTCCAACATGCATTCTTGATAATTCCTGATTTACGGGCGGATGGCATAATAGGAAATGACTGTTTACGAAAAAATAAAATGATTGTTGTTTATGAGAATCTCGAGATTAAAATGAAGGGCGAGAAAATAGAGCGCGAATTTGTATCATTTGACCAAGAGTTTACAGAAAAACTCGAAATGAGTAAAGAGAATGACAATGCCCACATTAACGTGATTTATCAGAATAATAGGTGTGAAGGAAATAATGTATTGCTGCAAAAACAAAATGAAACGGAATTAAAAATTGAAAATTTATCACATGAGCGAGATTGTGAAATTGAATTCATGGAAAAAATCAAGTCATGCGCAAATAATTTGGAAAGTTGTGATGAGAATCAAACAAATAAGATAATAAAATTGATCACGAGGCATCGCCAGGTATTTTCGGAGAAACCCGGTCTCACCTCGATTTATGAACATGAGATCAAACTAATAGACACGAAACAATTCATGGCCCGCTGTTCGTATCCTGTGCCGATTTACTTGCGAGAAGAAGTGAGAAAAGAAATAAATCGAATGTGCGAGAATAACATTATAGAGCGAGGAAATAGCCCGTATACAAATCCACTACGCGTTGTCCAAAAAAAGAACGGAACGATTCGCCTTTGCCTCGACGCCCGTTATATCAATGCAATTATAGAAGGGGATAACGAGTCGCCACCAATGATACAAGAAATTTTGCAAAAACATGATGGAAAGGAATACATAACGAAATTAGATCTCACCCAAGGATATTGGCAAATTCCGTTGAAAGAGGACTCACGCAAATACACCGCGTTTAAATTCGATGGAAATGTTTACCAATTTAGAGTAATCCCTTTCGGTCTAAAGACATCAGGAAGCGGATTTATACGAGCATTGAGTAGGGTTTTTCAAAATGATTTTGTAGAATTTCTAACGTATTATATCGATGATTTATTAATAACATCTCGAACATTTGAGGAACATGTGAACCATATAAATCGAGTGTTAGAGAGATTGAGCAAATTTAACTTTACCCTGAAATTGGACAAGGCCGAATTGTGTAAAAAATCGGTATCCTTTCTCGGATATATTTTATCACCTCGTGGCATCGCGCCGGACCCAACTAAATTGAACACAATATTACATTTTGCGGAACCAAAAAATAAACAAGAGCTACAACGATTTTTGGGCATGTGTAATTATTACCGACAGTTTCGTATCAAGCATGCGTGCTATGTGGATCCTTTCCGAGAATTACTAAGATAATATAGAGAGTGGGAATGGAAACCCGAACATTCGATTGCGTATAAAAAACTCAAAGAGAATTTCACGAGAGTCGTGGAATTATCACACTATCGTTTAGACTCGACATTTTATTTGCAAACGGACGCTTCGGATAAAGGAATAAGCGGTATCTTGTACCAAATAGATGAACACGATAACAAGAGATTAATATCGGTGATCAGCAGGGGATTAATTAAAGCAGAATTGAATTATACGACAACGGAGAAGGAACTTCTCGCTGTGGTATATTCAATGCTTAAACTTCGAATCTATCTGCTGGGCCGACCATTTATTGTCATCACGGATCATAAGGCGCTCACATTTATAAACAATACACCGTTTCAAACAGCCCGTTTATCGCGATGGATTCTATTAATCCAGGAGTACTCGTTCACTGTACAATATTGTAAAGGCACCGAAAATGTCGTGGCGGATTTTTTTAGCCGCAATCCAAATCGTTGTTTTGAAACCGAGAGTTCTGATAGCGTTATCATATCAACGCTCACGTTAGGATATGTAAATGAGGTGTGCACTCAAGAAGCAGACGCGTTGATTATGATAACACAATTAGATTTACAAGGAAGTTTCAAAAAGGAATTGAGGGATTTGGGTCGGTCTCAAAACGAAGACGAAGAAGTTCGCGAAATAATCGAGAAACATAAGCAAAAGTTTCCGGACAATATTCGAACACATTTTGGCATTTGGTTTTTCAAGGCACCACAGACTAACCATTGGTGCATTCTTGTTCCGAAGAAATTAAAGAATTTAGTGATCCGAATGCAGATAGACGTAAAACGAATGGTAGTATCATGTGATATGTGTCAAAGAATAAAGCATTTGAACAGAAGCATGACGGGTGAATATTGTCGGGTGAAATCAGAGAAACCAGGGGAATTAGTGACAGTAGATTTCTATGGTCCATTACCCACATCGATCGGTGGGGTCCAATACGTTTTTGTTGTTCTCGACGCCTTCTCGAAGTACGTTCAACTTTATGCAATTCAGAAGGCAACATCCCAAATCGTCGTAAATAAAATACTTAAAAACTATTGTATTAAGGTGGGCAAACCTCTCCGCATCCTTTCGGACAATGGTTCTCAGTTTACCTCTCATCTATGGAAAAGAGAATTGAGCAATCAAGGAATAAAAGTTGTTTACTCGTCAATTCGACATCCACAGTCGAATCCGACAGAGCGAACGATGCGTGAGCTGGGAAGATTTTCAAGAATGTACTGTTCGGAACAACATACGAAATGGGCAAAATATATCCCAACGATCGAAACCATTATCAATTGTACCACTCATTGTAGCACCGGTTTCTCGCCTCATGAGCTGCACTGGGGTGTCCCCCCCGAGGATAAAATCAGTGAATTAATAAATTTCCCAAACATTTCTGCTCAATCTCACGAAAGTAAAATATTGTTGGCGAATGAACGGCTCGCACGATGTTTCGATCGTCGAAAAGAAACTCAGAAAAATGCATCGAAAGTCGAGTTAGCGAAAGGTGATCTTGTATTACTCAAGGTTCCTCATCTCTCGAGCAATACCGACCGGGTTACCCACAAATTGTTTAAGATATATGAAGGACCATATCGAATACTGAGCACAAAAGGGCCTAATGCGTTTGTTGTTAGCGAAAATGAGAATAGCGACAAAATAAAAGGCACGTATAATCGAGAAAGTTTGCGAAAATATAAAATTCCTGTGACCTAATCTCAGCCATATGTGAATGTTTGATATAATAAGTGTACTCGATGAATTAAAATTAAGCTGTATATAGTTTAAAAAAAAAAAAAAAAAAAAGAAAAGAAAAACGACGAGACGAGTGTATAGGACCATTGGTATACTAGTATGCTGTGTGAATGGAATAATGTTAAGACGAGATCCTTAGGGGGGTGGAGTCAAGCGAATGGTTTGTAGTGTGATGTGTGTGTGAATTTTTATGTACGAATCAAGCGTATTAAAAATTAGGGGGGTAAATGTAATGAGTGAATGGTGGGCCCACGAATGAGAGTGAAATGATAACGGATGTATGTGTGTACGGAGAGAGGGAGACAATTCTCGCCGAGCAGAGAAGCAGATTATAGTCAGTCGAATGTCGTCCGTCGAAAGCAAGAGTCGTCAATAAAACCGAAATATAATTATCATCATCTACGCGTGTCTCTTCTTTCACCCAGTTCATGTATAATGAAGTTGTTAACCAGCAACAAAAACTATCATCAGAAAAACTTGTAATTATCATCATCAAGAAACAAAAAAAAATAATAAGGAAAAGAAATCATTAAAGTGCTTTGTTTATAGTCATAGCGAATGCTACTTTTACAGGGAGTTGACGTCGCTTGAATACAAAATGATAGTCATTTTCACAATAAAGTGTAATGCGATGCAAAAAAACAATGTCTCCACTTTTGTCACCGGAAAGAATCTCACAACGCAAAATATGAACACCCAATTCTAAAATCAATAATCTTGTACCATTGCATAAACCCTCATTAATGCTCAAGTTCCTGATAAGCATTATAATACCGTATTTTCTAAGACGGAGTTCGTGAGGTGGTACACTTGGTGGTGATAGTGTATTTAAATATTCTGGCAAGATAGTTTTGTTGATTTGATCATTGTCGCCACAATTTTCAGTGCTGTCAACGCTGGTATAAATTCGTTCAGTAGTTTCATCGAATAATTTCATGACCCTTGAATTAATTTCTTCAACATCCACATTTCGAGCAGATAAAATGGCACATTTAGCTACTTCTTTAAATCGTCGCGCTCGTATCAATTGTGCGAACGTATCTTCAACAATGTCGCGATCTCTACCTGCCACACAACGGCTTGGAATCATAAAGTTATGATCCTGATCATTCAAAAAACCATCACCAACGTTGAGTAAGAATTCAGCAAATTCTACTTCGTTTGGCAAAACTCTCATGTTTTGAGTTAATGCGTATTTAGAGAAATGTCGCCAAAGTGAACTGTACTTGATCGATAGATCCACAATTTCACTGCGGGTACTTCGTGCTTTCACTGGGAGAAGCTGTCTTAAATCTCCACCAATAACTTTTCCACCGAATGGTTTATCATTGTTCATAATATGTTGCAACGTTTGATTCACCACTTCCAGTGCGTATCGAGGGGCCATTGGTGCTTCATCTCAGATGAAGAGATGCACATTTTTAAGATATTCACCTGCTTTCGATTGCATTTTAATGCTTGATGTGGAATCTGCGTATAAAGGAACTGGTAGTCCAAATGTCTTGTGCACTGTCTTGCCTTCGGGGAGCAATATGGCTGCAATTCCAGTAAAAGCCATAGCACTGACATATTTCCTTCTACCTCTGACGAGATTGGAAAGAACTGTATTTGTAAAAGTCTTTCCAGATCCTCCAGGACTATCGATGTAAAAGCATGTTTGCCCATTGTTATTGTCATCAATCGCACTCATAACAATATCCACAAATATCTTCTGTACTTCATTAAGCTGTGCGTATTGCTGGATACCAATTTCATTGAATTGAGCAGGCAACGCATGAGATTCATCATCCCCTGATATAACAATCTTTTCCATTGTTGGAATTTTTGTTATGTTTGATCCTTCATCAATAAGCATGCGAGCAATTTGTGAGTATGCTTTTCTTTGCGCTTGTTTTGTGCTGATATTTATCGCATAATCTTCCGAAAATCTTATTTTGAAACTCTCCCAAAGTTCCTCCGGATGAATCGGTTGACAGTGAACCAAGATCCTTACGAAAAGTCTTCGAAGCAAACGTGGCATCATCCAGATCACAGCTTCTTCAATCGCTCGCCGCCATTCATCATCATCTTCAATTATACCAAGAGCTAGACATGCTGATACAAAACTTTCACAAACCTGTCCGTCGACTGTTTTCAAATCAATAAAACTTCGTGCTCCTATTTTTTGTCACATTAGATGAAAATGATAACCCAAAAAAATATGTATACGAAAATACGAACTACGAACTGTGTAGAAAGACGCGCGCCAGTTCGGACTGAAATTAGCAGCGCACAACGGTATGAAGTAGTCGATTATCGAAGACTGCCATATATGGTCATATTGCGATATATTCAAACGATGTATAACGTTAAAGTTAAATAAACAAAACAGTTCGTGATGAATCTTGACATACTACAAATAAGAACACTGTCCGGCACTGTAATATTCTCTTTTATTGATCGTCAAGAACTGACGATTGTTTATAACCGAAAAGAAAAATTTGTCAAAAGAAGAAGAATATATGAATATATCTATTCTCCAAGATTATGTTTAGAACAATTATACAAAAATAAAACAAAGAAAAGTTGAACGCTTTCCGCTAAAAGTCGTTTCAATATTCATGATGATATAACTTCTTAAAAAAATTAATATACATGTAACAGCTTGATTAGAGTTCGCTCGCTCAGGAAATAAATATAATTGAAACAAATCTTATTGCCGTCACCGAAACGTGGCACACACTCACTCATTCACGCACACACACACACGCATACCAATACATATAATGAAACGGGAGACACCAGTCTCGTGTCCGATCGATGATTATTTCGATTTTAAATTGTCGACTTATCTTCGTTTTCGTGGTGGATACTCCCTCGTTGGCTCTTGTACTCCGGAAAACCTCGGAGACGTGATGGAGTGATGATTGACAAATCTTTTGATATCCGTGGGAAAATTGGGATGGCCAAGCCCAATGCATCCAGATCGATTGGAATATCTTTCGAAGCTTCAGTTCGTTGCGTCTCCTTCGACGGTTCCGGAGCAAGAGAGCGAGGATTCTCAAGTCGGTGAACTCCCGAAAATTAGACAACGACGAGTAGGGAGAAGGGGCACGCCCAATGAATATTGGTCGATCACCAGATCGAATTCGCAACAAAGTCGCGCGAGATATGAACATAGCAGTCTCATCTTACAGCACATATAGAAAGTGATGTAAAAAATTTGTCAAGACCATTGTCACCATTTCCGAGAAAGCTGGTGACAAAGGAATATCCCCCTACCCACTGATCGCAGTGAAACGCATGTCTTTTTGCCCTACGGGCAGTCGGGAGTTGAAAAATCTGGAAAAAAAGTATTGTCAAATTTGGCACTAAAGAATATTTTCACCAAATTTTATAAAATTCTAAACTTTTTGAAATTTTTTATGTTTTTAACATGATTTATAGCATGGCAACATTATATCACCTGTACCGAAACTCCTTAAAAAATATCAATGTCGGTCGAAATTTGCATTATGATGGAAAACACAGTGAAGAGATGATATTTTTGTCATCTCAAAATGCAGATAGAGCCGGAAGAGGAAAGTATATCGTAACGAGTTGGAGTGCAATTAGTATGCATCTCATGTTCATGGGCCATTCTAATTAGAATATACTAATTTCTTTTTGGCTCGTGTTTTAAGATAATCAATATTCGCAATATTATATCGAAAAACAACGAACTCTTACTCGTCGGGAAATAAAAATAGAAGTCGACAGGTTATATTGACTGTTGACGTTACGACAGCACCGACAGCACTTTTATAGAGGGTCCGAATTGTTAGTACTGCAAACAGACGTTAATGCGCTTACTCAAATCGGACCAACCGTGAGCAATGTGAGCATGTAAGCACTGTTCGCACATGGACGTAGGAAATATATGGACGGAGTATTAGTCGAGGGTGGTGAAGCCTGAAGGGTGAGGGGGATGATAGTCTATTTCCACGGATATGATTAACCATGATGGCGGCAACAATGTATATTCTCACGGCGAAATCTTATGGTGGGTATAGAGAGTTTAAAAAAATGTAACCTCCAATCAATTATGACACGCAACTAGAAATCTAACCTCTAATCGATTGTAAGATATGAATAATTATATTTCGTAATTGAGATATCGTTCACAATGATGAGTTAAGCGAAATGTTGGTTAATTAAATAAGGAATGTATTGAAAAAATACACTGGTACTTATTGTACAAAATATCTATGAAATTTATTTTTTTACAATAAATAAACATTGTGGACGATCGGAATTGATGTACATCATTGGCCTTTAAACAAAACCAATTTGTTATACTTTTGTCGTTTGCTTAAGACATTATCAATTGCGTTACGTCCTATGTGATACAATCGAATTTTTATATACTTGGCAGCGGATGCCCTCATTAAATATGTATAGCGTGATTTTCGAAAGCATTCTGGTCATGGGAATGATTCCTTATATTGTTGAACAGATTAGTATTTCCAATAAAAGATTTCAATACTTGATTTAAAAGAAAACCTGCACAGTTTTTTCGCAAATATTGACCGCCACTTTCCTTTAGAGCCTGACGGATAACAGTTTCTGTTTTATTGCAAACTGCAATTACATTGTGCGAGGGATAATTTAAACCACCACAGTTTTTGAGGTTGATTAATGAACATTCAATGTGCGATTCATTACCTATAAGGGCCTCAATGCAGGTTTCACAGTGTAAAGTTTTTTTCAAATGCCTTACAACAAAACCTGCAATGTAAACTATCACTCGCATTTAAAATTCAGATTGCGTCGCACTATGGGGTAAATTGGGAAAATCTTCAATATTGTCCTCGAAATCTGTCGCATTCATTATACGTGATTTCGGAGTTGATGCGTTAATTACAGCTTCCGAATTTGTAGAAACATGTAATATTGATATCTCTTCAAAAGGAATGCAGTTTCCTGTCGAAGTTTCTTTAATCTCTGTATGTACAAGTATTTTTTTATACGCAGCTTTGAATTATCGAGCTGTCGGATTATTACTACAACCTCCATGGGCTCTTATGCAGCCGAATACCATTTCAATATGGTCCTGACTGAATTTATAGGCTGGCAAGTACTTTAAAACATCTTGATTGACAACCAATTCTTGATAAATGACTGTTAGACTCTTTATACACATAATGAATCCGATAATGGCAGTTTTTTTTCTGGTATAAATCAACAACTGTCCTTCGCACGTACGCAATTGTGACAAATAGTTGTAGCAATCGATTAATTTTTCCAAAATGATCGCTGCATTTGATTCGTTCAATGGTTTTTTAAATCCAAGCTGTTTCATATTTCTTGAATTCAATATGTCAAAAAGGTCATTCACTATTCGTGTGAATCGTATCGTGGGACCTGCATCTGCAAATTCGGAAAACTGCAAATCTGTTCTACAGATTTCTAAAGCATCGGCTACGGAGGCACTAAAAGTTTGCGCCGCAAGTTTAACTTTCATTTTTCGATCGTGATACTTTACATGTGGTGTGCGTAATTTATTACCTAAGTGCAACCCTTCCTTGACTTGTATGTCGTTTAGGGCCGCGAAAAATTTCCATTGAATTTTATCTCCATTGTCATCGATTAACGCTTTGTATTCTTCAAGAATATTGCGTAACAATTTTGAATCATGACACGGGATCAGAAAAGTAACAACCTTTTCATTTGTTATCGGATGCGAGAAGTAACTCTGAAAAGATTGATAATTTAGGTTACATCCTAGAATTGTGCACATAGTTAAATCAGAAGGAGCACCATCAAAAGTCACAGCTATTATTTTGATGCCATGCTCATGCAATACTATTAATGCTTGACGAACCAAATTGGCTTTTTGTTCAGCAGTCAGGCTGCGAATTGAAAAGTATCCAACGGGAATTTTCCACGACCCGTTGACGCAACTCATCAAAAACATTAATGTTTCATTCGAAATTGTTCCGCGTTATCAATATGAGGCCCCATGTCGACTTAAAACTTTTCGCCATCATACTCGACATGTTGTCTCACAGCCATTTCATCTAATATCAGCACTCCGAAAAGCGGATAATTCAATAATGCAGCACGTTTTTCAATCGCTTGCAGAGCTCCTTCATCAAAACCAGGCTCACCATTAACCGATTTGTACCATTTGGAGATTGTCTTTGCGGATGCGGCAAACAAGTGTCAAATTTCTTTCGAACGTATGCATACGCGCGAGGCGAATAGTAATGCAAAGTCAACGCAAACGATCTTATTTCTGGGGTGTACTTTTTTGGCACTGATATGTTATTAACTTTCGAGATTTGACGTCTCAACAATTGCTCATTAAAATTACCTATGTCCTTTAGAACATCCAGTTGTTGTACATCGAGTAAATTTTTTTGCCGCAGAGCTGCTAATACATCTTTAAATTTTGCAGCGTACTTGACGATCCTCCGTTTTTTTTTGCTGAATCGGCCTAATTTTCTTTTTATATGCAATTTTTGTGTTGTTGAGATCAGTTCGCAGTACTATTTTCCGTGGGGAATTATCTGAAATATGTGGAGAGACTGCAGTTCCTTGCGTAATGCATCTTATTGGCTCTGGCGAAGTACATGCATCCTTGCGAGACACTGCTACCTACCTACGGTAAAACATGAATGAGTTCCTACTCAAATAATGATAAATAACAATCACAGAAATCTGAATAATTATTTAGCTGATTCGGCCGCACTGATAAAAAAATCATTTAAAAAAATCATACTTTATTTTATTTAAAAATATCATGACGACTACTGGCGTCAGATGTGGCAGCGAAAGGAAACAGAAGCGACGGACATTATGAGAACCATGTTTGATTGACTGTGACAGGGCGCTGGTCGAGACTTAACGAAGACTGTGATAAGACTGAGATTAAGATGCCCGCACTGGCCGTTGGCCGGCACGAAGCCTTCGCTCTCGTTGTCGAGCGCGTCGCCTTCGTGTTGACTAGAGAGCGCCCAGGAGGTGCTGCCCCGACGTGAGTCGCACAAAAAGCTCGCGTCGCTTGTAAGGCGATGCGGATTCCCGAACACATTTCGTGTAAAGAGTTTTAAAGTTTCATTCTATTATTTGTTATTTGAAAAATTTTTTTTTATCACATATCATTTCGAGTCCTTAATTTTATAAATCAGAATAACAAAAACAAAAAAATATAAAAAATTTGGAAAAATTATGGTTAATCAAAAATATCAATATGAATCTTCACTTCTCACACAAAATATTCCTAAGTTCATGATTTTCGATTTACGTAACCTTTTCAGAAATATTCCTTATTTTTGATAATTATGATAAAAAAGTACATAACTTGACCAAAAAACGTTGTATTTTATTTTTTAAAAAACCAAAATTAAGCTAAAGATGTCCCCTTCAAGGTTTCCTTATCAAAAAGTTGGTTTATTTATTGATACGAGCTTAGCACCCCATTAAATGAAGTAAAAAACCCCAAAAAATAGCCATATTCTAGGATACGTACCGAGTGAAAAAAATCGCATAAATTATTTCAAAAAAAGCAAAATGAAACTATAATTTTCTGCTTGAAAATTCCGTTTTTTAAATTGTTGAAAATTTTTTTGGCCAACATATTTGACTGATCATTTCCAAATATTGGAAGGCTAAAGTTAATTACAGTATAATTTGAATTAAATATTACCAAAATATTTCCGTAAATTTCGGCCCATAAATTTATGGGGGGAAATCTTCGTTGATTCCTCCTGGCTGAAACCACGTGGGGATTCTCCTCACTCCAGTGATGGAAATTGTGGCAATTCCAACTTTCATTAATACCGAAGGTGCATTCATCCGTAAAAATAATTCGCGTCACAAAACCCGGTTCTGCCTCTTCACTATTTATAATAAATCGGCAGAATTCGAGTCTCGCCGGATAGTCGTGGGGCTGCAAGCTTTGCACCCGAGTGTAATGGAATGCATGCCACTTTTCGCTTTTCATAAACTCCTGGACGATCGAGTAACTCGTTCCAAGAATCCGAGCCGCATTTCGCAAACTTATTTTCGGTCTACAACGGAATAAGTCAAGAATTCTTCTTTCAAGCCTCGGCGTCGTTACTGTTCTCGGTGCTCTCCTGTTCCGGTGATTGGGAAGTACATTTCCCGATTCACACATTCGTCGGTATGCGTTATAAATAACAATGTTATTAGGATGCCTTGGTCGATTTGGATAAGTTTCTCTGTAGATCCGTGCCGCAGCCAGTGCATTAAAGCAAGCTTGCACGTAGCACGTCACCATTTCCGAATATTCTTGAATTAAATAATCCACCATTATTATGAAACGATATTGAAACTGAACCAAGATTGAGATAAACACGACATGTCTCGATGTTTCTAAACCGTGAAATGTCGATACTGCAACCATTGATGCTTCATTTGTCACGAAAACAAACGAAGGCGAATAAAAAAAACTCTCTTGTCTCTGACGTAGATATATCCATAGATAATCAAGATCGCTTTCGTTTTTCACGGTTTCGTTTCACGATGCATTTATGCTGAGGATGCTTATTGCTATGTTGGCTTATTTTGTGAGTGCTCGGGGCACAACAGTTGGTAAATAAAAAATAATAGAATGAAACTTTTAAACTCTTTACACAAAATGTTTTTAACTTAATGGTTCTCGAGATACGCCACTTTTTCAGACATTTGCGTTTGTTCGACAATTTCGATTAAAAAAAAAAATACATAACTTCGTTAAAAAAATATCGCATTTTATGTTTCTAAAAACCTAATCAAAGCTGAAGATTTCTACTTCAAGGTTTATCAACCAAAACGTTAGTTTTCTCACTGATACGAGCCTAGCACCCGATTTATTCAGGAGAAAAAATCGTGAAAATAGCCATTTTAAAAGTTACGTACCGAGAGCAAAAAAATGGCATAAATTATTTTAACAAAAGCTAAAATGATCTCGAGTTGTTTTGTTTAAAATTGCATTTATTAAATTAAGGGGGTCCTGAATTAGAAGGTCCAAAAATACAATGTTTTGGGGAATTTTTTTATGGTAAAAAAAAAGCAAGTCGAGCGAAATTTTCAGATTATTTTATTACATGTCTGAACATGAGAACACAATTTTTTTAAAGGAAAATATTCACAGGCAACCGATTTTTATGCACATTCGTGCAACTGCTGTTTTCAATCAGCGGGACAGATGGAGCTCGTAATTTCCATCTGAAACAAAAAAACCAAAAACCATTTCAATTGTAAAATATATTTCTTCTATATGAACTAAGAAACACTAAAAAAATTATGAAATTCGAATGTTTTCTCGGGTTTGAAACAGAAAATGTGCTTTTTGTGAAAAAAAAAATCATTTCAACTTGTGAAGCCAATATTCACGCCAAAAGGCCCGGGTTTCGTGTTGAAAAAAAAAAAAAAATTCCAAGAATTTTGGAGCGCCCCGAATTGTAAGCACCGGGGTTATCGAGGCAAGGAATGGAAGGGCAAGGAGAGAGGAAAGGCAAGCAGTCGGTGATAAGGCCTCGTGGGCGCACGATCGGGAGCGGCTGAAATTCGCGGAGAGCGTACCGTCGGGGAATCAAATAGTGCTTAAAAAAATACGATTTAAAATAAATTATTTCTACACTTGCTAAAAAAGTTGTTAAGAATTTTTTTTGTCGACAATGTTTTTAGTTCATATAGAAGAAAAATATATTACAATTAAAATGGTTTTTGGTTTTTTTGTTTCAGATTAAAATTACGAGCTCCATCTGTCCCGCCGATTGGAAACAGCAGTCGCACGAATGTGCATAAAAATCGGTTGCCTATGAATATTTTTCTTTAAAAAAAATTGTTTACTCACGTTCAGACATATAATAAAATAATCTGAAAATTTCACTAGTCTTGCTTTTTTTTTACCCTAAAAAAATTCCCCAAAACATCGATTTTTTTGACCTCCTAATTCAGGATTTCCCCTTAACATTCAGTGTGTTAAACTTTGATACAAAAATAAAACTATTAATGGAAAAAAAATAGTCTTTCGATCGAAATAATAGTGAATGACCTGTGTCAGTTTAAATAGTTATTGAGATCCGATAAAACAGTAATCGTGCAATCGAGTCCATTAAAGGTTCATTGTTTTTAATGATTTAATATTAGCTATCACGAAAACATAATATTTGTGTCAAAACATATTTGCTATACCGATCATAAATTACTGAATAATGTACAAGTAATTGATTTATTTGCTTTAAATAAATTTTAGTTTTTTCAAAAATCTAGAGTCGCGGCAGCGACTCTGAGACAAGTACATTTATATATGACGAGTCGCTGACAGAGTCTTTACCGGAGCGATAGCGTTCCCAATTGTTTCCGAAAATTTTAGTATATTACGCCACTGTGAAGGAAAGTACACTATTTCAAATCGCGGGCAAAATTGTCACCCGAGCTGACAATTTTGCGATTGCGATTTGAGATCTTTTTTCACTCCCGTGTAGCGTATACTATTTTTCGCCACACCTTCGCGGAAATTTCAACTTTCGCGGAGCGGAAAAGTGAACTTTCCGTGCAGGTGTGGTGAAAAACTTTTTGCCTAATTAATCAAATGTGAAAAATAGTATACGCTACACGGGAGTGAAAAAAGACTATCTCAAATCGCGGGCTAGTCTACTTTCCCTCCCTAGTGGCGTAATATACTATTATGTCAATGTTTAATACTTTTTTAAAAATGTTCTTTCAACCATGAACCTCGGTGTTGTACTAATTCTTTGTTTTCTTATCGCAGTTACCCAAAGAAAACCCGAAGAGGACCAGAAATATTCAAACGGATCAGTGGAAAATCGAATTTCAAATTCGTATTTTTAATACGATATTGAAATGAATTAAGAAGATTGATTATGGTTCAGAACGTTGATAATTCTGCTCGAAACTGAGGAAAAAGAATGAATGTATTCGATAAAAAAATAAATAAAAAAAAACATAAAAATTCCCGACTGAAAAACTCCTTCACTTAAAGAAAACAGTATTAAACTTTAAAAAGTCTGAAATAAAAAAATAGATGTCGGGATTTTTGTCGGGAGATGTCTTAGTGATAAAAGCTAATAAATAATAATGTATTGTAACGGGACAGCCTTATCCCCTGTCACGATTTCTGGTTTCACAGAAATCCTGACAGAGGGCGACGGACTGAGCGCTCTCGCGTCAGCGGAGCATCACCCGTACGCCGATAAGGCTCCCTCACCTTTCCATTCTCCCTCTCCTTATTCCTACCCACAAAAATTCATACTCACTATAATAATGGAACACTGATAACCTCAATCGAGGAAATACGCTTCTCGTACAATTAAAGTACAGTGACGCAATAGCGAAGCCTGGCCCGATTGCGTCACGAGAAGTTCACTGTCCTTAGAGACGCCGTAGTGAGGCTATGGCGTAAAGAAGGAGGCGATAACAGTGGAGCACTGGTTGCTCATGATCCGGACGAGAGTAGTCGTTCTTGCTTTCCGAGTTCGAATTATTTCCTCGACGGGCAAGACGGGGAAATCTGAAGGTGACTCCTACTCCTAGCAAAGACCTCGCCGGTCAGTGCACGAACCTGCACACCACCTCTCCACGAGAGAGAAGAGGATCTCAACAATCCTAAGTTTCGATTTTTGAACAACTAACCAATGTTCAAAAATCATGAAACGTTTCAGTATGGATAATGAATAAATGACGATGAATAAAAATAATTACTGAATCTCAAATGATGAAATTGATTGAACTTGATCATTTCCATCATCATCACTGCAAAACAGGCAAACTTTCCTCTGCGGTAAGTGGAGAGCCTGATTCATAGGGATTTTGCATATATTAATTTTTGTCAAGTTTCAGACAGTGTCTTGATTTACAGCGGAACAATGTGTACAGTTGATAATATTGATTGATATGAATCTCCTGATATTAATCGATTCTTATTTTTCACATGGTATCAAAAGCATGCTCCTCAACCCTGTCAGATAAAAAGAGTCTTAGGAGTTCTAAAGCTGATATGAAAAATCCTTGCAGAATTGTCAAAATAGTAACAGCGATGGGTCAATCACTGCGAAACAGGCAAACTTTCCTCTGCGGTAAGTGGAAAGATCAAGTCGCAGGAATTCCATTCACGGAATTTGATTCATTGCTGCGAACTGGACAAACTTTACCCTACGGTGAATGTCCAATCAGCACCAAAAAAATTCACTCGATTCAACTTTTATTCCTCGATTATTTGCACCGGCCAAGATACAGGAGCAAAATAAGCAGCGATGACAATCTTCTCATTTTTCTCATATTAATCAGTTTTTATATTTTACATGATGACAAAAACAATGAGAGCTAATGAATAAAGATTATGACAATACTTCTTATACTGTCGTATCGGAAAAATAATTGATTCTACGTAAGATACGCCTGCATGAAAGTTATGCAATGAATGATTCGAAATCATTATTTTGCTATTTTTATAGCAAAATGATTTCGTTCATTCTCAAAATGAATTACGATCCATTTCTCTGCATCACATTTCATGATCAATAAGTGAAAAAATGTTCACTATAGTCGGTTTCATCTCCGGCAATTTATTGAAAAAATTGAGCACGCAAAAGCTGTTACAATAGTGACAGAACCAATACTACTGCAATAGCCTATGAGAAGGAATGAACCCAATGGTTTGCCCGATTGATCCTTGATACGGGAGGTATTTTACAACGGAATCACCTGCAAAAATATTCGGATTCATTCCAACTCCGACAAAAACATTACTCGATCGTAATGTGCAATTTTTAACTCCCGACTGCCCACTCGGGCAAAAGCCGTGAGTTATGCGTTTGACCGCGATCAGCTGATTTTCACGAATTTTTCAAGCAGAATGTTTGTTGAAACGGCGAAAAATTACTTGACCAAATTTGAGACACAGGTTCTATTACCAGTGGATGTGGTTTGGAGTCGTAATTTGATACTATTGTTTGTATATTTAAAGAATAATTAGAAAAACAAAAAATCACCGTTCATATATATCGACACAACAATAGGTGATGCCGCCATAACTATATTCACTCACAACGACTGCACCATACTTCACTCGGTTGTTGCTGTGACAGATTGGTTGATTGTTGTGGTAATATTTTTTTTTATTCAGTCATATTTATTATTATATTTAATAAAAAAAAAAAATAACACTCAAAAAGAAAAAAAGAATGACCCTATTCCGATATCGACTGCAAATTACTGTGATATAGGTTATCTACCGTGTAATCGCGTTCTGACAGTAATGGCAGCGAATATTAGAACGTACCAATTGATCTCCCGAATAACATGGGCACGACCATATAAATAATAATATGAAACACGAGCACGAAACTATATAAATTTTAAAAAATTAAAAAAAAATGTTTTTTTTTTTTTTTAGCCGGCGTATGTTATATGAAGATGTGATGCTGATTGGCATCATCCTGGCCGCCTAGAAGATGAATGATGAAAATATCGAATATATTTGTTTTTTTTTTTTTTATCCAACATATGAAAATCTTATTGTTTAACATATGAAAATCTCAGATTAATAATAAGAATTCTTTCTAGCCTGGGTATAATTTTTTTATTTTAATATTTTTTTTATTTAACATATGAAAATCTTATTGTTTAACATACGAAAATCTTATTGTTCAACGTATGAAAATCTTAGATTAATGAGAATTCTTTTTATTTTACCCTGAGAATAATTATTTCCAATTCAGCATATGAAAATATCATTTCAACATGTGGAAATCTTAGATTTAGGATTTTTTTTACCGTGGGTATAAATCAATGAAGGCGTAAAAACAATTTCGAATACAGGGTGTAAATACTTGAAGTTTTACATTTAATAAAAAAGAAAAAAAAATGTTCATGAAAAAAAAACCGCATCCGTCTTCGTTCATTTACACGGATATGAAAAAAGAAAAAACGTGTAAACAAATTTGAATACAGAGTGTGAAAGCTTGAACTGAAATACAGGGTGTAAGTACTTGAAGTTTTACATTTAATAAAAAGAAAGAAAAAAATGTACTGAAAAAAAAGCATCCATCTTCGTTCATCTACACGGATATGAAACAAGAAAAAAAGGGTTATCAAATTTGAATACGGAGTGTGAAAGCTTGAACTGAAAAACTGATAACGAATAAAAACAAAAAAACCAAATTTGAGTTCCAAGTGTGAAAACTTGGACTCAAATACTGATAAAGAATAAAAAAGAAGGACTGCATCTGTCTTTGTTCATTATTATAATTTTTTTTTATCATTTCTATTATTCTCGAGTTTGTTAGTCGAGCCGATCACGCGGAAGAGTGTTGCAAATGCGCCACAAATTCGCTGCGTTTCGTTCAGTTGGCCTCTTTTTTTTTGTCTTTTTCCTTGGCTTGGCTTTTTTTTTTGTTGTTTTCATCATTTTTTCCTTTGACTTGGCCTTTTTTCGTGCCGCTAACCATCGTCCCGCCCGTTGCCAGCACGCTGGCAACAATGCGTAGCAACAATGATCGTAAGATCATTGTTGCTGTGATCTGCTTCTTTCGATATATTCTTATCATAGGAGCGACGCAGAGAGTCCCGAGAACTCCTTTCAGGGTGCCGATATTCTCGTCGCTACTGAGAACATCTTGGGCTCCGATATCTTGAGCAACGCGAGTCACGATCATTTGTTCGTGAATGCGAGTCGTGATCATTTGTTCGCGACCGTGAGTTGCGGCCGTGTGTTTGTGAACGGGAGTAACAATCTATAGTTCGTGGAGACTTATCGCGATCGTATGATTTATCACGTTGACGATGACGTTCTACATGAGGACGATGGCTTTGCATGTATCGTTCAACTGAAGATTGGTTGGATTTTCGGCAGCGTTTCGATTGATGAAACTTCGATTCGGGCGGTGGATCCTTCAGCCTCTTTCTATTTCGAGAATCCAAACTTGGAATAAGAAAAAAACTACGTTAGCGTAATTGTTTCTCGTATTTAATTTGCTTAACCATTTGATAGAAATAATATTTTTTTTTTTATTACCGAACACTTTCGTCATCGTCTCGAAAACGTTGTCCCAACGGCATTATCATACCGTCTCCGTTGTAAGCACATACATCTATCGTCATATTTCAAATGAAATCACGGTTTTTTTTCGTTTCTCGCGTAATTTTATTTCTCAATAATCGAACTACTATAGACAAATATAAAATGTACTGTATGAAAAAAATCATTTTTTTTTTCTTACCGAATACTTCCGTTATCGTTTGGGAAAAATTGTCCTAACGGCATTATCATATTTCTTCCGCTGTAAGCACAAATATTTGTTGCAATCTTAGAAATGAAAGCATTATTATTAATAGCAATTAATGAAGTCATTATTCTTTGACGCTGGTTTATTCGGTCATACAGTCGACTAGTCAACAGTTTCCAGTGGGAATGGAATTTGAACTTGAAAATCCACCTATTATTGATAAACTGTCTGTTATGCAACAGGATATGGAGATTCCAGGTTCAGTAGAAAAAAATTATCAAATATTATCTGTAATGACATCAGTTCTCAGGCCCATTGATGAATGCATACCGCAGCTAGCATCTGTCATTTGTTCTAATGATGATAACAAACCTGTGAACAATATTCCTTTGCGCACAATACAGCGGAAAACAGCGCCTCCATTACAGATGCATGTTGAGCGTAGGGCAGAGGAATTGGCTTGGTTTTATTTGTTTCCTAAGGGTCGGAATGATCTTCACGAGCCGTTACGACAAATTCCAATTAACCCACTTGATTATTACCAAGCAAGAGTAATGAGTGCAGACAAACGGTTTCAGCGGAATGATATGGAGGAGATATTGGTAAATAACTATTTGCGGTATCAATGGCAATTCTTCGGTACAGACAAGTTTCAGCACCTGAATGCGCATATCGCCTTTGCCATTTACGACTGAAAGATAGTTCAAGAAAAGTCATTTTTGTCAATACTTGTCGGCCAGAAGAGAGGTACCGAATACTGAGGTGTGACGGTAACCAAGGGCAAGTATGTACATAAAAATATATTTGATCGTTACATATCCAGGCCAGAGGATCTGGATGAGTTGAGTTTAGCTGAATTTGCTGTCATGAATGAACCTATGACGAACGTTTCCAATGAAGAAGAAAAGCTCGGGGATTGGGAAGCTTATGGTATTCAAAATGAAACAGCCGCCTCGAGGAAAATCATCCGGCTTCAGAATGGTATGCGTATGAAAAAACGTAGCCGAAATGCAATTCTGAAAGTTCGAAATTACACTCAAACAGGAGATCGAGAAGGATATTTCTATAGTTATTTAGTTGCCCACGTTCCATTCAGAAATGAGGAAGAACTCATCGGTAATTACGAAACAGCGGAAGCTGCTTCTAATGCGATACATCATCTTCTCCGATCCCTTTCGCACGGGATCCAGGAATTTCAACATGTAGAACGTGAATTGCAACAAGTGATAGCTCAAGTTATAGCATTAGAGGGTGTTGAAACTCGTTATCCAAGGTGCAATAATGCTGATGATACCGAAATAAATAATCAAGTTGAAGCACTCGTTGAAGGGTATGAACCAGGCCAGATAGATATAGACATGGTCGATGATAATTGCGCAAATAGTGACGAGCCTGTAATTACCGCTGACGAATTCTTGGAGTGCATCCGGAGTTTGAACGGTTTGAACGTCGAACAAAAAAAAACTGTTTCAAAAAAGAACTGATACCATTCGGCAAGATATAAGTGAAGATGAGCGGTCAGTAGACACCCTCAAACTTTTTATTACTGGTGGTGCTGGCTGTGGCAAAACGTTCTTGTTGAAGTTGATTGTGCATCAAATTAAAACTTGTTACGCACCAACAGTAGATGTACTTCTTAACGCATCTTTTGTTAAAGTATGCGCTTTGACAGGGGTAGCAGCTCGTCTAGTTCGTGGGCGGACACTTCATAATGCATTTCCATTGGGAATCGAGAAAGGAAAAGCATCTGCGTATAAACAACTAACTGGGGAACGTCTTGAAGAATTGCGGCGCAGGTGGAGATACATAAAATGGCTAATTATCGATGAAATTTCTATGGTATCTTACGAGATTTTACGCTCCGTTCATTTACGTCTCCAAGAACTTAAGGGACAACACCACTGTGACCCTACTTTAAAACTTGTTGATATGTACAATAATAAGATGATGGACTTTTTAGCATCTCGTGAACGAATTTACGTAATCAACGCACGCGATGAATCCAGAGAACCTCAAACTTATGGGCAAAGGCCTCCAGCCGCTGCCGTCCCTGCGTTGATCCAAATAATACCGGAGGGTTCTTAAGCTCAATGAAACTTGCAATTGGTTGCAGATTTATGTTGCGTACTAATATTCGAGTTACGGAGGGACTCGTTAATGGAGCTATGGAAATTGTACGAGGGTTCGAATGGGAAGCTTTACGAAGGGATCAACTTGAGGATGGAGAATTACCGAAAAAAGTATACATACAGTTCGATGACCTAACTGTAGGATGTAGTTTCAAAGAAACTAACGGGTTTGTTGGAGTGTCACCGGTAAGTATGACGTATCAAGGGAATAAAGGATTTGGCAATGTTGAGCGGGTGATGTTACCCTTGATTCTTAGTTGGGCCGTTACCATACATAAATTGCAAGGAACCACCGTTGATATAGCTGTGGTATATTTAGGAAAGAAGATTTTCGCCAAAGGACAAGCATATGTCGCACTTAGCCGTGTTCGATCCCTTGGAGGTCTCGTCATATGTGAGTTGGATAGGAAAAAATTGTTTAATCATCCGCACGACGGTAAAGCGTTGAAGGAGTTACAACGGCTGCGAAATATTAGCAGTGATATTTATTAATTGTGATAATAGTATCAATTATGATAATAGCCTCTTGGATCTCCGTTTTTTTTTTATTCGGTATTTGATGTAGAGCTCTTTTCAAAATTTTTTTTTCCACGGAAGGTTTGTGTTATGTATTGTACGTCGACAATACTTGTTTCTTTGGTGATCTGTGTTTTGTATATACTCGTCATGGATCTATATTACAATTGGTTTCGTGGTCTCCAATATACAGAAGTCAACGAAATAAAACAACACTATACGAAGTAAGTCAATGTTTTCTTTTTTTAATTTGGTTATTTTCGAAATGAGTTGAATTCTAAGATTAATGCTGATTGTTCAGTTACAGGTGAGATGCGACGTTGGTTTACTTTCTCGTGGTGCGTCTTGAAAACAAATTCATTGAAGACTGTAGAGACAAACATAGTCGATTTTTTTACAGACATTTCGAGCTATCATAAATTTTCAGTCATTGTTTCAGATTAGATATATCACTTTCAGCAGTATTCAATAAATTTGGCTAAAAAACCAACATATGTCAGCGTTTATATCAGATTCATTCGAAATTTCGAACAATTGGCTGATCGATTTTCATACCATTTGTGAATGTTTTTGGAAACGGTATCTATAAAACCGATCGTAGTTACAACTCATCCTCTATTTCTTCATATTATCTTTTTATTTTAAAATACGAATTCTTATAAGCAAAAAAAAGCGGAATGTTTAAATTTTTTTTTTATTTCAATTTCTCTGCCCGAAGCAGTAATAACTCAAGGTTTCGTTGTTTTCTTTTAAATCTCTTCATCCAAAGTAGTGCAAACGTAAAAAAGTGTGAAATAAAAAACTGTTTTAAAAAAACAAAAAAACTCCCGACTGAAAAATGGTATTTAAAAAAAATAAAATCAAAAAAGTCAATTAAAAAAAATAGTAGTAAACTTTAAAGTCTGAAGTAATAAAAAATTGTTTAAAAAAAACCGAAAAATCTCCTCACTTCGAAATGTCATATTAAAAAAGGAAAACTTGGAAAAAAAAAGAAGAAAATAATCATAAAAAAATAACTCCCTCAGGATTTTGTTTTTCTGATCTGAAAATATTTATCAATGAATAATTGAACGATAATTATGGCAACTGATATGGAATCGAGAAGATGTTGGGAGACGTTTCCTAGAGTATGCACAAGAAATGCAGCAAACATCTCCCAACATCCCCTCGATTCCATATCAGTTGCCATAATTATCGTTCAATTATTCATTGATAAATATTTTCAGATCAGAAAAACAAAATCATGAGGGAGTTATTTTTTTATGATTATTTTCTTGTTTTTTTTCTCCAAGTTTTCCTTTTTTAATATGACATTTCGAAGTGAGGAGATTTTTCGGTTTTTTTTAAAGAATTTTTTATTACTTCAGACTTTAAAGTTTTTCACTTTATCGAGCCGATATTATCAATAATAAAATCAACCAGTTTTTACATATTCAGATGAAACCGATGTCAATAAATATTTTCCCGCATCACATTTCACGATCGATAATTGAAAAAATGTTCACTATAGTCGGTTTCATCTCCGGCAATTTATTTAAAAAATTAAGCACGCAAAAGCTAATAGACTGGTTACCGAACAAATACCACTGCAATTGGCACTGTGAAGGAATGAAACCAATGGTTTGCCCGATTGATCCTTGATACGGAAGGTATTCTACATCGGAATCACCTTCAGAAATGTTCGGATTCGTTCCAACTCCAACGAAAACATTACTCGATCGTAATGTGCCATTTTTCATTTTATCGTGCCAAGATTATTATTAATAACATCAACGAATTTTTATGTCTTGAGATAAAACCAATGTCACTAAATATTTCTCTGTGTGAAGTGAAGCAACCGATTGGAGTAAAAGTCGGTATGTAAGATTTTAAAATAAATCTGTAATTATTGTCGAGTGATTTTATTTTCAAAAATCAGTTTTTTCTAAGTAAAAAAAATACCAATTCTGTCAAATGTTGATTTTGACTTCCAAACCTTCGTTATTTTGCGAAGTGAACGTAAAAGAATCTCGGCCTCAACAGAAATATTTTTCGATTAAATTTTTACGAAGTAAAACTTTTTTCATTTTTAAATGCCAAAACATAGTCGAGAATTTTATTACCGGAAATTGAATTTACCTCTACTGTTTCAGTCGTCGAATCTTTTTTTTGTGGTGAGGGCGCAGAAGCACAAATTATTCGACTGAGCCGCTACGCCAATTTCAAAGAAAGATTTGCTGCAAAAAATAAATGGGTTTCTCTATACTTCGGACGTATTTTTTGTTAACACATTTCGTCCGAAATTTCGAAAAATCTTGACATAACTTTCTGCGCTGTAACTTTGGACCAAAACGGAAGATGGCGCCTGAAAGTAATAATCTATAATTTTCTTGCTAACCGGCGCTTTGGTCTAGTGGCTAGCGTGCTTGCCTCTAAGCCAGAGCGTCGGGAGGTCCTCGGTTCGATTCCCGGTCCCGTAGTCTTTTCGCGAGAATTAAATATAATCGCACAAATCCCCTCACGGGGAAAAAAACGTGGACAAGTACATTGGTGGTCCCTTGTTTCCCTATGATATTAAAAAAAATCCAAAACGCCGCTTAGAAGAATACAAAAAAAGTTACAAAATAAGTTAAGATCTGTTGAAATATACGTGGCCGAATTCGGGAAGCTTTACTGCGTTTCAATAAATTTTCAAATACGGTTTAATGTTGATAGAAAAAATAATAAAGTTCGGAAATTCAACTATGTCACCAACCAAATTGCAAACGTAAAAAAATTAGATTGTACAAAAATTCTGAACGAAGTACTTGGCGAGAATTTTTCCATGAAATTAGCGTAGTGTATAGATCATGATCACGAACTCGCCAAGTACTTCGTTCAGAATTTTTGTACAATCTAATTTTTTTACGTTTGCAATTTGGTTGGTGACATAGTTGAATTTCCGAACTTTATTATTTTTTCTATCAACATTAAACCGTATTTGAAAATTTATTGAAACGCAGTAAAGCTTCCCGAATTCGGCCACGTATATTTCAACAGATCTTAACTTATTTTGTAACTTTTTTTGTATTCTTCTAAGCGGCGTTTTGGATTTTTTTTAATATCATAGGGAAACAAGGGACCACCAATGTACTTGTCCACGTTTTTTTCCCCGTGAGGGGATTTTTGCGATTATATCACTACTTTTTTCTAAAATTTTTAAATATTTTGGTTCATATAAACTCCTATGGAGACTGTATATAATTACAATCCGCACTTTTAGCTTGTGAATATAACCCATAACTGTTGATTTTATGTTGCATTTCTATATTTTGTAGATGAATATGTTCACTGCGAGATTTAAATACACAGGATCACGAAAAAAAATGCTTACCAGTCTGTTCAAAAGTTTATTCTGAGATCATTTTTTTTCACAATTTATCCAATTTACTCGCTAATCTCGCACTTTATCATTACAGAACTTCACTCAGAATCTCCGTTGAATATTTTTATTAAATCCATTAATCGAAATTTTTCGGACGTCCTGCACTTGATTATGTCAAAACTCCGTTAATAACCGTTTCACTGTGTAGACGTCATACACTACGCTTACACGGCACTCTTATTCCGATTTGGTTCTAATGGGGTGTATATACATATATATCGGGCATAATAAACCCGATTAATTAATACGGAATAAGAGTTCCGTGTGAACGTAGTAGTCATTGCTCTCTCTGCAGCTGTCACTGGAGATTGGCTTTCATGAAAATGGGTTATAGCTGGCGACAAGAGGCCTTTGATGGTGTTGTATACAGACACGTTAAATTTTTATGTGTTAGTAACTTTTGCATAATCTTGAGCCCGTGCAAAGTTTTTTCTCAGCAATTACGCGACCGATCATGCTGATTTTGGGCGCAATCGAAAGAGAATTTCTTAATTAGCTAAAAGTTCAATTTTTAAGTTCCTCAATTGCTTCTGAGCTTCGTAATTCAATAAAATGACATGCCAATTTTACCCCCACCACCGCGAAAAGTTTTGTTTCGAGAAAGTATAGTCTCGGCGAGCCTCGGGCCAGCAGACGACAGGGCTGTCAATGTACTTGTCCCGAGACTCTACCGAGTCTCTTGATGAGCGTGACCAGCTCCAGATGTATATATGAGACATACGCAGGTACTTGTACATGCGTGTGTCACATGTATACAGCTGTAGTTCATGTTTACATTCTCGCGACAAGGCGTGACGTAGCTCCGGTACCGTGAAGCGAACCCAGGGCCGGCTGTAGTGGCACGGGTTTTCCGCAGTTTCCCTGTGCCCATGGAATCGAGTGCCATGGCGAATGCGCTACAGAGGGGGAAGTCGGATGCGGCCGCATGGGGGGACTGGCTATTCTGCCGACCCTGCATTAGACTATAAAAGCATCTACGCCAGGGGGACAATGCAAATAAAAAAAAAAAAAAAAAATTTTCTTGCTGAAATATTGATTATTTTATCGTTGTAAACTATCGAAGTTATGATAAATTAAGATGACCTCGTAATAATTTTTAATTGTGAATACCTGATATGAAAATAATTAATTCTTGACCTCAACCCTTCAACAACCAAGTTTTTTTGGAGCGTTTAGCATTGTTGGTGCATGGTCAATCTGAATTTATGAGTACCCAATATGCGAAAAAAAGTTATTCAATAATTTTTCTACCTCCAAATGAAAAAGTACCCCAATTGTCTTATTACCCTAAAAATGTTACTTGCAGATTTTGAAACTTACGGATCAATCAACCCCTATGAACTACCTCTTAATTTAAGGCAATTCACCTCTCAATGGATAAAATTTTGTCTAGTTTCCGTTATTTTATCCCGATGTGAATCGAAATATGAGTGTTCCGGAACACATAAGTATATTCTGAAGTACTCACAGATATTTTCAACCCTCACGAACGAACCTACAGTTGGTAAAAATTTTCCCGCAATACATAAAATGTTATTACTCATTTCCTATTATTTAAATTCTAATACAAATCGAAATACGAGTATCCTGCAATACGCGAACATATTTTGAGCAACTTGCGAATCATTTCAATCCTTATGAACTGTCCCTAAATTACCTCCACGAAGTTGGCACCACACTTTTAAGTTACAAATATTTTGAAGGTTGTTCCAGGTTGTTCTAGATTTGTTCTGCATTGTTCCAAAACGGCATGAGGCTGAGACTAAAATATTCGGAGAAAATTGAAAAAAAGACGATTTTAGAGCTGGCACCGCACTTTTAAGATATCGTGATTCTAACGGTTGTTCTGTGTTGTTCTAGGTTTGTTCTATATTGTTCCAAAATACCACGCCAAGAATAAATTTATTTATCACTAATTTCGCGATAAACAATTTTTGACCTAGCACCACATTTTCGAGCTACGGCGATTGTAATGGGTGTGTTGAGTTGTTCTGAGTTCGTTCAACATTGTTCCCAAATATTGCGTTTCCAAAATATTGCGTTCGGAAGAAAATTATTTTTGAAAATTTTTAAGAGAATTATTTATTCAACTAAAGTCCTACCTCTAAAAACTAGCAGTTTTATGGGTTGTTCTAGGTGGTTCCAGGCTTGGCCTAGATTTTTTAAAGTTAGTTTCACGTTGTTCCAGCATATCTTGTTCGAAAAAATTAGTCTTTCGAAAATTTCCAGAAAATTGATTCTATAGCTGCCGACTTAATTCGAAGAAATCGCTATTACGTGGATTGTTTTGAGTTGTTCTAGGTTTTTTCTGGATTTATCAAGTCTCTCCCCATTCTTCCGCAATAGCTCGTTTGAAAGAAATTCATTTTTCAGAAACTTCGAGATAATTTATTTTCTGCATCGCACTGGGATACTAGCACAACTCAGCACAACCTTTATTTCTGCGATGAAAAATTGCAGTCGCAAATCAGAACGTGATGAACCTAAGTTCTTTTACAAAATCGATGAAAATGTCAATTTAATATTTAATTTCAGAGGAATAATTTTTTTTATCGGTAGTGCATCGCACTGGAATGCTAGCACAACTCAGCACAACCTTTATTTCTGCGATAAAAAATTGCAGTCGCAAATAGGAAGGTAATAAACAATATCTCTCGAACGAAATCCATGATGATTGAATCTTAACATTGAAATTTATAGGAATAGTCAATCAGTCAGTCAGTCAGTCAGTCAGTCAGTCACGCGACACTTATATATATTGAAACGTTTCGTTGCCGGGGGTACGGGGATCCAGCGGCGCAGGCCTCGCGAGAGGTTTACGAAACTGAGATTAAAAGATGAAATTTCGGGTGACTCGAGATGTAGTGAATTTTGTTTGAAATTTGTCAAAAAAGAAAAGTTTACTCGTATCGCTCTCTCTCCTTACATTGGTTATTATAACATGCTTCAGGAGATATTGTCATGTCCATGTATGACCTTGACGATCTTTCATCATAGGCATTCAATGAATGAGAGAGAGATCGATGCTAGATAACATAAAATCATCAAAAGAAAACAAGTTAAATTAATTAAAGATATAATAGGTTAAGTTTCACCTACCGACAGTTTGTCCTGGAGGAGGAGAGACGAAATTGATGAGTTTAATTAATATTTTCTGATAAGTTAAGCAACAATGACAGGCTGAAAGCCGAAGGAATGATAAGAGAGAATAACGATTGAGGAGGTAGCGTCGCTCGATCCCTGTGTCCGTGGACGATCCTTCGTGTTGGTGTGCGAGAACTCTATTATTCCCGAAAAATCATATCGTTATCTCTTTCTAACGCACGCAGCCGGAGGATCGAAATTCCGATATTTTAGTTATGATTATTCGTTCACGAAATACAAAGATTTTAGTTATGATTATTTTCCCGAATATCATACGATTTTAGTTATGATTATTTCTCGGAATTCCGATATTCCGGTCACGATCGCTTGCACTCTTTTCAATGATTGATATAATTATCGATTAAGTCGAAAACATTATGCCGCCAAAGATCGTATAGACGTGATTAATTAAGAGTAATAGTGCTCAGAGAATCGATAAGCGCAGGGTGAGGATCGGACATGCAAATAAAGAAACACGGAGTCAAGCGTGATGTTAAATGCGTGTTTATTGAAAATATGTTCCGTGTCAAAGAGCCTGAGCTTGAAAAGTCAAAATTGTGTGTTATTGATATTAATCGTGCATGACGATGGTCAAACGCTTGAGAAGCAAGCGGAGAAAAAGAAATGCGAAAGGATTATAAATCTTTGATATCGATTTATAATCGTTTCTCATGGCCTTCACGATACAGGTTTGTATCGTTAAATACGGAGTGGCCGATGCTCCGTATATCAAAGAACAATTGTACGAAAAATACAATTATTCATAAAAATATGAAATATCGTTCCTAAACATCCGACAGAATAGTCCGTCCGCTGAGCCGTGATTAGTGAACCGGAAGAGATTGAATTTAACCGATACTTATGTTCGCGTTGAACGACGGATAGAAGATAATGCATGTCGAAAAGAGAGCGAATTAAATAATCAAATTAAATTAAATCTGCCTACCTAAGGTCACCATCTAATGCTATCTCCCAAAGTCCGACATCCAGTGCAATACTGGGGCTTCCTTAGAGAGATAGTTCCTTACCACGAACTCAGGTGGAAGTTAGGATGGAGCAATGCTCAGAGACTGGAGCATCGCTGATATTTCTTGTGACTCGTTGAATATGAAGATGTTTCAAATTGTTGCGTTCAAGAGTGGCGATTTCGCCTGTGCGCGCCCTTAAATAGCTACAGGCGTGTGAGGAGAAAACTCCCTTCCTTAGTCATGATAAGGTCTCCCAAGTGGGAAAGGATGAGGAAGGGTGGACTACCGGAGTCAAGATGATTGAGTCACCTTCCTCCCCGATTTCACCCATCGTTTAGCTTGTTGTAGCGGTTACGTTGCTACGACATTCTAGGTGAGTATCAGGAGTCTAAGAGTGTCAAGGAAGTGTTTCCAAGACACGCGGGCGGGGTGTGCGTATGATAGGAAGGGCCGATTAGGCCGCTGGCGTGAGTCACTGACCGCTGATTTGGTCATAGTGAGAGAGAGAGGCGAGCGTAACGCGAGCGAGGCGTGGCCCGTAGCGCGAAGCTGCTGGCCCTCATTTTGCGATAATTTGCTGTCGCGGATTCCTCCGCCCCTCTGGAGTCTCACCTCCGGAACGGTGACAGCCCTAGGGGGCTGTCCCGTTACAATATATATAAATCTGTTTGCTAAGAAGTGTTTGTCCGCTTTTCAATCGAAAACGGCTGAACCGATGACAATGAATCTTTCACGAGATTAAAGATCATGATTTAAACTGAGTTTGTGGTTTTGTAAAATTTCGTTACCTCAATTTTTACAAAAATGAAAAAAAAAGTTTAATGATTTCGTTCAATCTACAATTTTCAAAATTCGACGGTAGTTTAATACTAACGATAAATAAAAAAAACAATTTACCAATGTGAAGGAAATAGGAAAACGAACAAAATGAGCGGTGGCTGAATGCTCAATTCGGTATAGAAAAAAAATTACACCACTTCTTATGAAATAATGAAAAATTGAAAATACGAAAATCTTTCGTTTGATTATTTTATCCAGAAGAAAACTGAAGAATTATGTCTGAATTTGAAAAGGAAACACAAAAAGATCGCCCAGGTAACATCAAAAGACTTTTTTTAAATTTTTTTCAATGTTGATTCACAAACAATTGTTACTCCTCATTCCTCATCTCTATATATATAAATCTGTTCGCTAAAAAATGTTTGTCCGCTTTTCAATCGAAAACGGCTGAACCGATTACAATGAATCTTTCACGAGATTAAAGATCACGATTCAAACTGAGTTTGTGGTTTTGTAAAATTTCGTTATCTCAATTTTTACAGAAATGCGAAAAAAAAGTTTAGTGATTTCGTTCATTCTTCAATTTTCAAAACTCGACGGAAGTTAAATACTAACGATAAATAAAAAAAACGATTTACCAATTTGAAGGGAATTAGAAAACGAACAAAATGAGCGGTGGTTGAATGCTCATTTCGGTATAGAAAAAAAGTTACAGCATTTTTAATGAAATTATGAAAAATTAAAAATACGAAAATCTTTCGTTTAATTATTTTATCCAAAAGAAAACTGAAGAACTACGCATGAAATTGATAAGAAAACGCAAATAGATGGTTCATGTTACATCGTAATATTTTTTTTTATGTGGATTCAAAAACAAATTTTATTATTCCTCATTACTCATTACTCATCTCTATATATATAAATCTGTTCGCTAAAAAATGTTTGTCCGCTTTTCAATCGAAAACGGCTGAACCGATTACAATGAATCTTTCACGAGATTAAAGATCACGATTCAAACTGAGTTTGTGGTTTTGTAAAATTTCGTTATCTCAATTTTTACAGAAATGCAAAAAAAAAAAATTTAATGATTTCGTTCAATCTACAATTTTCAAAACTCGACGGTAGTTTAATACTAACGATAAATAAAAAAAACGATTTACCAATTTGAAGGGATTTGAAAAACGAACAAAATGAGCGGTGGCTGAATGCTCAATTCGGTATAGAAAAAAATTTACAGCATTTTTAATGAAATTATGAAAAATTAAAAATACGAAAATCTTTCGTTTGATTATTTTTTCCAAAAGAATACTGAAGAATTACGCATGAAATTGAAAAGTAAACGCAAAAAGATGGCTCATGTTACATCGTGATATTTTGTTTTTTGCGGATTCAAAAACAATTTTTGTTTTTGAATTTATAGCTAGAATTGGCTAGATGCGCCTGCTCTATGCAGCGGGCGAAGCCTGCACACACAGCTAGTTAATTATAATATATATTTTTATTATTAAAATACAATAAAAAACATTTTTTTTTTTTTTGTTAAAAGAGCCTACACTCCCGACGAAGAACAAACAATGATTGAATATTTATGCGATCATCGAAGTATCTCAAGAGCGAAAGGACTGACTGTGTGGGTGGAGTTCATGCAAAACGGGGTGAGTTATGCTATTGATGCAAACGACCAACAAATTCATTGGGCTCTCTTTCAAATTCTAATCCAATAAACGCTTTTTCACTTTCTTCCAGTTCTTGCAGCACAGAACTCCGCAATCATTGCAAAATCACTTTATAAAATTCATCTTGCCGAAAGTTAAAGATTTGCCCATACAAGACGAGGAAATGCGGAAGGAATTTTTGAAGCTTCAACCGGAAAAAAAAAGTAAAAAATTTTTGGAATCGTTGAAAAGGTATTTTCGATTTATCTTAAAGTAATCTTTTCATTTATATAATTTTTTTTCCTTAACTCCCAGTCTTTTTCCTATTTTTTTTTTCACTTATAAACTGTTGAAGATAGATCTTAACAGAATTTTATCGCCAATTTTTGAAAAAGATTTATTCGTTATAACGAATTAAGAGTGATCACGATCGGCAATAAATAATAAAAAGAACAATAGATATTGAAAATTCCATTATCTGAAGTGATATTCAATCAGTTTTTTAAGCTCAGTTGCAATTGGGATAATTTACAATGACGATAATATTTTTCAAGAAAATAATTTATTATCTCTCATCAATAAACATTTTTCATTCATTCTCTTGACGAAAATGAGAATAAGCACGACTGATAATCATGGCGGTGTATGCGACCCATTGGCGATTTTTGACGATTTGACTGGCCTCTAGTGGCAGTTTGAGCTTCAAAATAACTGGCAACCCTGTATGCTCTGTTTCAGTCGACACTAGTATAATATATTGAAACGCAATATTTATTTTGTTTCTTTAAATTATAATTTGGTAGGCGAACGAAAGAGGGTGCAAATTAATATAGACCTTTTTAAGTAAATTTTCACATAAAATCACAAAGTATTTATTCAGTATAACTTATAGATCTAATACAACGATGATAACAAAAGAATAAATGAAATTTGAAAACAAAATGTATAATGTGTTGATTTTATTTTGACTCGCTTTTACCGATAGTTATCGTTCAATAAATTTTAATTGATTTTTACGCCGTCATGTGCGCGCTCCGTCGCTAGGAATAATCAATGAGCGTGATAGTTGCGATTACGACCGCGTGATTCTAATGGCGCGACGCTTCGCTTCTTTGCCTTTTAATTCGTGGCTCTACCGCTATGCGCTCGTAGCGCGTCGCTCGCAGGATTTCGTGACGGCTGATCGAAGCTAGTCGTCAATATGGCCGCGTACAAGTGTCAAGTGATCAGTGCGCATTTATATAATAAATTTAATCAAACAAGTGCGCGATTAACAAAAATTTATAAAATGGTGTTTTTGTTCGCGAGTGTTTGTTGTTTAGTTCGATAGTGTTCGTTTTATTCGCCGATATTTGTGTGTGTAAATATTGAGCAAGAGTCCTTGTGCAAAAACCTTCCCTATATATTTTTCGTTATTCTCCTTTATTATATTACTTTTATTTTTCCCTTTTTTTTTATTAAATGTAATATTCCTGTCACTTCCTTTATCTCCTTTCATGTATGTCGATACGAGCGATCGTGTCGAATTTCCTTTCGATCAATCCTTTATTAACACTTCCCGTTTTTGAGGTTAGGTAACGTTGGTCAGTGCCCTACTTTTGAGCCAGGCACAGAGCAACGTTATTTAATCTATTAAATTTGTTTATTCATTTATTCTTTTTATTAATATTTTTTGAAATCCCCTGGCAGGTCTACCGGGGACTGGCGATATTGATATTACAAGGATCCGGAGTGACAGTGTTACAACGAAAGGCAGAGATTCGAAATTTTTGGTAAGTGTTGCTCAATTTTTCCTTGTAATAATTTGTAGAGTCAGAGTGACCCGATTCCATCCGATCACAAAAGCTAGTTCGCTCAGTTCAGGAGAGATCCTGGACTGTCGTGCTTAAGCGTGATGGATTCGATTCCCTTCGGCTGACTGTACGTTATCTTAGTAAGGAATGACCAAGTCAGTCTTTTCACAGGAGCTTGTTCGCTCAGTTCAGGAGAAATCCTGGACTTTCGTGCTCTAGCGTGACTGGATTTGCTTATTCCTTACTTGGAACGCCCATCGGCTAGTAAAATATAGTATTTTAGTCTTTGCGACAGAGCAAATATCAGAGAGCGAAGAAGTTTTCGCTGAGGTTTATATTTCCTCCCAGCTCTTGCTCCGCTTGTGAGCAAGATTTGTTTGATTTAGCCCTCTTACAATTTATTTATAAACTAAATAATTTGTTATTGTTATTATTATTATTAATATTGTTTATTATGTTCACAGGTTTTACCACAGATGGCACCAGCTGTGCTATCACTGAATTTGATTTCAATTTACTGAAAAAATGAAAAAAAATAATTTTGAAATACAAAATCGAATCGAAGAAATAGCGTGCCCACGATGTAACTGGTCTTAAAAATCTTCGATTTAATCCAAGTTTTTTTGAAAATTTTTTGAAAAAAATCAAAATATGTAATCATCTTGAAATCGTCGATTTTGTTCTTCAACCTGAATAAAAATAGAGAAAAAATTCAACGATAATTATTTCGTCATCACACTCAAAAAGTACAATGAAAAACCAATATTTTGAAAAAAAAAGTTCGATTCCGTACATTTTTCGAAGAGTTGTGAGCTTTTGAAAAAAAAATCATCGAATTTTTGAAAAAAAATATATCTCGTTAGGCAATCGAGGGAAAAATTTGAAAAAAATCAAGAAAGGCTCATTCAATACATAGAACATTATAAAAAAATTTGAGCCAATTTAAAAACTGTAAGGTTCTGAAGTGGCTGATTTGGCATGGAATTCCCCATATATGAATATATACGAATATTCTATAAATATATTATATAAATATTTAGGGGCTATATATTGTAACGAGAATTTTCACCCGAACGAGCAAATCCTGTCCCTTCTCGACTCGCGTTACCCGTTCTCTCGAACCCCCCTTAGATGAGGGTGGAATGGGCGCCAGGTACGAAGTACCATCGATCTGAGATCGATTTAATTTTATCCACCCCCGTCAGCCCTGGCTGGATAGGGTGCACGAGAGATGGGTGCGATCGAGGGCGGTCCGACTACTCAGCTCAACTGAGATACAAAAGGTAGAGGGGCTGTCCTTTGGTCGGCCCGAAGTAACATTTACGACAAAACAAAATAATAGTAATCGAGGCGTTTCGTTTAACCAGTTTTAACAAGCGATTTTATTCAGAGAAAAATCGTCCCAAATTTACAGGAAGGTAGCTAAGATTCGCGAGGTAGGCCGTGAGGCTGCGTAACAGAATAGAACTCGAAAAAGGCCTCCTACGACTCCACAATAGGTACGAGTCGCAGGAGAAAATTAGAACGGAAAGATAATTAATATAATGCGCCGCGCGACAGGTAATCGACCGAGGGTCGACAGGCAATCGGGACGAGAAAGATAATTAATACGCAATAATATAACGAAGAAAATACGGCGCGCGACAGGTAATCGACCGAGTGTCGAAAGATAATCGAAATGAAGGCGCAACAATAGAAATCAGAAAATACATCACACGATAGGTAATCGACCAGCGGTCGAAAGGTAATCGGAACGAAAGATATAACCGGCAATAATATAAGTAACAAACTCAACGCAGAAAATAGCACATGACGTACTTGACTCTAACGAAAACGCGACATAAGAAATTCCAACGAAAAACAATTATAAATGCTCGAGTTACAATGGCCCGTACGGCAACGAAATAAACAAAGATACGACGAGCGCCTCAGCGCTGTCCAACACGCCATACGAGTGCGAGAGAGATAGAGAGAAAACACGGCCGCGCCGTAGCCGGCACGTGTAGGACCTTGAGCGCCACGACGAAGCACTCGAGACTGAACAAATGCGCGATAATTTTCGCCATACTTTATTTTACACGAAATAAACTCTACTAATTAAATCAACTCAAATATGAAAGCCAAAAAGATATTCGACCACTCTCTCGTTTCACCCGTAAATAAAACTCGAAATAAATGAGAAAGAGAAAGAGACAACGGTCGAGTGAGGCTCGACCGCTCCCCTCCATACTTCCTCGTGCAATACCAAATCGCCAAATAAACGCCAATTCTTCTTCCTTCTCACTGAAAATAATTAGGAAAGAAGATAATGGGCTGAACGAGAAAGTGGCCATGAAGAGAAACGATGAGGAACGAGCTTACCGAGAGGATCCGTCCGGTACGCCTCCAAGATAATCGGTACTTCTTTACTCTCCACACGTGCACGCCGGGCGGTACTCGAAATCAGACTCATTAGACATGGCGCCTGGTGCGACGCTCTCGGTTTTCGGCGCTCGCCCCACTCCTTCGGACCTATAGGGATCGTGGCTAGGAAAATAAACGCTAACACACGAACTCCGTTATTTATTAGATTGATAAAGGTTTTTATTTTATTGATGTCGATTAAAGTCGAGTATCTTCGTTTAATGAATTCACGCGTCTTGTCTAGCCGGGACGGAAAACGGAAGTGAGGAATCGCCGCTACGTTAAGCGTAGCGTGAGTAAATTTATATAGAGTCGAAACTCTCTGAGTGATTTTGATGGTTTGGAGGGAGAATGTTCCGTCGATAAGGAGGACTCCTGGTGTATCGGCAACCGCCACAGTACTCCCCTCCCAGTAGTTTAGCCGAAGGTTAAAGGACGAAATTAATCTTTTTTTTACGAGCGTACGTTCGTAATTGTCCGGATGGTGGATTAACCGACGGAACTGTTCCAGAGGGATCTCCGGAAGTGGGGGGTTGCTGCGAAGGCGAAAAAGCGAGTTGCGGTGGAGGTACCTCGATGAACGCTGGTTTTAGCCTCTCGGTGTTGACGGTCATCGGCGAACCCTTTACGTTCACCCGAAAGACGTAGTCCGAAATCCTCTCCAATACCTCGTACGGTCCCTCGTACGGCTGTTCTAAAGGTTTTTTAACGGCGTCGACACGAATGAAAACGTGAGTACATGTGTATAGAGTTTTGTGAGAAAAAACTCTCGTTTTATTATGATGGGCTGAAGGTGCTGACCGAACGTTTCTCATAACCTCTCTGAAACGTTCTACGAATATTTGCGGGTCGACCGAAGGTTCCTCGTCGATGAAAAATTCGCCTGGCAGCCTCAGCGTCGTTCCGTACAACATTTCGGCTGCTGTTGCTTTGAGGTCGTCTTTATAGCACGTTCGTAGGCCGAGAAGTACGACGGGAAGCGTATCGATCCAGTCTAACGATGGTTGGCACCGTAACGCCGTTTTTAAAGAACGATGCCATCGTTCGATCATACCGTTAGAAGCAGGGTGGTATGCAGTGGTTCTCGTGCGCTGACAACCGATCAAGTTAGTCAATGCGTTGAAAAGTTGTGATTCGAACTGAGCGCCTCTGTCTGTCGTGACGACAGCTGGGGCGCCAAATCTCGAAATCCAACCTGTGAAAAATGCTCGAACGATGGTGTCGGCTGATATTTCGTGGATTGGGACGACTTCAGGCCAACGCGTGAAACGGTCGATCATGGTGAGAAGATATCTGTACCCTTTTGATGGTGTCAAAGGCCCGACGATATCCAGATGAACTTGGCGAAAACGAGAATTGGGTATATCGATGTGTTGTGGCACGTTCTTATTGTGCCTGTGGATTTTGCTTCTTTGGCATGGTAAACACGTACGTGCCCATTCTGTGATGTCGTGGTTCATTCGAGGCCACACGAAACGTTGACTAATCATCTTTCTAGTAGCGCGTCCGCTAGGATGAGAGAGATTATGCGTGGCGTCGAAGACTCGTTTTCGTAAAGTGGCTGGTATGTATGGTCGAACGTCGGTACCTGTAATGTCACAATAAACAACGGTTTCGGTGTTATCCAACCTCAACTTACGCAGTTTAAGCGACGACGACGAATCGGGCTCGATAAGTATTTTCAACTCTTCATCACACGCTTGATGCTCCGCTAGCTCTTCAGTGCTGATAATGACGGGCATGTCGATCGATTCCAAACGTGAGAGTGCATCTGCGACGACGTTGTTGTCGCCTGAGATGTGTTGCAAATCGGTGGTAAACTGTCCGATGAAATCTAGCTGTCGCTGTTGCCTAGGAGAAGCTTGACTAGATTTCTGGAAAAATGCAAAAATCAACGGTTTGTGATCGGTGATAATTGTCAGTGGGCGACCTTCAATAATAAAACGAAAAAATTTTAAACTGGAATAAATTGCTTGAAGTTCCCGGTCATATGTGGAATATCTCGTTTGAAGGTCCGTCAATTTCCGCGAAAAAAAACCGAGCGGCGCCCAACGATCGTCAGAAAATTGTTCTAACACTGCCCCGATTGCCGTGTCTGACGCGTCGGTAAGTAAACGTAATGGCGCGTTTAGTAAAGGATGCGAGAGAAGAGATGCTTCAACAATTTGTTGTTTACACTTTTCAAACGCTTCGTTTGTCTCTAGCGTCCACTTGACGGGGCGTTTGTCTTTTTTTTTGGCACCTTTGAGGAGATCGCACAAAGGAGCTTGTATCGCGGCCGCACTACGAAGAAATCGTCGGTAAAAGTTTATGACTCCGAGAAAACGTCGTAGTTCGGAAATGTCTTTCGGTTTAGGAAAGTCTCGTATCGCGGCGACGCGTTCTTCCAACGGTTTCGTACCGTTCTTTGAAATGTTTGAACCGAGATAATTCACGTCACTTGCACCGAAAACGCACTTGGACAAATTAATGGATAGACCGAACTTTCGAAATCTCGTGAAAATTTCGCGTAAATGTACTTCATGTAGAAACGCGTCGGCTGATGCTACGATAACGTCGTCGATATAACAATGACAATAATCGAGTCCTCGCAGCATAACGTCCATGAGACGCTGAAAAGTCTGAGCCGCGTTTCTTAACCCGAAAGTCATGACGTTAAACTCGAACAACCCGAAAGGTGTTATTACAGCTGTCTTAGGTCGATCTTCCGGTGCAACCGGAATTTGGTGGTACGCACGCACCAGGTCCAATGTCGAAAATACGGTACATCCGACGAGCAGGCTCGAAAAATCGTATAAATGCGGAATGGGGTACTTGTCGGGTACGGTCGCCTTATTGAGACGCCGATAATCCCCGCAAGGCCTCCAATCGCCGTTCTTTTTCGGCACGAGATGTAATGGGCTCGCCCACGGGCTGCTGGATGGATAACAAATTCCTTGCTCCAGCATGAAATTGAACTCTTCCTGAGCTACTCGATATCGTTCGCCAGAAAGACGTCTAGCTGGTTCAGCAACAGGAGGACCCGTAGTAACGATGTGGTGTTGGATGCTGTGTGGATGTTCCGTGCGATGTTTGGCCGGAACGGTGATGTCGACAAAATCCTGTAAAATTTTTTTAGAGCAACTGTTAGGATTGATGGTAGAAACGGCGTCGAGTTCCGATTTCACGAGCTTTCCGATGGTGAAAAGGTTTGTAGTAGCGTCGATCAGTTTCCGATTTCGTAAGTCGACTAGTAAGCCGTGTTTGAATAAGAAATCAGCGCCTAAAATGGCGTGGGAGACGTTAGCGACTATGAAGATCCAAGGAAACGGGCGTCGCAGACCGAGATCTACTTTGACTAAAACATCGCCGTAAGTGTCTATCAAAGAACTATTCGCTGCGTACAATTTAAAATCGCTAGACTTAACTACGCGTGATTTTGCGAAAGTTTTTGGTAGCACTGAGATATCGGCGCCTGTGTCGACTAGATATTTGATTTTTAGTTTGGCATCTGGAATAATAAGGCGGAATCGCTGTTCACCGTCCGCTACCGCCATACAGCGAAACGGTTTTCTTAGTTTTCCGCTCGCTGATTTGCCTTTGCGCATGGAGACCGACACTTGCGAGCCTTATCTCCAAATTTACCGTGATAAAAACACAGATCATTGTTACCGCTATTACCAGATGATCGTTGTCGAGAGGAAGATCTGCTGCGGCGTGACTGAGATCGGCCACGTGGGTGATTTCCTTTTATCTCAGCGATGTCGTTGGCGAGACCTCGAAAGAGCTGTTTGAGTTCCGATACCGAAGGATCCTCTGAACCGGACGAAGAGTTTTTTTCAGGTTGCGATGATGAGACCGCTTGCAGATTGAGATGAGAAATTTCCTTTATCTTATCCGCCTGTAGAGCAAGTTTTGACAAATCAGTAATTTCACTGACAGCTAATATGCTTTGAACAAACTCCGGTAAGTGCTCGATGAATAAAGTCCGCAGTACTGCGTCAGAGCACTGGCCTTCGGCATGGTTACGTAGCCTTTGTAAGAAATGTGAGGGTTTTTCATCGACAAATTGCTGTCCACGCAAGAGTTTACGCAATTTGGACTCGCTAGAGTCTTCGAAGGCTCCAATAATTCTTGATTTGATGGCCAAATATTTTTGTCCGTCCACCGGAGGAGAAGAAATGATGTCGGATACGAAAGGTAAAACTGTTGTGTCAAGATTTAAAATAATGTACCTGTATTTGGTTGTATCCGCTGTAATATTACCAATTGCGAACGCTGCTTCGGCTTGAACAAACCAAAGAGCTGGGTTTTCTTTCCAAAATGGCGGGATTTTGACGGCACGTGTTGCATTGATCGCCACGTTTTCTTCGAAAGGTTCAGGTAAACCGACCGGGTTGGGCTGGTCCTGGTTATCAGGATTATTCTGATTATTGTTGAGGCCCTGGCCTGGTTCCTGATTCGTTGCCATTCCCGCGTTGGAGCTTTCTTCTCCGGTGAAATTCGACGTCCCGGCGCGCGGTGATCGAGGTAGAACCATGAGGTTAACACGCGAGAAAAAAGAAATGAGTAATAAATCGTTGAATCGAAAATGTCTCTGTGAATAATCGACGCGCGGCACGATGCCGGAACACGAGGCGCGAAACGCGGTACGATGCCGGAGCACGAGGCGCGAAACGCGGTGACGAAAACGTAACACCAATTTAAAGAAATTGTAATGTAGTTTCGTTGTTGTGTTTAATCGTAACGTGATTAAATTCACACGATTCTGTCTTTCGCGAGATTTTGCACGTGTGGAAAACGTGGTACTCACGGCACTCCGAATTACTTCAACGTTGTTCAAATCACGTCGGGGTCACCAGAAATAATATAGGGATCGTGGCTAGGAAAATAAACGCTAACACACGAACTCCGTTATTTATTAGATTGATAAAGGTTTTTATTTTATTGATGTCGATTAAAGTCGAGTATCTTCGTTTAATGAATTCACGCGTCTTGTCTAGCCGGGACGGAAAACGGAAGTGAGGAATCGCCGCTACGTTAAGCGTAGCGTGAGTAAATTTATATAGAGTCGAAACTCTCTGAGTGATTTTGATGGTTTGGAGGGAGAATGTTCCGTCGATAAGGAGGACTCCTGGTGTATCGGCAACCGCCACAGACCCCCCGCAAGGGCCGCGCTCTCACGCCGCTAGCGCGAACTACCGAAGTCGCTCGCTACGCCGCGCTTACCGCGGGAAATATGAAAATGATTCACGCGCGAGGATGATAAATCCTCGTCGCGTAACGAAGATTGACTAACGTCATTGATAACGGTGATTCCCCAGGTAAAAACTCCAACCTGGACTCGGTAATGGGTCGTCACTCGGGCACTTTTCCTCTTGGGGACTCGGCCGACGATTCCGTAAAGTAGAGGGAGGCCTCCCTCATGACTCGAGGCGTCCCTGTGAATCACAGTGGGCCCACACATAACCGCCAGGCAAATTTCTGCACTCCAGCTCTCGGAAAATATCCCGAGTCCCACTGGACGAGGCGCCGTATTGAACGGGCTGTAGCACCCGAAGTAACGACGGTGGACGGGCAACTCTCGGTTGCATCGGCGAAAAGACCACGGGTGGCGTTCTAATAGGCCCTATTCCAACGTGTATCTTTGATCATTCACCCAATTGAGTTCGGTTGTTCGATCCTCAATCTCCGAAATGCAGGAGAAATCCCTCCCGAGGTAATCACCAGGTAAAAGGTAGGGCGTGAGATTGATTTCCTCGCTTTAGAGACCGAAGAGTAAAATTACACAATAACTTCAAAGTACTTCATACATCAATTACTAATTAAAAACGGAAATAATAGAAAGAATTCGTCTCGTGGCCCTTAAACGTAGGTAATCGGCAGGTAATTTTCTCTCGACTTAAGGTAATGCAAGGCGGTTGAATAGGCCGAAAAACGCATTTTATAATCAAACTTAAACTTAATAATACAGAATATACGATACGGCGATAGTTGAGCCTTCTTTCGAGCACGCCAGGCGAGACGAACGGCGGCGTCACATGGGCCGTATACCGGGCCACTGGTCGACACGGATTCGTGCGGGTGGCGGGGCAAAATGTCACATCACAATATATAAAACCCCTTGAAAATCAATTTTTTTTTAATTTTGTAAAGTGGAAGAAATTCTGAAATAATTTCATACTCACTGCGGTGGTGGAGGGGTCGCTTGGCGTCGGGATCGCTGGTGGCGGGGGAGCTTGTCGCAGAGTTGCTGGCAGTGAAACCTCTTTCTTTCTAGCCTGGAAATTTATATATATATATTATACTAGTGTCGACTGAAACAGAGCATACAGGGTTGCCAGTTATTTTGAAGCTCAAACTGCCACTAGAGGCCAGTCAAATCGTCAAAAATCGCCAATGGGTCGCATACACCGCCATGATTATCAGTCGTGCTTATTCTCATTTTCGTCAAGAGAATGAATGAAAAATGTTTATTGATGAGAGATAATAAATTATTTTCTTGAAAAATATTATCGTCATTGTAAATTATCCCAATTGCAACTGAGCTTAAAAAACTGATTGAATATCACTTCAGATAATGGAATTTTCAATATCTATTGTTCTTTTTATTATTTATTGCCGATCGTGATCACTCTTAATTCGTTATAACGAATAAATCTTTTTCAAAAATTGGCGATAAAATTCTGTTAAGATCTATCTTCAACAGTTTATAAGTGAAAAAAAAAATAGGAAAAAGACTGGGAGTTAAGGAAAAAAAATTATATAAATGAAAAGATTACTTTAAGATAAATCGAAAATACCTTTTCAACGATTCCAAAAATTTTTTACTTTTTTTTTCCGGTTGAAGCTTCAAAAATTCCTTCCGCATTTCCTCGTCTTGTATGGGCAAATCTTTAACTTTCGGCAAGATGAATTTTATAAAGTGATTTTGCAATGATTGCGGAGTTCTGTGCTGCAAGAACTGGAAGAAAGTGAAAAAGCGTTTATTGGATTAGAATTTGAAAGAGAGCCCAATGAATTTGTTGGTCGTTTGCATCAATAGCATAACTCACCCCGTTTTGCATGAACTCCACCCACACAGTCAGTCCTTTCGCTCTTGAGATACTTCGATGATCGCATAAATATTCAATCATTGTTTGTTCTTCGTCGGGAGTGTAGGCTCTTTTAACAAAAAAAAAAAAAATGTTTTTTATTGTATTTTAATAATAAAAATATATATTATAATTAACTAGCTGTGTGTGCAGGCTTCGCCCGCTGCATAGAGCAGGCGCATCTAGCCAATTCTAGCTATAAATTCAAAAACAAAAATTGTTTTTGAATCCACAAAAAACAAAATATCACGATGTAACATGAGCCATCTTTTTGCGTTTACTTTTCAATTTCATGCGTAATTCTTCAGTATTCTTTTGGAAAAAATAATCAAACGAAAGATTTTCGTATTTTTAATTTTTCATAATTTCATTAAAAATGCTGTAACTTTTTTTCTATACCGAATTGAGCATTCAGCCACCGCTCATTTTGTTCCTTTTCCTATTTCCTTCACATCGGTAAATTGTTTTTTTTATTTATCGTTAGTATTAAACTACCGTCGAATTTTGAAAATTGTAGATTGAACGAAATCATTAAACTTTTTTTTTTCATTTTTGTAAAAATTGAGGTAACGAAATTTTACAAAACCACAAACTCAGTTTAAATCATGATCTTTAATCTCGTGAAAGATTCATTGTCATCGGTTCAGCCGTTTTCGATTGAAAAGCGGACAAACACTTTTTAGAAAACAGATTTATATATATATATATATAAGTGTCGCGTGACTGACTGACTGACTGACTGACTGATTGACTATTCCTATAAATTTCAATGTTAAGATTCAATCATCATGGATTTCGTTCGAGAGATATTGTTTATTACCTTCCTATTTGCGACTGCAATTTTTTATCGCAGAAATAAAGGTTGTGCTGAGTTGTGCTAGCATTCCAGTGCGATGCACTACCGATAAAAAAAATTATTCCTCTGAAATTAAATATTAAATTGACATTTTCATCGATTTTGTAAAAGAACTTAGGTTCATCACGTTCTGATTTGCGACTGCAATTTTTCATCGCAGAAATAAAGGTTGTGCTGAGTTGTGCTAGTATCCCAGTGCGATGCAGAAAATAAATTATCTCGAAGTTTCTGAAAAATGAATTTCTTTCAAACGAGCTATTGCGGAAGAATGGGGAGAGACTTGATAAATCCAGAAAAAACCTAGAACAACTCAAAACAATCCACGTAATAGCGATTTCTTCGAATTAAGTCGGCAGCTATAGAATCAATTTTCTGGAAATTTTCGAAAGACTAATTTTTTCGAACAAGATATGCTGGAACAACGTGAAACTAACTTTAAAAAATCTAGGCCAAGCCTGGAACCACCTAGAACAACCCATAAAACTGCTAGTTTTTAGAGGTAGGACTTTAGTTGAATAAATAATTCTCTTAAAAATTTTCAAAAATAATTTTCTTCCGAACGCAATATTTTGGAAACGCAATATTTGGGAACAATGTTGAACGAACTCAGAACAACTCAAAACACCCATTACAATCGCCGTAGCTCGAAAATGTGGTGCTAGGTCAAAAATTGTTTATCGCGAAATTAGTGATAAATAAATTTATTCTCGGCGTGGTATTTTGGAACAATATAGAACAAACCTAGAACAACACAGAACAACCGTTAGAATCACGATATCTTAAAAGTGCGGTGCCAGCTCTAAAATCGTCTTTTTTTCAATTTTCTCCGAATATTTTAGTCTCAGCCCCATGCCGTTTTGGAACAATGCAGAACAAATCTAGAACAACCTGGAACAACCTTCAAAATATTTGTAACTTAAAAGTGTGGTGCCAACTTCGTGGAGGTCCCTAAATCGAGAAAATATCACCCTCAATGCAAAAACCTGCTCCTGAAAAAATTAAAGAGTTCAAACATGTGCCATCTCTTCCACTTCTTTCCATCTGAATATGCACACAAGAAAGCAAGATGCGAGGTCGATGGACCGTGTTTTCGATGGGATATAATGAGAGGCAAGGGTCTCACGTTCAAAAAGCACCCCAACCCCACTAGTGACAGTTGGTTTTTAGGTGCATCACAAATTCTAGGGATAGTTTCCGATGTTGTGTTACTATTGGGTGTAGTTTTCAAGTAACATTCTTTCGCTATAAATTGTTCATGTTCTCAAAAATTAATATTAACGTCAATGGAAGTACTTGATTGGGCGTATCACCATTTCTAGGGATGGTTTTCGATGTTCCGTTACTGTTAGGGATAGCTTTCCACTCAAATATTCTTGCTACAAATTATTCATGTGTTTCCAGAGATTCTTATGAGTCTAACATCAATGAAAGTGTACTATTGCGTGTATCACCATTTACACGGATGGTTTTCCATGTTTTGATATTTTTAAGGATAGTTAAGGATAGGGTGTATCATCTTTTCCAGGGATGGTATCCGATGTTTTGATACTGTTAGGGGTAGTTTTTGGTCCACACCTTTTTACTACCAATTTTCGATGTTATTCCAAAGCATACACTTGAGACCACGACTATAAAAAAAACGTTGCCTGAAAACTATGTTCATTCATTATTTTTTCGCACCTTTTCAAAATGCGCCCTGAATGATGTCGATATATTCATTTTTCTCGAAGTTTTGATTTTTGAAGTAGGTGGGGCGTATATATAAATCTGTTGGCTAAAAAATGTTTGGCCCCTTTTCAATGGAAAACCACTGAACCGAATACCATGAATCTTCCACGAGATTCAAGATCATAATTCAAACTGAGTTTGTGATTTTATAAAATTTCGTCATCTTAATTTTTACAGAAATGCAAAAAAATAAACGAAAAAATCGATAAACGAACAAATCAATTTACGAATTTAGAGAAATTGGAAAACGAACAAAATGAGCGGTGGCTAGATACTCAGTTCGGCATTGAAAAAAAGTTCAACCATTTTTAATGGAATTATGAACAATAATAAAGTTGAAAATCTCTCGTTCGATTACTTTATTCAGAAAAAAACTGCAAAATTATGTCCGAAATTGAAAAAGAATCGCAAAAAGATAGCCCATGCAACTTCACGATATTTTTTTTAAAATAGATTTTTAAAAAATCTTAATTTTTACATAAATTCAATATAATAAATCGCCTATGTAATTGCTTTCAATTATTTGGATGAAACTGCAATTTTCCGGACCGTTTGTTAATATAATACAAACTTTTTATTTAATTTGTTCTTTGTAAACTATTAATGGTTCAATTTTCCTATGTGTGAAAGAGTGTATATTCTCCAATGAGTAAGAATCTCACACCAGTGAAGTGCCTATCCTTCCCTGTGTCTCATTAAAAAAATTTCAATGTAATATTGAAAAAAAATTCGATTTCCGTGAATGCACAGCTAGATGCATCTGCTAGATATGCCGCCAGCAAAGCCCGGAGGCACATTCAGTACTTGATATTTCAGCAAGAAAATAATAGATGGTGACTTTCAGGCACCATTTCGTTATTAAAAAATAAAATCCGACGGGATGAGGAAGGACTGGTAAAAGACACGCAATTAGTATCTTTTGCAATAGTCGGTAATGCTATTTTCGATGTCAAAATATATCATTTTTGTTAGAATAAGTGGAAAAAATTACAGTTAAATTGCAGAAAACTGTGTCAAGATTTGAACCCGAACGAAAAAACTTTTTCGTTTTTATAGATAATCGATTATTTATTAATTAACTATAATTTTGAAACATTTTAGGGTTTAATAGTCAACTGCGATTAATTCAAATTGCAGGATTCCAGCGTAAGTAACACGTGTTCAAAGATCGCTGTGAAAATATATGTGCAGCTGAAAGGAATGGAAGAATTTTGTATTTACTATTTACAATCTGCTGTCCTCACCGGGCGTATATTGTCTGATCGAATAAATACTCTCAACAGCGATTTATTTCGATCGATGAATTTTCTTATGTAATTCCGTCGACTTTGGAGTAGGGGATAGGAGTAAATAAAACTGATCAGGCTGTCAAGGTCTTTTCTGCTGAGAGTCCAAATTGTCTCTTCACCATCGTTGAAAATTTTGACGAGCCCCACAATAAGTCGTCCAAAATTTTCCGGTACGCAGAGCATGTTTTTCTCGAATTTCTTCACGACTGTAGCAACGTAGTCTGTATCGGCTATTTTGACACGTTCAATGATCGTGTAATTCGGTATGAAAGCAGAAACCTGAATGTATGCTCGATCGTCCATGAGAAAAAAATTGAAGCCCTAGCCTACTACTTCAATTGTTTTTCAGAAGTAAAAATTTTATGTACACATTTTTCTTTATTGCTTCATATCGAATTAATTTTTAAAGTGAAACTTCTAAACAGCAAATATGCTGTACAAAAAGTTGAGACAAGTACATTTACTCCCCCGTAAAAGGAGCCTTCCCTCTAAATAATTAGAACCTCGTAATAAAACATTTTTAGAAAAATTTCTCCCAACAAAAAACACCATTCAAGAAACCAGATCTCCCCAAAAATCCACTATTAGAAAGCAGTTCGAATCTTTCCTTTAAAAGTAACCTTAAAAAATAATTTATCATGAAAAGTTTTGAAAAATTATCTTGAATGAAATTTATGAATAAAGTCATGAAATCGTGAAATTAAATTCTCGCAAAGAGTTGAATTAAAAGATTACAAAAAGTTGTCAAATAAATATGGATGTGGTCAAGTACGTCAGATTATAATGTTAACAAAAAAAATTACAAACAAAGAAAATTATATACAAAAAAATTACAAACAAAAAAAACTTGAGAAAAAAAAATTTCGGCAGGTGTACTTGGCGAAATGTGTAATTTACTTCACATAATGTACTTAGACCTCATAGTTTTAGTTACGAACTCGCCAAGTACACCAGCCGAAATTTTTTTTTCTCAAGTTTTTTTTGTTTGTAATTTTTTTGTATATAATTTTCTTTGTTTGTAATTTTTTTGTTAACATTATAATCTGACGTACTTGACCACATCCATATTTATTTGACAACTTTTTGTAATCTTTTAATTCAACTCTTTGCGAGAATTTAATTTCACGATTTCATGACTTTATTCATAAATTTCATTCAAGATAATTTTTCAAAACTTTTCATGATAAATTATTTTTTAAGGTTACTTTTAAAGGAAAGATTCGAACTGCTTTCTAATAGTGGATTTTTGGGGAGATCTGGTTTCTTGAATGGTGTTTTTTGTTGGGAGAAATTTTTCTAAAAATGTTTTATTACGAGGTTCTAATTATTTAGAGGGAAGGCTCCTTTTACGGGGGAGTAAATGTACTTGTCTCAACTTTTTGTACAGCATATTTGCTGTTTTTTGTGATTATTTAACAACTTTTTGTAATCATCGCGAATCATTGGAAGAAACAGGTTTTTCGATTGGAGTTTTTAGTTATGACAGATTTTCAAAGGGATATTATATGATTATTGTTTTTTAAAGGGATTTTCCGTGGAGACGTTTTCAATCACCAAAAACTATTATCAAGCGGTTTCTCAATTAGTTATTATGCAATTGACTATTTATAATTTTCAAGTTTTATTTATTCAATAAGTTTCGTGAAGCCGGAACTTACTTTTTCACCACCCGGAACTATTATTTGGGAAGAGAAAATGGACTCCTGTCTCAACTATTTTTGCAGTCTCGCCCTGACCAATCGCGACACATTTGATTTTCAGTGTCCGTGAGTGTCGGTGACCCACCCGTGGGGGTCGGTGACCAAACCATGAATAAACAGCATCGCTATGCTAATTATTCATGATTTATTTAACAATTTTTCTAATAATTAATCTATTGCGAGGCTTGAATTATCATGATTTTGTCGGTTCGACTCTATTCTTCTATTTCATATAAGATTGTTTTTTATAACGTTTTATAATGAGTTGCTTATTTGAAGCAATTATTGAGGGGAAGAATTTATACTTGAACAATTTTTTGTAAATCACCGCGGTTTTTTCGAAAGGTCTAGTTTTTTGATGAGAAAGATTTTTATGTCCACGAATTATTACACAAGTAATTATTTTCCACAAGTTATTTTTATGAGAAGAATTGTTGACAGGAGAAGACTTTTGAAGAGGGAGTGAAGCGCCATCGTACGGGTACGTTTTCGATTATTTTTAAGCAATACGAAAAATCATTCACGAACTCCGAACGATGCCGATCCAATACAGAATCTATGCTGTTTTTTCGTGGTTTATTTAATAACTTTTCGTAATCATTAAACTGAACCTTTAGCGACATTAAAGATAAGAGCACAATTCATAAAATCATAAGTATTCTTTGGCTGATTTTAAACATTTTTTATTGTATAAAATTGTTTCGTCAAGTCGATACTTTTCGAGGTCGAGGAAAAAAATCATGGAACTTTACATCATACTGTTCTGCGAAAACCGCCATTTTTGAAAAGATCAAAAGGAAAAAAGTTCGTAACCAAGGTCTTGGAAAGATCAGACATTCGGATCGCCATTACTTGCAATAATATGGTTATTAAGTGCAGTAACAACAAAAAAATCGATTTAAAATTTTTTTAAACTTGAAAAAATATTAACTTCAATTTAATACGTAAAAATAATCAAGAATTTGATGTTATTTAAAAAAATTAATGCCGGATTCTGAATGAGCACCTTCGAAAACCCTCTACAGGAGGTTTTGAAGGAATTTTTTGTTGTTACTCAATTCAAGCGCTGTACTTGAAATTGCGTGAACAAAATTGTCATTTTGCGCATTGATGGGTTAACAAATGATTGAAATGAATTGGAAATAAAATACATGCTTCAATTTACAGACTCGTATGACAGAAGTAAGAACGTAGAACGAAAAAAAATCCTTTCGGTATTCGAGTTACTATACAGTACTCTGAAAACATTTCTGAGTTTCAAGTTATGAATTTTCAAACCTGACAACAAATTTTTAATGCTCATCCCTTAATAAAACACGACAGCTCGTTGAGCACAAAAAAGAATTAACATATTTAAAGGAAACCTTCAATTTCAAGAGAAGAATAGTTTGATTTTCAGCTCAGAATTTGCTTGGCGTCACTTTAATTTCATAATTATTATTACTATTACGTCATAGAACCGGCATATTCGCGTATATTTAAAAGTGTGGCAGGTCTCGCGCGAGCTCTTTCTTTTCGTTTAATACATGGCGTCGAGCCGCTACCGCGTCTCTTGATATTATATTATATGTATTTTAGCCCAAATTCACTTCAAGGGCTAATGTGTTGTACGATTTGAAATTCAATAAGTACTGAATTATAAATGATTCAGTATTTATTTGTCAAATGCTAATTTGTTAATATATTTTGAAATTGTTTTACTTTCAAATGAAAGATTTCAAAAATATGCATAATATTCTCAATCAAATCGTTTCAATTTGTTTTTTAAATATTGCACCTTTGCTACAAAAGGTTTTGAAAATGGAAAAAATTTCATTGAGATTTTACGACATGATTTCGCATGTTAAATTTCCAACTAAATTTGAATTTTTCTAGAAATGTGTAGAAATTTATCAGAATACATTAATGTTTCGTATACGATTTTGTTTCAAGACTTTGTTTCGTTAAAATGACTTGCTTCTATGAGATTTGAAATGTTTGTCATAGTAAAAATAGCACAGATTTTCCCTTATTTGACATCAATATAAATTTTTTCCGAGGAAGATGAAAGTTTCTGATAGTGAGAACCAGAAGCGAAAAATGTTTATCAAAAACGTGGACAACGAAGAAAAAACGAGAAACATCTAAGACGTCTATCATTTATCAATGAGAAATGTCTAAAAAAAGAACACTAAAGAAATCGAAAAAACTGAATCGCTGCGAAAAAGTTGAAGTTGAAGAGAATAAGATTTTCAGCGATAAAGAATACAAGATCGTTGATTTAAGCATTGAGTCCGGAAGGTTTTCAGATGGTGGCATCAGAAAACTTTTGTGAAACACAGGTGAGTTGCAAAAACACTGGTACTGGAAAATCTTACACCGTTGGTACCATTGCCAAATATTTTTCATCAATTTCATCCTTTCGACATCCCCATGAGCTTTGGGTCACAATTGTCTTCACCTCTGAAGAACTTCAAGAAAAGAGTCCAGAAGCTAGCATCAAACAAGTTGTCGATGAAAGCAAAATGACTTTTCATTGGCTCCGGAAGGATCTCAGACGGTGGCATAAAAAATTTTTTGTAAAACACCGGTGAGTTGCGAAAACACCGGCACTGGAAAATCTTACACCGTTGGTACCATCGCCAAATATTTTCCATCAATTTCATGCTTTGGACATGTACATGAGCTTTGGGACATAACCGTCATCACCTTTGAAGAACTTCAAGAAAAGAGTCCAGAGGCTAGCATCAAATAAATTGTCGATGAAAGCAAAATGACTTTTCATTGGCTCCGGAAGGATCTCAGATGGTGGCATAAAAAATTTTTTGTGAAACACCGGTGAGTTGTGAAAACACTGGCACTGGAAAATCTTACACCGATTGAAGAACTTTAAGAAAAGAGTCCAGAGGCTAGCATCAAACAAGTTGTCGATGAAAGCAAAATAACTTTTCATTGGCTCCGGAAGGATCTCAGATGGTGGCATAAAAAATTTTTTGTGAAACACCGGTGAGTTGCGAAAACACCGGCACTGGAAAATCTTACACCGTTGGTACCATCGCCAAATATTTTTCATCAATTTCATCATTTTGACATGTACATGAGCTTTGGGACATAACCGTCATCACCTTTGAAGAACTGCAAAAAAAGAGCCCAGGGGCTTGCATAAAAAAAGTTGTTGATGAAAAAAAAAGAAATATCCATTGGCCGATGAACAATTGAGGAAAATTCTTTTTATTTCTGGAATGTATTCATAAACAACATACACTGTAAACATCCATGTTTTTATGTATTTATTAGTTTTCTGCTCGATTTTCATCACTCACGCAACTGATGAATACTTGGAATTTGTCGAGGTTTTAAAAATTTCTTCGATTCAAACAATACCGAAATCTCTAACAGAAACAAGTCATTTTTTAAAATATAAACATTTTTTGAACCTCATCATTTTTTTTCAACCTCATAACCGTCATAACCCTGATGACTTAACAGAATTCGAATTTAAAAAATATCTGTCAAATTTCACAGCCGCGATTTTTACAACCTCACTTTTTTCAATCTCACGACTACCACCAAATTTGTGACCGCGATCTTTATAACCTTTTCCAACATATCTGTCACTGTAATGTAAAAAGTCGTTTGACACATCAATCAATTGAACAGTTTCATCACATATCAGCAGATGTTTCTAGTTATAACTAGTGTCACTAGACAGAAACTGCGAGACGTCAAAAAGTGTGCGAGAAAAGCCACCTTTTTTTAATGCCTCGAAAAAATAAAAAATTAATATCTACAAAATGCGTTAGGTTACAGGGCTCTAAATAGTCACGATCGAAAGAGAAAAAAAAATAAAAAATACGTGAATGCGCAGCATCTTTCAAAACGCTGTAATTAATTAAATATCGTCGAAACAAATTTCAAGGATTTCAAAAAAACGTTCGACCAGCTCTGCTTGCTGTAAGGACTCTTGTAGCGACTCTTTTCTTCGACATGGTATAGACGTATATATAATAACGTAAATGTACTTGTCTCGAGTCGCTACCGCGACTCTAGATAGCGACGGTTTCTATTTTCAGCATGTCAGAAAAAAGCGTCACTAATAATGCATTCATTCAAAAATTGTGACTTGGAAAAAAAAAAAAAAAATCCCGCTGGGGTTTAATCACAGTGCCTCAAACTCTCCAAGCTCCAACGCTGCCGCCTGGACCATTCAAGCGATTACGATGGTTGTGCATACTTTTAAATATATAAGGTTTATTTTCAGTCTACGTAACTACCGCTATATTTACAGCTACGCAAAAAAAACATCATTTCATTTTTAAAGATCACATGATTATTTATTCTAATTTCACTACTACTCCGTTATTAATGCAATGATGGCAATAATGAATATTCGATCGTTACATTTCCTTCTTGGGTTCTATTTTCGTTACTCGTCATAATTATTATATACTTATATAATGAAAAATGATTTTTTAAATTATCCAAGTCGTTATTGAAATTTATCGAAAAACAATAACTAAATTACTCGAAGAATAAAAGCTTCATAATCGCAAGGTGAACCTGAAACCCCATAGCCCTATCACAGCTTGAGGGTCACACTTTAGTGACAAATTTACATCGGCATAAAATGTTCTTTTGAGGATGTTCAATTCTTTCTGCCTACATCATCGTCCTTGTACTTACAAAGGCCGAAAAACCTTATTAGTAGAGCAACGAAAACACAACGAAAAATGAATAAATACGAGCAGCAGAAGATGCGCGCAAATCTAAGGTTGGTGAAATATGTGCTGCAGAATACGTGATCGAGAGTAATCAGCGGATATTATTGGTAACAGTTAATATTTCGCCGAACCGCATCGTTCACAAAATCCAATGGTCTGTACATCGAATGCTGCTAACAAACATGTTTGATGGTGCTGCGGTCTTCTGTGAGGATTTAGTCAAATAGCGTTCAATTATTGAGGGGGATTTCAAATTGATATTCGTACACCAGAGACACAACCGTTAGCAAATTTTCTAAAAAAAAACTGAGATTGGAACTTGACAGCAGCCCGAAGAAGCTATGACAAGATGAAGAACTATAATTGATGCCGTCTTTTCAAGATACCTTCTCCGTTTAAAGTCGGGAGATTTAAAATCCTATTTTTCACACAAAAAATCTGTTGGGTCGTTTCTGGAGTTCGGAGACACGGAAGGAGAATACAATAAAATTTGATTTACATTGGATGGAAAATCAATTTTGTAATTGAAGTTTATTTATAAAATCCTATTCTTATACCCACTTTAACCAATCTGTTCCGTCGAACAATTGATGGATTTATTTTAATATATGTACATGTATCGTTGACCCACTTCAGGGATCGAGCTCTTTTTTTATATCGTCTGAATTTGTTTGTCGTTGCCTAGTAGAGAAAAAAAGAGCAGTGGAACGACACGTTCAGAAAGAGAAATAGAAAGAGAAAAAGAAAAATAAAAAGAAAAAATTCCAAGGAAAAGAAACCTGATTGGTGCAATTTTATACTTGACAGACAATTTAAGAGAAATCGATTATATGGTGAGTTTAATTTTGATTTATTCACTATTTAAAAGCATAATTTTCTCCATAACCCTTACTCAACCGAGTCGATTTGAATCATTCAACCCACAACCAAATTGTGACTCCAAATGTCAAAATATACATCGGTTTATCCGAAATGTACTCTACATCCGCCAGTCGGATTGTCTTTTCAAATTCTCCGTCACCAGCTGACAAAATTTGATGACGAACATCTCGTCTCAAATTCCTTATTATTTTCTTTGCATCAAATGTAGATTAATCGGAAGATTTCACCTCAATTTCAATTAAATCCGTTAAATTGTTAATGTAAAATAAATTTGCGAGGGGTTTTTTTTCTCTGAGATTTCGATCTCAGAGAATTTTCCCCTCTGAGCCAAAAATAAACTGATTCAATATTGTGGCTCAATCGATGTGTTTTATTTATTGATCCTTATCTCCCCTTATGTTAATTATTCATCTACGATTTGAAATAATCTAAAAAAAAAAAAAAATACGTGTCCTCTTCTTCATCGAAGAGTACGCGCCGACAAAACATGGTGCCTCCTGTGAGGTGAAATCTTCACTTTCCCTTCGTTCTTCCATCATTAATTTCTCGCTTTATACAAACTAAAATATTCTTCTCGAAATTAAACCATAAAATAGATAAAACGGACGTATCGATGAAATAAGAAATCGGCGTGAGGCAGAATCACCGTCTCCAACGGGTAAACCCTATTGAGCTGTCATCAATCACAAACCAACGATCTTATTCATTTCACTGACCTCTCTCATAACTTCATCATGGCCACGGCCACACGCATAGCTCAGATCTCTCAAAAGCGAGCAACGCTAAAAATTCAAATCACGACTCTACGAAATGCGGTCGCTCAAAAGAAAATTGATAAAACAAATATGAAATTACGCTTGACAAGACTTACAGAATTATTTCATAATTACGAAGAAATGCATGACGAGCTCGCTATTCTCGAAGCCTCGAACGACGGATTAAACCAACTGCCCGATATTCAGGACGAATATTACGAACTAGCAACGGCAATAGAAAACATCTTAAGCGCCAATATTATTCTCCCAGAACCAAACGCGGAATCCACCATGATGGAGAGACAACGCCTGCTCAAACTTCCGGTCGCTGAACTGCCAAAATTCAACGGTGACAACAGCAAATGGCTCACTTTCAAGAACACGTTCATGAGTATGGTAGACGGAAGATCAGACATCGACGATCTTACAAAATTTTTATATCTTCGAAATTCTTTGGAAGGGGAAGCCGCCAACAAATTATCTCTGTTCGATGCGAGCATAGAAAGTTACAAGACCGCCTGGAATTTGCTTACCGATTCGTACGAAAGAAAACGAGTTCTCATTTCTCGACATTTAGATTCAATTCTCGACATTGAACCACTCAGAAAGGCAAGCTCAAGGGGGTTGATAAAAATTATCGACGACGTCAGACAACACACGAGTATGTTGAAATCCCTGACAATAATACCTGACGAACGTATTATCGTAAGGATACTCGAGCGATCACTTCCTCCAGATATTCGCCAAAAATGGGAGGAACTGCTTGATTTAGATTCGTTGCCCAGTTTCGAACAATTTTGTAAGTTCATGAGTGAAACAGCTCATAGACTCTCGGCACTCGAGCAAGATAACACACGTACGCGGATAGAAAAACGATCAAGCGAAAGAGAAATCCAAATGACAAAATTCCGAAAAAATGAACACGGTGCACGAACATTCGTTACAGCTACGACTTCGAACTGCGCGCAATGTAAAGGTAATCATCCAATTTTTAAATGCCCTGCATTTGAAAAACTGACAATACGTCAGCGTTGGGATTTAATCAAATCAAAACGATTGTGTCGAAACTGCTTGCGTTCTCACGTCGGCGAATGTCCATCAGACTTCAGGTGTAAACAATGCAAACGGTTCCATCACACTCTGTTACACTCTGCCACGGTGGGCTCAACGGCCTCACGTGATTCCTCAAAGGTCACGAGTGTTGGAAAACCCACAGAGGTCAGGCCACAATTATGACTAGACAGAGGTGTTTTTAACGCGATTTCCTGCACGTTTGACTCTCAACTCATGATGAGTGCCATTATCAATGTTCGAGACGCGAATGATGAATTTGTTGAAGCTCGAGCTTTATTGGATACTTGTTCAACAGCTCATTTCATTACTGAAAATTTCGCAAAAAGATTGAAAATTCACACGTCCGGGTGTACTATACCAGTCAACGCGATCAACGGAGCATTGACATACGCAAAAAATCACATAGAAATTGAATTTCATTCAAAATACAACGATTATAAAAAGCGCTTGACTTGTTTGACCATCGATGAAATTTCAAATTCGGTTCCTGATGTCACGTTTGCAAGAGAACTCGTCAAAATTCCCGCGAATCTGCGATTGGCCGATCCACAATTTCATGTATCTCGACCCGTGGACATATTAATCGGTTCGGGCACAACGCTGTCCATGTTATCTGTCGGTCAGATAAATTTGTCAAAGAATGGTTGCGATTTGATTTTGCAAAAAACGCGTCTTGGTTGGACGATCGCCGGAGGAATCAAAGGACAAGAAAAAGAACGCGTAATTTATTGCAATTTGGCCAATCTTTGAAAGTTGATCAACAAATTTTGGGAAATCGAGGAAATCAACGCAAAATCATCATTTTCATCTGAAGAATCTTTATGCGAAGAGCATTATAAAAAGGGTACGACACGCGACCATACGGGAAGGTACATCGTACGATTACCGTTTCGACACGAAAATCGAGATTTTGGCGATTCACGATCCCAGGCCTTACGAAGATTTTATTCATTACAAAAGAAATTAAACTCCGATCCCAGTCTCAAGGAAGAATATACCAAGGTCATGGACGAATACGTAGATCTCGGACATATGTCTATACAAGTTGATAATACAACCAATGGTTTTTACATGCCTCATCACGCGGTAATAAAAGCGTCTAGTAACACAACAAAGGTTCGTGTAGTATTCGATGCTTCTGCGAAATCGAGCAAGGGATTTTCTTTAAATGACACGTTAATGGTCGGTCCAACAATTCAAAATAAATTATTGGGTCATTTATTGCGATTCCGAACACACACGTACGTCGCGACTGCTGACATCGAAAAAATGTATCGTCAGGTGTTTATACATCCAAGCGATCGTAGATTCCAACAAATTTTTTGGTATCGAGGCAACGATATCGTCACGTATCAACTCAATACGGTAACTTTTGGAGTAGCTTCCGCTCCTTTTTTGGCTATACGTACGATACATCAACTCGCAGACGATGAAAGAGTGGATTTCCCTCACGCAGCGGAGATCTTAAAAAGAGATATGTATGTTGACGACCTTCTAACGGGAGCCAATTCCCTTCAAGAAATTATACAGATACGCGACGAAGTAATTGAACTTTTGAAACGAGGTGGCTTTAATATTCGACAGTGGGCCTCGAATCATCATCACGTACTCGACAATATAAAGGACAGATTCCTCGATTTAGATCGAGCAGTCGAACCTAATCCAATTATTAAAACGCTCGGAGTAGTTTGGGACTCTCAACGTGACAAATATAGTTTCACCGTCAAGTCGATGAATGGTCCGGAAAAAATAACAAAACGCAACGTATTGTCAGAGATTGCAAAAATTTTCGATCCATTGGGACTACTCGGTCCGACAGTGATGTATGCTAAAATCATTCTCCAAAAATGTTGGATAGCTGCGGTGAATTGGGATGAGTCATTACCTCAAGATCTACACGCGAATTGGAATTCGTTTTCCAATCAACTCGCTTTGATACGCGATGTTTCCGTGGATCGACATATGTTGCTCAAAAATCCAAAATTTATAGAAATTCATGGATTCTGCGATGCCAGTAGAGACGGATACGGTGCGTGTCTTTATATCCGTTCAATTGATGAGAGGGGAAACGTTTTGACAACTTTAGCATGCGCTAAGTCTCGCGTGGCCCCATTGAAAAAATCGCGTGCATCGAAAAAAGAAAGTTCGATCACAGAAAGGGATCAAGATAATCATACAATTCCGCGGCTGGAATTATGCGGCGCATTGATTTTGACCCGTTTATTCAAAGAAACACGTTCAGCCCTCAATTTCAAGATCGATCGAATTATTTTCTGGTCTGATTCGAGTATTGTGCTCAATTGGTTGAAAAAACCACCGGAAATTTTAAGAGTTTTCGAAGCGAATCGTATCGCAGAAATTCAAACTCTCAACGATATTGAATGGCGTCATGTGAGAAGCAAAGAGAATCCTGCAGATGCTTTATCCCGAGGTCAGCCTCCAAGGGAGTTTTTGCAAAATAAATTATGGTTCGAAGGGCCGACTTGGCTTAAAGGGCCGGAAAAGAATTGGCCGGTAGGAATTGATAAAGGGGTTACAGAATCCGTCGGATTCCGGAAGAATATGTGCTTTGTTTCACGACCCTCAAGTTGCGATTTATTCACACGATTTTCATCGTATTCAAGATTAATTCGAGTAATCGCATATTGTCTAAGACTACATCCGTTCAACCAATATAAAGATGAAGAAATTAATGTGGCTGAAAAACTTGAAACTGAGATTAAGGTCTTACGAATCATTCAACGAGAACAATTTTCGAAGGATATCGATCGAATAATAAATAAAGAAAACGTCAAGGATTATAAATTGGCTTCTCTCAATCCGTTTATTGATGAACACGGGCTCCTTCGCGTCGGGGGGCGACTAAAGAAAGCTGAAATTCCGTATAGTCAAAAACATCCCATATTCTTACCAACGCATCACTATGTCACGGATTTGATCATCAAGGAAACCCATGAACAGGCTTATCATGCCGGGGTTCAAAGCACGCTATGTACGATACGACAAAAAGGGATGTGGTTGCTTGATGGAAAGAATCAAGTGCGGAAAATTGTACGAAAATGCGTACGATGCCTTCGACATCGTCCAATTACGTTGGAAAGTAAAATGGCCGATTTGCCACAGTCACGCATAAACGAAGCATTTGTTTTTTCACATGTTGGAGTAGATTATTTTGGCCCAATATTGATAAAAGAGAAGAAGTTCAGAAATCAAAAAATAATCAAATCTTATGGTTGCGTTTTTGTTTGTATGGCCACCAAGGCTGTACATCTCGAAGTTGCAAGTGATTTAAGCACTGAGACATTTCTCGCAGCATTCAGACGGTTCATAGGTCGTCGAGGAGTTCCTAGTCAGGTTTTTTCGGATAACGGCACTAACTTTGTGGGAGCGAATAAACAACTCCGCGAGCTATACGCACTACTCGTAAACGAGGAATTTCAAAAAACAATAAATACCTTCGCCGTACAGCACAATATAATTTGGCATTTCAACCCACCGTTATCGCCACATTTTGGAGGTTTATGGGAAGCAGCTGTAAAATCCTTTAAACATCATTTCTTACGGGTGGTACGAGAACAAACATTCACCATCGAAGAGTTCAGTACTCTCGCGATCGAAATTGAAGCAATTTTGAATTCTCGACCACTTTGTTCGCTCTCAACTGACCCCAATGACCCCATTGCCCTTACACCAGCACACATTCTCATCGGACGTCCGCTCACAACATTACCAGAAGGCAATTTTTCGTCCATTCCCAAAAACAGACTGTCCGTCTGGAAATTTATAACCAAGGTTCGTCAAGATTTTTGGCAACGATGGTATTTGGAATATTTAAACGAACTACAAAAAAGACAAAAATGGCAAAATTCCACCGGTCAACTCCGGCCAGGAACCGTGGTCATTATTATCGATAAAAATCAACCCTGCATGCGGTGGCAATTGGGAACGATTCGAAAGGTCCATCCAGGAGAAGATGGTGTTGTTCGAATAGTTACAGTGAAGACGGCCCAAGGAGAATACAAAAAAAATTGTACCCAATTATGCCCTTTGCCTGATACTGTTTGAGAAAGTTTTTCAATAAATAAATGTTATAATCTTTAATAATTAAAAAATTCTTGCTCGATTATCCTCGCAACGGGGGGAGACTGTTCCGTCGAACAATTGATGGATTTATTTTAATATATGTACTGTGACGGAAATTTTTATCTCATTTTACCAACAACGCCACAAAAGTCGTTCTCTCTCTTTTCCGTCGATTTTTCCCGTGGGCGCCAGTCGCAGAGCGACTCGACGATGAAGAGAGAGAAAGACGAGTAGCCGGCTAATTTTCAGCGGGATGGGCGGGGTGACACCGAAAATAATCGTAGAACACTTCTTTCCAAATTCTTTCTCACAATTATTCAATTATTATTTTTATATCGTCTTTTCAATTATACAGAGAATGCGCGGAGTAATGTTATATTAAATAGAATCAAATTTTAATCGCTCGGGATAAAGGAGAACGAACAAAAAGACGTTAATCGCGTGTCTCTAAGAACCGCGGAGGAAAGAACACGAAACCACTCACTCGAATATCACTCTCTCTCTCTCTCTCACGCTGATCGGGACCCTGCACTTTCGCACAATTCTAACGCGAGCTCGTAATCGTACTCGCCGTGGATCTACTCATCGACGAAACGAAAAATAATCTATCGACGGTTGTTGAAGAATAGATTGATGAAATAATATCTTGAATTTATTTCCGAGCCCCCGATATTCGGTTACTCGGCCGAGCTTATTTTTATTATAACGCTTTTATCGTCCCGATCCACTCGCACAGATTCACACGCACACTTTTTCACTCGATTACACACTTTTTCGCGATCTTACCTCCGGGCTACAACCTACGTTAACCGGAGACAATTATACGCGACAATACAATTGAGATCTTCACATACGGCCACGCTTTGATTTTTCAATAAATTAATTTTATTCGCGATCTGTCTCACAAGGGCCGAGGATACACGAGAATTTATTGGCGATACTTTTACGCGAGGAAAAGTCGCGGCGACGACCGAGTTTCTCGAGATTTTATTCGAACGACGTTTCATTTATTAACTTTTTCCCGTAACACAAATTTCCATCTTATTTTAATCAGCGGGATAAACACTTTAATTATAACAAGAGCTCAGCGACCAAATCGGAAAGCGAAAAGGGGACGACTTACGAATTTTTCGGTTTGTGCCAACGGAACGTCCGTTCTGCTCGATACTCAGCGAAAATCTGCCGAAATCGGGAATCGTCGGTAGGACCGTGGGCTCTCACCCCTTCCCCTACTCTCGTACGAATATTCTCGAAGTGATTGACAGGTCCGTCGCGTGAAAAATTTATGCGAGCGTGAGACGGGGCCCCGAAAGATTTCGATTATCGGGCTCTTTATTAACTGTGATTACTTTTACATTTTTACCCCTAGCTCGACTATTACATCGATGAAAAATATCACGGAACCTGTATTCTTTATCTTCGATTATTAAATGCGGGAAAAATCCCAGCGACGATAGTTCGAAAAAGAAAAATTTTACAGAATGCGGATTTTTCGTGTGACGATGAGATATCGAAAATCGCCTTAATTACTACCGCCCTGATTTCTCAAATCGGGATTGTCCAACGATGTTAACTGGCAATCAGTTCTCGAACTTTCTCGAATATTCCATGATTCGAATTCTTTCCGATATCTCCCGACCTTCATCGACGAAATGTCTTTGAACGAGCCCGTCTTCGTAATTTTGAGAAGCATAGGAGGTGACCATACGTATGAGCCCCGCTCGAAATACGTGTTACGACGATGATTGGCTGGTACCTCACTTCTCGTCTCTTTTGAATAATTAACGGAGAATTGATTCGACGATTCATTAGATCTTTCCGTTGGATCATCCGTTATCCTTCCGCTCTCCGAAATAGCTCGACATGAAAAAATATTATAATGTTCGGGACGCAAATTGTTGCGTGAGGATCTGGTGTTGGTGGGGAAAATAAATGACGCGAGGAGAGCGGGTTTAAAAATGATAAAAAACAATGTATTTATTTATTCGTAGAACATGTGAAATAATAACCAATGAATAATGCTCCCGAGGTGAATAATGGCCCGACAATAACCCGAGAGAATGAGAAGTGTGAGTAGACCCGGTCGTAGTCGAACACACGTTCGACGATGCCGAAAGAAAGCCGAAAAACGTGCTCGTGAGTGCCCGAAAGTGAATCCCGAATAATCTGAGGAATCAGAATATCGAAAGTCCCGAAAAGTATCTCCAATTGCCGTATGAATCGTCCCGAATTTATTGAACGTGATATTTGGCCCGAAAAAGAATAATGGCCGATGATTTTTCCGAACAGGAATTTAGAAACACGAAAGGCACGTTGGCACGCTGTACGACCGGATCAAGACTGAGATAATCGATAAGTATTATCGATGACGACGTGCCGCGCGCATGCGTCACGTCGCTCCCGTGATAATTGCTCCCGTAATTTGCATGGCCCGGTAAGTGGCGACATCCTCGGCGGAGCGCCACCCCCCCCCCCCCTTCTCCCGCTGAATCGCTACTACCGACGTAGCTTCGCTCATTCCTGAACACAAATTAATATTAAATTTTTTTAAATTATCGCTCTAGATAAGCCCTGTGAGATCGTTGCGTGGCCGGAGTACCGAGCAAGAGGAACGAGCGCGAGTTTTTCGCTCGTATTATTTTGAAGGGACGGTGTCAATAAAAAAACCGTCACAGTACATGTATCGTTGACCCACTTCAGGGATCGAGCTCTTTTTTTATATCGTCTGAATTTGTTTGTCGTTGCCTAGTAGAGAAAAAAAGAGCAGTGGAACGACACGTTCAGAAAGAGAAATAGAAAGAGAAAAAGAAAAATAAAAAGAAAAAATTCCAAGGAAAAGAAACCTGATTGGTGCAATTTTATACTTGACAGACAATTTAAGAGAAATCGATTATATGGTGAGTTTAATTTTGATTTATTCACTATTTAAAAGCATAATTTTCTCCATAACCCTTACTCAACCGAGTCGATTTGAATCATTCAACCCACAACCAAATTGTGACTCCAAATGTCAAAATATACATCGGTTTATCCGAAATGTACTCTACATCCGCCAGTCGGATTGTCTTTTCAAATTCTCCGTCACCAGCTGACAAAATTTGATGACGAACATCTCGTCTCAAATTCCTTATTATTTTCTTTGCATCAAATGTAGATTAATCGGAAGATTTCACCTCAATTTCAATTAAATCCGTTAAATTGTTAATGTAAAATAAATTTGCGAGGGGTTTTTTTTCTCTGAGATTTCGATCTCAGAGAATTTTCCCCTCTAGGCCAAAAATAAACTGATTCAATATTGTGGCTCAATCGATGTGTTTTATTTATTGATCCTTATCTCCCCTTATGTTAATTATTCATCTACGATTTGAAATAATCTAAAAAAAAAAAAATACGTGTCCTCTTCTTCATCGAAGAGTACGCGCCGACAAAACACAATCCGTTTATATACATCGCACAGAAGTTTCACTTCTACCGCGTGAATTTTCACGCTCTAGTATTTTTTATAAACAACAGGATAAAAACAAGCTGACGCCTCCGTGGAGGGTTCGTGGTAGAAGACAGTCGTTGCGGGGTTATTTTCGTGGTCACACGCATTGGCGGATCGATCAAGCTATTTCAACATTGCGTAAAACATTATATCGAGTCTTTGTCACAGTCCAGAGGATATATATTATACACATCATAATAAATTTTAGGTTATAACAATTACATCTAAACAGTAAAGCGAGAAAAACCCGTTGGGTTTTGGGATTGTCTGCTGCTGCTGGGGCTAAGCAAATTCCCGATGGGAATGAATTCCACGGGTTACGTACACGTTCTGGAAAACTGGACGCTCCGCGCTGTCACAGCTCACTTTTCCGTTGATCAGCACCCACGGACCAATTTTACATAAGATCGTAGAGGGGGATATACTCCTCGGGAGACAATTGAGTTTTTCAATGATCCAGATAACCAAATAATAGATTGGCCAAGCAAACTTCCGAAGTGACATCCGCTTGAAAACTTGTGGAGTGACACCCGTTCTCCTGTAGAATTTGTTATTCAAAAAAATTTGTAATTCGAAAGCGATTGTAATGCTTACAGGGAAGAGTATCTAGTATGGAATCCATGACCCGTTGCTCTCGATGACACACTGCATCCGGTTTGGCATAGAATTTACTAGTTTAAGGCAAAGGTCTTGCCTTGCCTTGATGTCTTGCCAAACCCGATGCACGTTTCCCAATAGAGCATCCCTGGTTCTGTCTCGTCCCGATTCCCACTCACGGTCCATGACACCTATTGTGATTTATGGGTTTTTATTATCGTACAATGAATAAACTTATTTCGTATTTTAACCAGCAAAAAGGTACGCGTATTTTACTATTCCCACACAAGTGATTAGATAAAAACAAGTAAATGCTGATAAAACGTACTCCACAAGTTTTCAATCGGGTTGAAATCTGGAGATTTGCTTGGCCAATCGATGACGTTGATGTCCGGGTGCTCGTTGAACCATCCCATCGTCTCGCGAGATGTATGAACCGCAGCATTATCCTGCATGAATTGGATTCGCGGGTATCGATCAACGGGAAAGCGAGCTCTGGCGGCGGGGAGCATAACGTTTTCTAGAATGTCAACATAATCTCCAGAATTCATTCTCGCTGGGATTTCGCAAAGAGCCATTACTCCAGCCGCGGACATGCAGCCCCAAAACCCAACGGATATTCTACCTATGAATTGTATCTGGGCCACGTAACGTTGGTCCAGCTGAAATTCCCGAGCTTTTGGACGATAAACATGCCGTCGGCTGTCGTCTGAGGTCTTGAACACCTATAGAAACGAGAAATCTTTGAGTAACCGGTTAAAATGGAATTTAGCGAATAGCTGTCTGGATAGCAAAACCAGCTGAATAGAAGGATTTCGTAAACAAATCACAACTACAGATGTGCCACAATGAGTATTCGCACCGATATTCGACGATTAAAAATTCGGCAACGAAGATACCCAATGTAATTGAAATACTAGAATTCAAGATTTGTTTCTAATGTAGTAAAATAGATTGTCCGTTCAAGGACATTTGAAATAGACTTTACGTAATTATTTCTATTATGGAATATCATTTCTCAAAATTAATTATTTGTCAACAACCGCTGCAAAATTTGTAATAAGAAATTGATAAATTATTAACAACAATAATTTTGGTGATTCTGTAATGTTATTAACAATGACGGTGAATAATAATAAAAATGAATACGGAAACATCGAATCCTTCGATGTGTTAATATTTTTTTCGTAATCTTCACTGTGCAAAGTTTTTTTAGCAATCACGCTAATTTTAGGCTCAATCGAATGAGAATTTCTTAAGTAATCTCCAGATCTATTTTCAAGGCATCAAATTGCTCCTGAGCTTCGTAACTGAACGAAAAAACATGCTAATTTAACCCCGACCACTGCGAATCGTTTTATTCACAGAAAATATAGTCTCGGCGAGCCTGGGGCCAGCAGACGACAGAGCTATCAATGTATACTTGATAATAAATCTAAGAGTATTGGGAAAAGTCTCGGCGAGACTGACAAAAGTTTGAAAGAATCATGAAAACATAACACACACTTCTATACCCACAACTTAACGTTTTGGAAATATTCGTCTTTGATAAACGAGTTCAAAATAAATAATTGAGCCTTCCCATGGGGTAATTAAAATTTGGCGGAAACATATACAGGCTGAATTATTAACCCTTTGAAGCACACATTTATCCTTGAGTGCATTTTATTTGAAGTCAGGGGTTTCCGGGGTTGCTGATCACAAATCTGCACTCGAAATTTTGAAATTGAAGGTAGTGGATCCAATATTGCGGATCATAAATACAAAAATCGTTTGACGACAGTAAAGGTTGGTACTCGTGGGTTTTCGGTGTCGCTGATTACGAATCTCCACTCAAAATTCGGAATTTCAGGATGTCGGATCTAATATGGCGGACTAAAAATTTCGACTCTATTTACATTTTCAAATATTTTTATCGGCGATCTTGATATTCTTCAAACCATCTTGAATCTTGACTATTTTATATTTCGACGTTTGATCAAACGGAAAAAGATAGGACCGTGGAGTTAGGATTCTTGTCGGAATCGTTCGAGAAATCGATTTCGTCGTGCTCAGAAAGTCAATTTTCAGAATCTCCGTTTTAATCTAGTATTTTTAATTACGTGACTTTGACATAAGATTCGCAATCTGAGATTCCAAAACCCCTTAGTAAAAATTTTCATCAATATTGTCGTAGAGTAACGTTTTGGCATCCGCCATCTTGGATCCGCCATATTGGATTTTAGAAATGTGACTTTGGATTCGTGATCAGTGACGCCTTTTAACGAACTCTGGAAAAATTTCAAGTTATTGCCTTGATTAAATGATTGGAAATGAACATTTCAGAAAAAACGTCATTTTTTGAAGTGAAACTTCTATGGCGACGTTTTTTATTTTCAGAATGTCACCGAAAACCGTCACCAAATGTTACATTCAGTCAAAATTTGTGACTAAAAAAAAAAAAAAACTTCCCGCTGGGGATTGATCGCAGTATCCCTTATCCCTTACATTCCATACTCGCACGCTACTGTTGAGACCACCTAAGCTATTGTGAAATATTTATCATACTGTTGAATACATAAGGTTTAATTTAGTCTACGTAACTACCGCTATATTTACAGCTACGCAAAAAAACATCATTTCATTTTTAAAGATCACATGATTAGTATTCCTGATTTCACTACTACTCCGTTATTAATGCAATGATGACAATAATAATTATTCGATCGTTACATATTCTTTCTGAGTTCTATTTTCGTTACTCGTCATAATTATTATATTATAGTATTATAGTATAATAAAAAATGATTTTTCAAATTATCCAAGTCATTATTGAAATTAATCGAAAAATAATAACCAAATGACTCGAAGAATGAAAGCTTCATAATCTCGAACTGAATTCGAAACGAACTATTACTTTAGTCACAATTTTACATGGGCACGAAACGTTCTTTTGAATATGTCAGATTCTTTCAGTATATACGGCATCGTCCTTAGTCACCGGTTGGAAAACCTTGTTCAGAACCTTGTTAGAATGACGAAAACACAACGAAAAATAAATAAATACGAAAATGAGAAGCTAAGGTCGGCGAAATATGTGCTGCAAATGCGTGATTGGGAGTAATCAGCGGATATTATTGGTTTCCCCAAACCACATCATTCACGAGATTAAACGGTCCCTCCATCGAATGCTGCTTACATATTCCACATTTCTGCGGTCTTTCGTGAGGATTTAAACAAGTGGCGTTGTATTTTTGAGGGGGATTTCAATAATAATATTCGTACACCGAAAACACAACCGTTAGTAAACTTTATTTAAAAAAAACCGAGATTAGAACTTGAAAGCAGCCCGATGAAGCCATGACAAGGTCAAGAACTACGATTCATGCCGATTATTCAAGATATCTCAACGGTTTGAAGTCGGGACTTGTCAAATCCTATTTTTCATTTTAAAAAAACCTGTTGGGTCTTTCCTGCAGTACGGAAACACTGAAGGAAAATAAAATAAAATGTTGTTTTCATTGAATAGGAAATGATTTTCGTAGTTAAATTGTATTTATAAAATTCTATTCTTCTACCCGTTTTAGCCGATCCGTTTATACATCGCACAGAAGTTTCACTTCTACCGCGTGACTTTTTACGCATACTTGTATTAATATAAGTATTAATATATAAATACGATACTTATATTCAAAACAATTATGCCAAATAGATTGTATTTTCATGTTTTTTAATCACTAAAGTTACTAAAAAGTTCGAAAAACCGGATCTGAATACGTTTAAATGTAAATAAATTGAAAAAATTTTAAAAATCGAGGTGGTAACGTGGGTTATCACCATGCTTCAAAGGCTTAATTATCGCACTGAAATACTTTCTCATCCGACCACGGAACTGTAGCCCACTGTTCGGGCGTCCAGTTTAAATGTTCGTGGGCGATAAGGAGTCGCTCTTGACGGTGATCCTCGGTTAAAGGCGTTATTTTCGCGGGACGATGAGCAGTGAGCCCCACATCTTGGAGTCGCCGTCGACCGGTACTAACGCTTACATTTATCTGTGCCTAGTTCAGTGCAGCAGAAACTGTCGTGAACGGAGCTGCTTCGACTGTTTGACACAGCCGAACGTCTTCTTCTGGGGTTGTTATCAAAGGCCGTTTGTTATTTTTCCGGTGATCTTTAAGCGCCGCAAAACCGCCTTCGTTATATTTTGTGATCCAGAGATTCACGGTTTTGATGTTGCATCCGATATGTTGACGGATGCGTGCGTGGTTCCAGCCTGATAGGTGGAGGCTTACAATCTATCCGCGAACGGATGGGGGATAGTTTTCAAAAACGTTCCGCTCTTCTTCATGGCCATCCGCCATATTTGATATTGCATTGAAGTAAGTTTAAATTTAAATTACGTGAACAAAAAACGATCCATTGACACTACACTTTGTAAGAAAATTCGTGGATCGTAAACCATTTTGAGAAACGAGTTTTCAGTAATTGATCAGTGAATGTGATGCATAGAAATATTTACTGACATTAGTTTCATCTCAATACGTAGAAACTAGTTGATTTTATTAATATTCATCTCGGCTGCAAAAAATGAGAATTGCACATTACGATCGAGTAATGTTTTCGTCGGAGTTGGAATGAATCCGAATATTTTTGCAGGTGATTGCGTTATAGAATACCTCCCGTATCAAGGATCAATCGGGCAAACCATTGGTTTCATTCCTTCTCAGAGCCTATTGCAGTGGTATTGGTTCTGTAACCACTGTAACAGCTTTTGCGTGCCCAAAATTTTTGTTTTAATTCACAAGAGATGTGCATGAGAATGAACAATGAGTTTGAGTTGCCGGGTGTTAAAGGATCGCGACGCAGGTGGATAATAAAAACAGGACAAAGTCTTGTGTTGTGCGCGTAAAACCGCTTGTCTTTATTTTAAATGACCCTGGCGGATTGATCAACTAGCTTTGTGGTGTGTTTTGGACAAGTCACATACCTGAAAATCATGGTTGGGGAACGTGGCACTGAACCGCAAGTGAAAATTTGCAACCACCAAATCGTGGTAAAGTAAACCCGTTTCCTGGCTCGTGGGTTTGTTCTGCCAACCACAAATCCGTGGTCGACAAAAATTTTTTCCAACCTGGTCTGTAGGTTTTCTTAACCAGCGATTTGTGGTCGACGAAGTTTTTTCTGGCTGGTCAGTAGTTTTTGCAGACCACTGATTTGTGGTTTAAGAATTTTTTTTCTGCCCGGTCAGGTTTTCTCGACCACCAATTCGTGGTTGACAAATTAGCTAGCCTTTCTCCTGCCTGTAAGTTTTTCTGACCACGATTTGGCCATTGGAAAAAGTTTTCATCTGACCAGCTAGTAGACTTTTTTGGACCCACCACCAGCTTAAGCCGACCGCTTATTCGACAAAATTATTATTTTTCCCCCTGCCTCCTCAGCACGCATCAAGACCATAAATTCCTTCAAATTATAAAGTAGACAAATTTTTCATGTCATTTCAATTTAAAAATTGAGCTTTTAGATATGAGGGATGGAGAGGAAAGAAAGTGATTCAACACATCGAGGAAGGATACAAGGTGTCATTGACCTGAGAGCAATTTAATTTTTTTTGCTTTCAAGACATTCGAAACAATAATACGATTATAACGACGAGTTAGTATAAAAAAATAAATAAGAAAACTATCGATACTCATTACGCCTTTCGCAGTCCAACATTGGTACGTTTATGATTAATTTGTACTCTTACATACTTTTGCAGTATAACTTGCACTAAAAAAATAAATTTTTTTGGTTTTCCATATTATTAACTTTCCCACACGTCTGCGATTTCATCACGATATATCGATATATTAGTATTGCACGATATAACTATATTGATGCAACCTTGAAGTTTGAGCTGGAGTCTTTTATCGAATCCATTATATAAAATATATATAGTATAGAATATTATTTACGAACAGGTACTTATCCGAGGATATAAAAGAATATAAAATATTAAAGTAATTCATTTAAATTGAACACACAAAAATTCAGCAGAATTGATGTTCAAATAGCCAATGATTGGGTGGCACCGACACAGTGTCCATCCCGAGCGAAAGAATGACGTAGAGTAATGTTGAAGAAAAAAATGGCACGAATATTTGATGAAAACGTAATTGGCAGGAGGCAGCTTTTTTCGTAGAAAGTCTTCACTCGCTATTCTCGTCTTCCTCGTCCGCGTCGTTTATGCTCTCTTCGTCCTCTACGCCTATATCATCCTCTACGTCTACATCGTCTACGTTTTCTTCGTCATCCTCGTCGGTTACAATGTGCTGCCTCGCGTTTGCTTTATTATTTCTCTTGTTTTTTTTATTTCTCGCATATTTTGTGGCAAAGCGATCGCTTTTCAATTTGTTGGAAAGGAATGCTCTTACAAATTTTATGTCGTCAAAGTTGTCGATCGGTAGCTGTTTAATCTTTTGCATTGCAAAGCAACCTCCTAAAAATAAAGGGTGTTAAGAGTAAACATTTTTTTGCCAAGAATGTATCATTTAGATGCCGTTCCATTTTATATTCGCAATATGATTTGTGACGGTTAACTATAAACAAATCAAATTGAAAATAAGAATTTTGTATATAATAATAATCTTATAACGTCTCTCAAACCCCTTCTTACTGTACCCAAAATGTAAGAAATACAGTTATTTCAAATACTTTTCCTATTCTATGATTTTCGCTTACTGATTATTTTCATGAATGAATCAAATATTACTACTCGACACACTGTTATCTTGATATACATTTTTTCACTTACGAATAAGTTTTTTCAATTCCTCATTCGTGACTTCCCGCTTCCCTTTACATCTGGCGCTTTTCGTCTTCTTTACAATGAGAACACGCCTTTCGTCCGGAGACCACAGATCTGTTACCAATAAATGGAATCTCCTGCTCATAGTTGGCGCTATTGACAACTCCAGAGCCAAGTCGTAGCTCACTTCCCAATCGTGAAGTATCGACACTGTTCCGTTAGTCGATTTTTCGGCGGGTATATGTGACAACACCTCGAAGTTAAATTCACCATCATCCTCATCGCTCGTAACCATTTTGACATAATCTTTCATGTGTTGATAAGCTTTTCCCATGGTTTGCAAAACTGTTTTCATCTATCGATGATACACATTATTACATGATTTACCGTTCACAATAACACTTTCGTTCTTTTACGATAATAGCACTTACTTTGTCTTTGGCTTTCTCTTTTTTAGTCCGAAAATAAGGGTTTTTACGGCCATTTTGTTTCGTGATCCGTTGATGTTCCATATCATCGGTATCCAAAACATAACCACCATCCACCGGATGTTCTTCACTCATTTTAGAGCACGAGGGACGATTATCACGATCATCCGTTAACCGTTTGGATCGCGTATCCTGCATCCTCGGCTTTTCGGTGATTATCTACAAAAAAAATGCATGCATCATTGATTACGCGTTAGTAATTATACAATTAAGTACGTTGTTATGCTCAAATATTTCTCGTTATGAAAATAAATCATTTTTCCCTATATTACTCAAGCACTAAACTTTGTAATGTTACAGATGGGATTGTTTTATAACGCTACACTGATGAATTCAACACTGTTTCCATTTATTAGTCAGAGAGAATTCTAAAAGTTACAGTTATCGGGGATATCAATTTGTATTAATATATTTGGAAGGTTATATCGCAACTATTAAAATGCATGTTGAATCCACGAAAACGAAAACTATACTGAACATGTTGTCGAGCCTCAAATGAATACATTTTATCTTCAACGAATTACTTCAACCGAGCCCGTTATCAACCGTATGCTGCAAAGTTTTAACTCCACTCACTTGGAACAGTTCGTTCTTACGAAATATTTTTCATTACCTCGTTTTCGAGAAGGCTTCGTATACCATCGTTGTGAACCTTCTTTGGAAACTTTTGCAATTGTTGGCGTTGTTCTTCCACCGGTAGAGAATCTTTTTTTTTATATGATTTATTCCGCCCTTGGGACTCATCGCTCCCACCGAACTTATAAGGAAACGATTGATGCTTTCGGATAACTTCTTGGTCGGGTGCTTTGCGAACGTTTATGAATTTCTTCGACGTTCCTTGTTGATTCTGCGAACTTTTCATTAGTGGCTCAGTAATTTCTTTTTCCATATTATCTTTTTCATTACGTTTCAAATTTTCTAGAGGCGTTTCGAACCTCGTCTCTTGCATATACAAATCATGAACGTGACTTTCGGCATGCATCGGATTGTCGCAAATGACTTTCCCGTTTTATAAACAACACATACCACTGATTCGTCCTCTTTTGTGCAATGTTTTCAACAGAACTGCAATGAATTTCAGCTTTCGTTTGCTGCGTTGAGTTAGCGAGGATATTCGTATTCTTCGGTTTCACCATTAAGATATGTGTTTTATTTTTTATCTCATGGTTAATCACAGCTTCAGAACTATCCTCTGATGAACTTTTTTCCGTACGTTCTTCAGGGTCGTTGATCCACGCTTCTTCCGCTTCATTTTTCTATTAATTTCATTGATTTGACCTTTATTCCTCTATTCCCACTCTCATCTGTCTTTATTTGCGCTTGTGAAAAATATTTAATAATATTCTCGAGAAAAATTACCTTCACTGGAAGTATCTTGCTTGGATTTAGTAATGAACTTCCGTGAGGCTTATTTCCACATGGGTTATTTACTGATACCAGCATTGGCTTCAAATTTTTTCCTTGCGACAAGACTCGACGCGTCGGAGTTTCTTCCAGCTGCGTTGCAATAATATTCATTACATTCGTTGTTCAATTTTTATGAAATGTGCAATAATGACAGATGCTAAAGCGACACGACAACTCCTTCAATATTCATAAGGATATTATCTGAATCCTTACACATGTAAACATCGATATATCCACCAATTACCAGCATGACTGTACCTTATTAATTTTTATGCGTTCGCTTGCCAGTTTTTCGATAAGCGTACCATGATGACCTTTCCAATCCATTTGGAAAACCTCTGTGTGCGTTTTCTTGATCCCCGCATCTTTCTGTTTTTCGTGAATGAAATCTTTTCTCACCGGTATGTACAGCAGCATCTTTAAGAATTATAATTTGTTTTCGTTCGCAACGTTACATATTGTGTTTACGTTACATAATATTTTTCTTCTCGCTTACACTTATATAGAAAATCACTTTGTTACTTTTGTTAAGTTTTTTAAGACTCACATCGTTGGTATCGGTTACTATGTCTTCGTCTTCCGTTTCATTCACAATGACACTCGTGCGTTCTTGTGGTCGTTGGTTCCATTTTTCAGTAGCCGAATCTTCGCCGGAATTCAGCTTGTCTATATTTTCCTCATCACCAGCTTCCCGTTCATCAGCGTTTGGATTTATAAAACCTTCCTCTGCATCTCCAGCGTGTTTTCTATTACTGGCAGTAACGACGTTACCTTTATTGCGGCTGTTACAAGCGACTTCCTTTTTTTTTTCATCATCTTTTCCCTTAGCGCACTTAAGTGTCTGTAGAACAAACATGCAACATTGAACACATTAAAATCACTCATTATTAATTGGTCATAATCGTGGCCACTGTCATATAATATTCCTGAACACATTTCTTGTTTTTGACCTCTAACGTTTTATTTTCGTTCCATTCATTTCTACAACCTCTCACTTAGTTTCATCAAAATCTCATTCATATTTTTTTCCACGAGAATACTTTATGCTACAATACCTCGTCAATGCTGTATTCCTCGTCATATGAATGCGAAGTGGCTTCGTCTGTTTGACCGCCCATCGATTTCTGCCTGAGGCGTTCATGTTCTACCTCGTCGTTGTCTTGGACATTCTTTCCTTCCTCGGTAGTACTTTTTGGTATTTCACAATTCGTCTCCCGATTGAATGGTTTCTCCAATACGTATCCGACAACGATCTGCGAGTGTAACGCATAATCATCATATGAAAATTAGTATATCCGTGTTGTACTCCAATTTTTTTTTACGTTGAATTTGTACCACCATGATACTTTTTTCACTATCGAAAACCCATGTTGTTACAAAATTATTAGACCACATTTATTAAACGTGGTCGCTATTAAATTGTTTATATTTCGAATTATTGTCACTCGTCCTCTCTCGTCCCTAATTGGTCTCGTGTGGCTCTATATTTTTCTCAAAACATTGTGACACTGGTTTCTATTCAGAAACCATTTTCTCCACCAAACCTGTTTGATTATCGTTTTCTCTTGTTCACTTCCTTCATCGTCTTCGTCTCTATCTTGGACTCCTTCCTCTTCGGATGGCCAATAGAAATTCTTATTTTCAGCTGCGGTCGTCGCTGTCTTCGCTTGGTCATTGTTCGTATTACTGGGAATCTACAATTGAATATATTGAAGACAGGGTCGTTTTTCGATGAGTTGAAGCGATTATTGGGGGAGCGATTTCAATATGTACCAATGCGGCTACTTCACGGATTACAATTATACACTCACATCGTCGTTCTTTGCGTTTCTAACTTGTGATGACTCTTCGTTACCACGGTGCTTATCCACGTTTTCCTTTATTTGGTCGACAAGGCCAAAATGTTCCACTTCGTCGTCGGTGACTTTGCTCTTTTTTCGCTAGTACCAAAACAAACTTTGATTGCCAATTTTTTTCTCATTTCTGCATTCTCAACAGTATACAAATATTAATATCATTACCGGCGGCACCTCTGACATTGCCAATGCCGCTTCTTCATCTTCATCGCGGGTGGCACATTTCATGGCTCTGTCAATCATTTTCTGTAAACAAGTAATCACTCAATTTATGCAATGATATTTCCGCAAGCTTTTCCTTACAATATTAATATGTTCACCGACGTGTTCCAGTAAAGTTCCCGCGCTATTCTTATTACCATAAATTATTACGACTATCGATACCAGCTCGCATTGCTATATTTCCAGTTACCGTCTTCGTACTATGCTGAAAACAAGTTCATAGCCATACAAAGCAATATGTTAAATCTTGCTTTATTGCGAGTTCAACGATTCACTTTATCGAAAACGACTCTTTTAAATGAGTTATTATTTTTAAATAGCGGTAGTGGTAGTGGGGAAATCTCTATGGCTCGCCTCGTCACGATTCACACTACTAGGACAGCCAACGACACTACATTATCGAACGACTTGTTAAACCTTGAAATGGAGAGGCTCTACAATGCAACAGTTCAATGGCGCAGGCGCACCATCAAAAGGGGAACCGGAGGGGGGGGGGGGCGCTGCCGATGACTGTGTTTCATTTGAAAGTAGCGCGTCACGACAACAGTTTCTGTTTCGGTGCTAAGTTGAAGTTTTTGTGCCGTCCCCTTCGTTTCGACTCAGTTATCCAAAAATTTGCCCTCGTCTCACCGAATGCATCATACCATACATAAAATATACTGAGTGTAGTCACCAATTTTCAATTACCTATTTTTGTCGCGTTTCTTAAGCTTTCCTATTTCTAACAGATTCTCCTTTTTGGCGGCCTTTCACACTTACGTTCGTTCAAGTTAAATTAAATGTTTTTATTTTTCGGTCCAATTATTGTGTCTCGGTTTTATAAAGCGAACAAGCAATCCAGGCTGATTATGCGAACTTTATGCAAGTTTTGCTTGGGATATCGCCACGTTGGCGTCACGGCTCCCTGCTTCAGAAAATGGCGACAAGGCATCTATCGAGTTTTCGTAAGGTCATCAGCGTCGAAAAAGTGATTGTGCGTTGCAAAATAGGTAAGAAATTTTCAATTAATATTAACATTTTATAACTAGTGCGCTTTCATCAATCTTAACTCTTATCAATCTTCTGTCAACATTACGCATTTTTTCATTCTTCGAAGGGAGGTCTTACCGTATCATGATACTAAATAGGGAGTGAATGGGGCGTTTGCGTTGAAAGTGCAAGGTAGATAAGTTGAAATGGGTCCATTCAAAAGTAAGCTACTTTGAGATTTAGTCATGAGCAATAGTTTCCGGAACCTCATAAAATTACCTATTTTCGATGAATAAATACGTGCAATATTTGTTTATTTGAATGTCAAAATTGAACCGAAGAATGGGATAACATTCATTTTCATAGAATGAATAAGTTTTCTGCAGCCAAAAAAATGTGATCACGTAGTTCATATTTTGAGCACTCAACACTTGGAAATTTTATTGTGAAAAGTTATAATTATATTCAACCAATAATCGTACTATTCTTAATTAGCATTTTGTAGATTTTCTGTTGTTCGAGTCTTCTCGTTTTTTAAAGATTTACCGGGTTTTAAAGATTTACAGAAATGTGATATTTGACAGGGTTCACCCTATGTAACGCCTGTTAGATATAGTGATTTCAAGAGTGAATATTTTGATTATAGGATAGCCAATATAAATTTTGTCAACACGTACAGGTTAATCCAAATAATATTAGGCCATGTTTCGTATGCACTAGCTGAATATATTGAAACGGGACAAATCATACTTCTAATCGAATTTGTTCAACTTCTTATTTCATTGAGCCAGAAGTTAACGATACACCAATCGCTGACGCTTTTACATGGCACAGCTTCACAGAGCACAAAATATTTAAACCTACATCAGGTCGCAACATGCAATTGTCCTGTTTTATATGCATCCGGTGGAATCACACTGGTGTACACTTATTTTTCATGTGCAACGTAATATTGTGATACAAAAACGTGTGTTTCATTAAGTATTTCTCAACATTCTAGTAGTCCTGAAAAAGGTTTCAAACCATGTTGCAAAAATATGTGTACCAGCATTCAATATTTGCGGGAAAGATGGATATAAGTACATAATTTAAATTTCCCAAAATATTAATTTGTGAATTACAATTCTGTACGCAATATGGAGTACCTAAGATGTTTCATTACAATTTCAATTGAGGGAAAAATATGTGAATAAGTTAAAATTGAAACCAATTAAAATTTGAGCGATTCAAAATTCTATACATCACAGCAGCTATTTTTTAATATATGTTGAATGAAATGTAGTTGATGTTTCGTTTACAACGCAGCTATTACGGTTATAATCCCAGATATGATTTTTCAAGGAGTTATCCAAAAGTTATCTAAACGGTGTACAAATGTCCGCTGAGCAGTCATCCGCAAGTTAACAACCTATCCAAAAGATGAATTTCATATGACTGCTAACTTTCGGATAACTGCTGGGCCGTCATTTGTATACCTTCAAAGTTACTTTTGGATAACTCTCTTGATATCGCTACTAGGTATGCGGTACTCAAGGACCACCATGCCATGTTCATTACGTAATAACTTCTTTGTCCATTTCGCTTTCTCGAACTATTACATTAATATTTATAATCTATCACCGAACGATGGGCATTAATTGGAAAAACTAAATATCAACATTCATACGGGTTTTACCTTTTCTCTTAAAAGTTTTTTATTCAATGGCGTTGTTTCAGCGTTGCTGTTATCACCCGTCACATCACGTCGTTTTTTATTCACTTTCCCCTCGCTCACCATCAATGTATCGGGAGAGTCCGCATGAGTTTTCTTCATAGGGATCCTCTTGCCACGTCCTAGCATATTTGCCACCATTTCTTCGGCCTCTTTTTCCGTCTCTATACGTGTATCACCCATAAAAATGCGTTTCACTTTTTTGTTGATATCGTTACACAAAAAGCACATTTCATACAATATATACAATACCGAACCATTATGTTGTTCAATTTATGCCTCAATAAAACACAACGTAGGATTGTTGCGCAAGAGAGAAATTCAATACGTTTAATTCAATATATTAATTTATTTTACCTCCAAAGCCAACGATGCGAATTTGCTTGTAAGTTTGATCATCGTCGTCCAGCGTACGAATTGAGACGAGATTCGTCGGATTGGCCAAGTATTTTTTTAAAAAATCGTCCGTGCATTCCGTTACGCCTTTCTCAGCATTTACGTCACGTATAACCAAATCTTCTGCCCGTACGGTTTTCTTAATATTTTGTTCATCATTATTTATCGCCTTTCTCACGATGTGATAATACATCTTAATAACATTTGTCGCGAATGAGACACGTTACTTGACTTGCGAAAAAACACTTAACCTCAAAAAGACGTATTCCACGCCACGCAATATTAATTTTACCGATTAACCCTCTCAGTAAATTATAAAAAACCACGCAACTCCATTACTTTGTGACTGGCACGTACAACGTGTCCTGCATTCTTTTATTCGCGTTAACATAAGATGTTGGGAGCTCAAAATTAACGATCGTGATGAATTTTACAGTGAAAATCGCGTACGGTATATTCCACTTTTCGTAATCACGAAAAACAATGTGCCGTTAAATATTCGAACAATTAAGTTTCCGGTTTCTCTCCGTTGCCCTAGCTTGCTTTGTTACCAGCATTATAAATATACACTAACGTATGTTGCACGATCTGCTGGTTTCGAGGCTACTTTCGCGTTTACGCGGTTTCATGTGTTTTTGCACATTTTCTATCACACAGTGGTGACGGCGCTGCTGCATTTTTGTGGGAAAATTTGAACCGAGCGATTATCAACATATTTAGGTCACAGAAATATGCTTCATGTGCTCTCATTTTGTTGTGACATTTTTGTGCACGCGGGCGTTTGTATTTTTTGTTTTTATAAAAACGATTACCGGAAAAAAGAAATCACCGCGTTTGAGAAACATATATTTTCTATTTGACAACACTTTTACGAGGAGAAATGTGTCATATATATGTTCACACTTTTACGGAAAAATAATGTTTTTTTAAATTCTATTCGGAGATAAAAACTGCTCCACCACCGTAATATCGCATTGTTCAATCATCTACACACTATATCTTCTATCCGATACGTTTTGTAGTAAAAAAATTAATTCGTGCTCATACTCTCAAGATGATTATTTTATTATTACCAAAGATTGTAGTATGTTGCTTTTTGGTGTAAAATACCAAGCTCGTTTTTAAGCTTTATCATGTAGAGATACAAATATATGATCGTATTTACGCAATTATTCTTGAATAATAAGAAATATCACTACACGAAATACATCAGCTTTAAACTGAAACGCAAACATACTTTAAAGTATTATTCGTTCGTTCGTTTCGTGTAAGATACCAAGCTCGTTTTTAAGCTTTATCATGTAGAGATACAAATATATGATCGTATTTACGCAATTATTCTTAATTAATAAGAAATATCGCAACACGAAATACATCAGCTTTAAACTGAAATGCAAACATACTTTAAAGTATTATTCTTTTCCTTTCGTTTTCGGTTTCGTTTTCGTATAAAATTTTAATGGTGAGATTGAATAACGCTTAATAGTTAGAAACGCACTTAAACTGTAATTGTATAATTTTGATGAAAGAAATGATGCGAGAAGGATGCACTTTTTTTGTATCTGATGTTCAATATCACAGAGTATCTGAAACGCAAATGAAATGTATGTACGCTTTCAGACAATGTTACGAATACATAATTTCTCTCAGGATATTTTATGGATACACACATAATATCCCGTTCGTTTTCCATGGTGCATATATTTACCTGCTCCCGTTTTTCGCACCATCTTTGCTTCGTTGTCGTCTATTCCGCTGTTGGCTCATGTATCTGCAACGGTGCTGACTTGTTCGGTTTACCATCTTTCACCATAGTTTTATCTGCATTTACCTCTATCTAGACCCAAACAAAAACAAGTTTTAAAATTTATTTTCGTTTAATATGCCCGTCATGGTGCATGTCAATTGTAATTGTTCCTTAATCGTGACTTCGTGCTATTGAACCGTTTTTTTTTTATTCAAATGCACATATTTGATTATCTTACTAACCTCTTCATTGTGCGTCGATGTACATTTACGATGGACGATTATGTCGTATTCATCACGAATATCCATGGTCGTAGTATTGTCGTCGATTGTCACAACATCGTCCTCCATCTATTACAATTTTTTATTATTTGCATCAAAACCGCTTTTTAATGTTTTGATTATCATGCAGTCAATGATAATTTCAATTCTCACTTATAGCACTTACCGATGTTTTTATCATCGCCAATCCTTGGAACACCATGTTTCCTCCTGCTTCAATTTTCTTCAATGCAGCATATTTTTTGTCAAATGTACTGATGTATTTCTCAAATCGTTTGCAACTCGTTGTGAGTGATGTTCGCCATGCGTTTACTTCAACCTCCAACTCTTGGCGCATTTTGTCTTTTTCAGAAGTTAACAGTAATGCGATGGGTTTCATTTCCTCGTTGGAACCTATGCCCCGATAGCCAAATGACGCTAGAATTGCACAAAAATTGCGTTGGTAGTGTCCACGTTCAAACGTTAGAAACGCGATGTTTGCCGGACCATATGCCTATGTTCTTTGCGTTACAACGTGACGGTACTGCGTGGCGCACTAACGACACAAATGTGACGTTACTGAGAGTCATTATTCCAACAGCATTCTAGCGTTAGCTTGTGACGGCACTCGAGTGTCATGTTCCAACATCATCGTAGCGATGGGTTTAAACGGCATTCTAGCGTTACATTGTATAGCATATTCTAGCGTTAGGTTCGAACAGCATTGTAGCGTCACGCTTTGCCAGCTTTCTAGCGTTGGATATGAACAGCATTTTAGCGTTGGGTTCGAACAGCATTGTAGCGGCACGTTTTACCAGCATTCTAGCGTTGGGTTCGAACAGCATTGTAGCGTCACGTTTTACCAGCATCCTAGCGTTGGATATGAACAGCATTCTAGCGTTGGGTTCGAACAGCATTGTGGCGTCATGTTTTACCAGCGTTCTAGCGTTAGATATAAACAGCATTTTAGTGTTACGTTTTGACGGCATTCTAGTATTAGATTCACTACATCCTGCATTTCATTGTGAAAGCGTATTGAATCGTCAAAACCGAAACGAAGGATGGGGGAGATATATCAATTTGATGGGAATATGAATTATTTGTTAAATAAATTCTTCATTACAATTTCAAATGCGTAAATAAGAAAAAAATTGACTCGTCAAATACAACGCGTTCACGAAATTTTTCTCGGTCACTATTAGTCCAAGAAAATTTTTTAAATGTACCTATTAGGGTACACTTCAACCAATTTCGTTCGAAACGGGCATTTTCATGAGGTTGGAAACCAGCAGAGTTTCGGAATAAGTATTGGGTCGCTGTTCAGACGACGAGGGTACCTTCATGAGTCCGGCATTATATAAACTCCAAGGGCATGGTGCGCGCACGGGAAACGCCTGAACTCTGCGCGGCGCTGTGGCCGGAGCGCGAAGCTTCAACGGTCGTGTTCGTTCGATCATAGTTGTAGCGTTATGGCGCTAGATTGGTGCATTCATGTGGCGTTCACGCTACCGTCATATTGATGCAATTTTGACGGCAATCTGTTCCGTTAATGCTATGGCTAGAATACATCTGCTCGTCCGCGATCGCATTAAGGTGCAATCAGGCCAAGTAATGCTTGTACGTGAAAAATCTTTTATGACGGCCATGACAGTCAACGGTATCATTTTACAATGGCACACAAAATCCAAAAATCACTAAAACTTAAGCTACCTTTTTTATTGGTCTCAAATTTCCAAATTTTCTATTACCCCTTCGAGTATTGTTTTGACACGACATTGTTCTACGACACGGTGTGAAAAACGGTGATAACATTTTTTCATTGTATTATTTTTTGAATTTGCAGCAAGGTAAGCACAAAAAGTTTTTCAATAAATCTATCATGTGTAAAAGTGCAGCTGAAGAGTGCATTCTCAAATTAAAACAAAAAACCGCCCTCCGATTTTTTAATGCCTTCTAAAAGTGCATCATTTGAAAAAAAAAAAATCATTACTTTTATCACGAAAATTTTCAACTTCAGTCGCCATTTTAAATACACTAATGTAAAAAAAAAAATTGACATGGACTATCGAAATTCAAACATTTATGGCACCGGTTAGTACAGTTCCAGGTCCATCCTAAACCAAGAAACCTTTGAAAACTCCATTTCAAAAAAAAAAGTGTGAAAAAATCATGTTTTTTTTTTGTTTTAAACCGCATTTTCTTGTATTTGAAAATTTTTTTGACAAATTTCGTAGCTATCATCGGGAAGAGCACATCTTAAACTAAAAGATTATGTGCTTTCCATTTTTTTTAGTCCAGAGTAGCAGTAGTTATGAGCTACTGAATAGCGATGTACCTCGAGGGGCATTCTGGGCCAAAACGGGTTGATTGATCTTTATTTTTCCGCGATATAAATAGCTGTACGTATAAACAAGATAAAACATTAGAAACTTGCATAGTTTCTCACTGTTATATATCTGAGAAACCAGAAAAGCCTATTACAATATATAAAATCTATTTTTCCTCATTTTTTAATTTTTTGAAATTTTCATCGCTTGTTCGATTGACTTTAAGTTTATTAAATCTAATGATGAGGTGTTAATAATAATTGGTACATAAAGTACCACTACTTGACATGCAATTCGCATGGTTTTAAAATTTTTTTCGCTTATGTGAGGCTTGGAAAAAAAATAAAAAGAAATTATGCAAAAACCCCATGTTATTTAAAGGGAAAACAGTTCGTAGTTACCGGCTCCTCTTCTAATTGAGATAGAGCTCTGAAATTTTGGCTACTTTTTTTATTATTTATTTCGAACTAAATGAAGGGGCGTCGCGATTAAAATTGCTCCACATGGGTATCAAGGACCACCCTAATGACCATGTGTTATAGAGTGATATCGGATACAAAGGAGAACGGATCGGAAATTACATTTTGTCCTTTGATGACAGATGGAGTAATGAATAACGCTCTTACAGAAGTTTATAAAAAAAATAATTCGAAGCTGAACGACAGATTTATCGAAAAAAAAATTTTAACGCTGTGCACACTTTCCAAGTCAACGAAAAAAATGGTTCTGCTTTAAATATATATTTCAACTATTTTCAGTTGAAACTGAAAAATTCATTGCCGTTACTTGATAATTATAGGGTATGTGATAAAATTTCAAGATGGAAAAAAGTTGAGATTTTCAATTTTAAACACATCGGAATTTCTTTCTATTTTTTTCGAAATTCTTTTTTTCAAATGTTTTTGCTTAAAACTCCGTTCTATTTGTTTTGCATATCTCGAGAAATATGAGGTTTTTGACTGTATATGAAGAGGAGAAAAAGTTTGATATTTCATCTCAAAACGCGTGCTAAATCGGTTTAAAAAATTCGAAATTTTCGTCAAACCAAAGGCTATTGGTTCACAAAATTGTTCAAAAATGCTTTTGCATACAATTTGAATCCGTCCACCATTGACATTACCCATTCAGGAATGAAAAATATTAATTTTTCCCCTCTCCATATTTCATTGCAAGCTTTATGTTTCTCTACCTATGCAAACTAATAAATTGAGCTTTGACTGAAAATAGTTGAAAAAATTTTTAAAATGTTATAGTCGTTTCGAAAATATTCTAGTGATCTCAAAAAAAAACGAACGCATTATTGTACGCTCTGAAGATTTTTTATTCAATCCAATAGTTTTTATTTTACGTGGCATATTAGAATTTTGTCTTTTCGCGTGAAAAAAATCGTGCACAACTTTTTAACAAAATAAAATTTTAATTTCCACTGCCCCCGTTAGGGTTCCGTTTGGAAAAATTCTTTTAAAAAATTTCCTCCGAAAACGTGGTCCAACTGTAAAAGGGTGGAAAACGGTCGTGTTCGAAAAAATGTATCGAATGTAAAAAAATCGTAAAAAAATGTTTAAAAAAGCGAATTAAAGCAGAATTCCGCCCTTTTTCAATACCATTTATTAAATTTGTTTGGGTTTGTGGCAGACAAAATGACGTTAGAGATGACTCCGAGACTTTTTCGTAATTTTATCCGGAAACTTTTTACGGATACTGTTTGTACATAAAAAGCTTATGAAAAATCTTAACGTTTACTTCAGCTGTTTCAATCATAAAAGAATCACTTTCTTTTGCTCCCTGCAATTTTTTCTCATTCCACGTGATTTTGAAATAAAGATTGCATGATCTCTTTAGTTATGATTACAGTCTAATGTTTTATTGCTCAACAAAAACTATATGAAAAATTGAAAAAATCAATAATAGTGACTAAATTGGTTGGTTTCTATTCAATAGGGGTGGTTTCGTTTTTTATCTAATTGTCTCAGTCTCATTTTGAAACAAATACGTGCGAGCACATCTGAAATGGCCATGCGACTGTTATGACACAATTGTGAAGAATACAAAATAAGGTTTGCAATGAATACCGACGATTTTTCAATTATTTCAACGGGGAACGTCACTGTAACGGGTAAAAAACGTCTGTATTATTTTATAGACTTTCTTGCAGTATACACGTTTATATTTGGCTAGAATTTTCAAACCTGCAGTAAATATCAATAGTCACGGTTTCAGCCAAAATTTTTTGTTAAGAAAAGAACAATGAACAATTAAAGTGCATATCTTCATGAAAAAAGTGGCTGTGTACAGCCAGCTACGTTGATTTTTTTCTAACTTTTAATGATTAAGTACACCATATTATAAAGATATCCTTGGGGACGATGAAAAGGATTTTTTTTCTTTATTGCAATGTGGAAGCTGACAACATAGTTAGCTTCCAATGTTTTCCAATATACATAAAAACTAAAGTAGCTTTATGTACAACCAATAAAGTATGCCCTACTCGATTTATAAAAAATTATTTTCACCGCGGTAAATAAAGCACGATACATGACCATTTTTCGACCGTAACGGTGCATTGCTGGAACATGATAGGATGGAACTGACATAAGCCAAAATTAAAAATGAAATAAATTTCTGTTGACACGACACAAATTTTTTTGTAACATAGATAAGCTGCTCTAAGAAAATTATTATAATCATGCAAACACTGATTTAAAATGGAGGGGATTCAATTCCGAGACGAATGAAAAAAAAAATAACGATGATTTTTCGCTGACATGCAGATTCATAAAAAATATGTAGATTTGCACAAGTTTCTCCATTTAACTTCGTTATTTAACTTTTCAATGCTCAGGTCTTTCGCATCAGCTTAAGAATGTTTCCGACGTTAGTCATATCGAAAAATAATATCAATTGAGAATTTTATTGAAGCACGATGTGATTTGGAGTACAGTACAATTTGAAAAGATTCACCGTGTAATTTGATCTTTCTGCCGCGATTACACATATGCTCGTTTTACACAGTAATAATATTGAACTCATTCGTTCATACGATCATCTCAATTCCTTCACATTCCTTTTATACATGCTATGCACTATTATCGTACTCAGTTCCCTTCTGTAATTGTCATCTATATTTTACATTATATGATTTCCATTCTTTTCTTATAATAATAATATCAAATAGTCAAACACAAATTCATACACATATAAACAAATTTACAGATATTTGAGCACAGTCATTGAACGCCCGTTAAAAAGGTCATCATATCTAAGCATAATGGATGAAAAAGAATTTTCATATGGTTCAAGAATTTGCGACTTTGCATTTCGCAGTATATAAATAATCTTTACATAAAACAGTAACAAAGTTTCTTCCAAACTATATGTCCCAGTCACCTTAATAAAGGTTGAAATTTGTAAAAAAAAAAAAAAAAAAAAGAACAAGCAGTTGTTCTCCGTGACCGCGTTACGATGAATAAAACTGTATCCATTTTATTTGTTTAATATGGGCACACGGAAGGTAAGTACAATTTTAAAGAGTTTTTCGCATGTGCTCGTAGTGCGATAGTTATTCATCTCATTGTAAACAAATGTTGGTTTCCCATATCCCCGATAACGAGTACTGACAATTTGTTATCAATTACAGAGCATCTTTTTTTTTCAACAGACTCCGTTCAACTTGCATATATATACCATCTATCATACATCGACCGAATTCCGTTTCATTGTCTGATTTATCATTCTAATTTACGTTCAGTGAAATAGGATATTACGATATTATTATGTCACTTTTCAGATAACTACCCAAAATATTTGTTGTCCAGCCTATCGCTGTGGTCCAAAACCACCCTCATCACGTGTTATGCCGACTGAGCCGTTATAAGTGTGTTGTATGTATATTGTCAAAGGTAGATGTTTTCGACATCGTTGGGTCCAATGGAATTTGAAAAAAATGTTCATATTTTTTTCCTATCTTGTGTGGGCTGAGATTTTTTTTAAATTCTCATTGGTCACACGGGATCGGAAATTTCCACTTACGCGAGTGCGTCTTATTAATGACATCAATAATAGACAGTATTTGACAGACTTCCGACAACGTACTGACCTGCCACCGGTTGTTCTTCGGGCAAATCAATGCCCCGTGGATCCCAGTACGGCATAATATAACCTTTTGAGTTTACTTCGTCAAACGTAGTTAGTAACAATTCATCCTGCAACGCCGAGCATTTAAAAAAACCTACCGCCATAGACGAAACTCCGACATCGTAAAACGGCTCCACGGTTGAGAACTTCTGCAGTACTAAGTGTATGACACCTTCAATGACCACTATGTTACGGACGAGTCCAACATGGTCATTTTTTAGAATGACGCAAGAATCCCGTTGAAGAGTGGTCAGAGTGAACTTTGGAGATTTCAAACGGAGGTATTGATAAACGTTTCTTAGTTCCCGGACGTTTGCTGGAAGAGGCCCAGTCGTGTGTGACTGTAGCGTCTCTACCCGAACGCTTGTCTTTCGTTTCGACGAAGCGAGCACATTCGCTCGTTCTGCTCTTCTGTTTGCTATCTGCTGTAACGGAAGATGTGGTTTTCTACAAAACTGCTTGAAAATTTTCATGTTACTTTCGTACGGAAATGCAGAATAATTATCAGGTGGACCAAACCGTTTCACATCCTCCACTATGTGAAGCAGTCCATGGATGTTGTAACTCATAAAAAAAAGTCCATACAGATTTGGACTATGTTCGACGAATAAGATTAACGCAAGTTTGGCAAACTCCAAAAGAATCTCAGTCGCCGAAGGGTTACTGAGAGCACGCATAGCTGCGTGAAGAAGCAGAAAATGATCATACAGGTCCTTCGATAAAATTCCGTATAGGACAACAGGTCCGTTGTAAAATAAAAACTGACGAAGTTGCGCAGCTTTCATTTGTAGGAATTCCTCCAATGTTATCGGCCATCGTGCCATTTCTCGAGGATACCAATCTCTCAAAAGCTTCAGTCTCTTTGATAAAAGAGATATCAACCGAGCTGATAATCGACTTTCATTTGAGAATTTCCCGAGCACCCATGCAGAAAGCATTCGTTTCAGTCCAAGGCACACAAGATGCATATATTCGAAAGGAACTTGAGTTACGAGTCCTAATGGCAAGCGGGAAAGGGGACTCTCTCCATTGTGATGATCTTCATCTACCATTCTAATATACTCTTCGTCTGTTCTCAGCTCATTTTGAATACTCTTGTAAGCCATTCGGTTATCTACATACTCCCCGATTATCTTACATTTCGAGCACGGTTGATATGAAGTGTGGGCCTTGTGATTCAATACGTAAGCTCGTGCTGGAGCGTCGGCAATAAAACATCTCAGAGTGATGGGAATTTTTTTGTCACAAAAAATGATACCACCTTCCGCAATGATTGCCAACGTTTCTTCAATAAATTCGTTGAAGAATTCGCCTACGCTGTTCGGTTTTCCGTTTCCTCGATAAACGCCTATTACTTCAGTACTGCTAGGATACATATTGGAAACTCGACATTGAATCGGCCACATCTGATTGCTGCCGGATTTATCCGGACTTGCACCATCCGTACTAAAATCAATCTCAAGGTTGTCAGGGATCGAACTCATTTCGACGCCGTTTAGAATCGACACAATCGCTGCGTGAACTCCAAAGTGCAGGTACCAGCCAGGCGCTACAGGTGTCAATTGGACAGGTCGCCGTGGAGTCTTCAAAAGCGTTCTAGCACACTTTGGCAAATTCGTGAAGCAACGGTGCATCCTCATGACCGTAAGTATGTTATCGATTGCCTTAAGACTGATTTTGTTCTCGACAAAACAGGCTGTAAGAAGTTCACGGAACGACTCAACACTTTCAACGGTTTCGTCATCTTCTATGCTGGAGCAATCGCTGAATGAGTCGTCGTATTCGTCCTCGCTATCTTCTTCCGAGTTGGTTGAGTCGACATCCGCTTGATGGTTCGGAGAAGCTATTGAGTTAATCGATGTCGGCGAACCCCTCATCGAAGATGTTGACGCTCCGTCTACCTCCGAGTTACTCCGCTGGGGTGACCTAGGTTCAAAATGCGTGTTGCTAGGTCCTTCATCTCCTGGAGTAGAATCAGTGTTGCAAGGCAATTTAGACCTTACAGCAAGGCCATGTTCACTCTCATCGTGAGATTTTTCTTGCACACATGTGCAAATCAATTTTCCCATTTCGCTATTGACATGTTGCATTTTCTTCACATGTTCCCTACGTTCCTTCTCCAATAACTTCAGTTGGCTCCTGCTTAGCTGATGTATAGGTTTCCGAATTCGGGTATGTTTTATCTTTATCTTCGGATCCGTGGATAAGACCGGTTTAAACCAGCGCATTTTCCATCCGAGTACTTTGTCCGGCTTTCGTTCCATGTTTGCGATTATTGAAGATCAATACCTGAAATTATTATATTCACTGGAATTATAATTGAAATAATTTTTTGGTACTACTACTGATTGTTCAGAAAATGATAACTTTTTTGAAAATATTAATTATCGGACAAATTTATAATTTGCGGGAAAATATGGATGACTATTCAAAAAATGGATAATATTTACATGCACATTACAAATTGAAAGAACAGAGGAACGTGTTTGATATATTTCAAACTATACGAAGTTGAAATAAAAAAACCAATTACTCTTTAAATAACAAATTGTTGAATAATTATATCTAATTGCCCGGAGAATCGGAAATCAAGAAAAATATTACTGATGAATTGAAAAACGTTCGTGTGTTTCATTGCACAATCACGACCAATTAATACGCAACACTTTTTTCAACTTCTTTTCAGTCGCAGATTGACTGATTCATAAACAGCAGGACAGTATTTTTTAACAAATTTTGTCAGCTTTCGAATCATCATAGTCTTGTTTCGATCGAACGTGAACTGAACACTTCACAGTAGCGTTCATGAAAAAGTACGAAGCGCATTGGTGCAACGTCGTCAAAAACTTGATGTTCGCAAAAAACTGGCGCACTTAGAGATGATGCATCACAAAAATTATTTCATGCCCTAAAAAAATCATCCCGATTTGAATTGTGTGATGTGACAATTTTGGGCGGAGTTATCAGATCTTGCAGCATAAACCGATTCGCGTCGGTATCTCGGAAATTAATATGTCGATTTCGATCAGACTTTGCTAGATTTTTAAAAATAATTCCTCATAATCTGGTAGTGGCCTCGTCTACTTCGGGATATGGGTAGTTCTACAAACGAGGGACGGAAAAAATTAAATTTTAAATTTTCCAAAATTAAAAAAAAATCTTTTGATTTTGCAAAAATTGACCATCTGCAAAATCAAAAAATCGCTCAAAGCATTTTGCAAAAAATTCTAGTGCATTTTCCGAGTGATTTTAAAATCTTTTTATTCTTGACAACTTTTTCTAAAAGTGCATCATTTGAAAAAAAAAATCATTACTTTTTTCACGAAAATTTCTCACTTCAGTCGCCATTTTGAATACACTGATGTAAAAAAAAAATTTTGACCATGGATTATTGAAACTCAAACTTTTAAGCCACCGGTTAGTACAGTTTCAGGTCCATCCGAAACCGGGAAACCCTTAAAACTCAATTTCAAAAAAAAAAGTGTGACAAGATTATGTTCTTTTTAACTGCATTTTCTTATAATTACTATTTTTTATAACTAATTATAAAGGTATAAAAAATGAAAAAATTACATTTTTCGAAATGGAGACGTTTGAAGCGATTTTTTTTGGGCCCCATTCCTTGGATGTAAAAAAGAAAAATGATTCAAATCTTGAGATCGCGTTTGGTCCAAGCTTTTCGGTCTTACAAAAAATGAATTTTGGGTCCACTGTACGAGTAAAAAAATGATAGCTTTTCTATTTCAGACTAAATTGATTTTTCACTCTCATTTCCCGGAACTTGTCAAAAAAGAAATTTCGGGACAAAATGAACAGAGCCTCTCAGAGATAATCAAAATTTAAAAATTACGAATATACTAGATTTTATTTGCTCCAATAAAAAAAAACTTTTTTCCTCATTTTTTTACCGTGATTATAAATTTGGTTTTCAACTAAGTCACAAAAGAGAATGAATAGTGAGCAGAACGAAGTTTGGGATCGGAGTCAAAATTTTATGAAATTTATAAAATTTCGGATTCGACGTGTGTTTATTTTGCTCTAAAACTTGAATTTTTTGTGCATTTCACCCTAGAATTCAACAATTCAAGATATGTTAGGGTCAGAACATGTTAGGATCCGAAAAAATTTTTTTATAAATTTTATAAAATTTACATTTACATGTGTCCGTTTTGCCTCCCGTGTGTCCATTTTGCCTCAAAATTCACTAATTCAGGCTGTTTTCGAGTAAAAATGTAATTTCGGCTTGAAAAAAAAATGTATGAATTTTATGATATTTCAGATTTTGAAATATCCGTTAATATGGGGCAATCATATTCCCCTATCAATACTACAGAAGCAACTCAGACTTTGTATGAAAAGTTTTCCAAAACGCATTGCCTTGTACTTGATAGACCTTAAGAGTGCCACCAAAAGCAATCGAATTTGATTGATACTTAATACTTCTTCTCTACTTAATTTCTTCTTGTTTCGTGAAACTTTCTTTCCTATCAAGTAAAAGAGCAAGCATAATAGGTTTTCCAGTGGAAAGGTTGAAGTTTATCAGTCCCCTGGATTTTTCTCAGTCCCCTGCTCTTCGAAAACTCAGGGGACTGAGAACAGGGGACTGATATTTTTCGAGTTTTTGACAAATAAAAATGAAAAAACAAAACTTTATTGAAAATTTTATCATTCCAACGTTGAAATTACTATATTTTACGGATCGTAGGATGATAAAACATTGTAATTATAAAATATTTATTCACGAAAATACTAACCAGGGAACTGAGAGATTGATTGATTGGCACATAATCTCCTTCTTCAAATTCGATATGACGATTGAAAAAACCGACAGTTGAAACGAACACACATGATAATGTGCTAATTTTACTCGATACTTCACGCTGCTGAAGTGACAATGCAATGTGTAGAATATTATAAGTATTTTCAACATATTTTGATTTATCAGGGGACTGATACAGAATCCGAGGGACAATATTTACTAGAGAAATTTTTCAATAAAATTTCAATTCATGCAAAAATTATTTGTAATTTATTTTAACATTATTATTGCGGAAAACGAGTGAAGTGAAAAATTCAACTTCAATGCTTATTTAAAGTTATATAATTTCAACTTTTCACTCGAACCATTAGAAAAGGACACGCCAGGGGACTGACAATTTGATACTTAAAACATTATTCTCCGTGAGAAATATATCACACATCTGGGTAATTTTGAGTTATCAAGTGAAAATGATTGTGATGAGTAACTATGACTTTAATTTATTTTGATTTTTGAAAAACTTCTACTCTAAATAAGCTGAGTCGCCAATAATTCCCTCGTTTGTAGAACTACCCATATACTTCTGAAAAACAGATCTGGTAACCCCCGCAGTGCACCGAATCATTCTCGGAACCGATTCGTTTTTTTACACTCAATCATATCGAATTTACATCTGCAATGAGTTGCAAGTTGAAACGGAAATTTCGATCGAAAAAATGCATCCCGGATTATTTTGAAAAGCCTACAAGAAGGCCTATATTTTCGCGTTTCGAAAAAACACATCGATATCGCATTCGGCGGTTCGCTCGCTTTTTCTCATTTCACACCGCTAATGCTACAATATTGCTGACGAATTCCATAATTGATTTCAACGAAGCAATTTAGATGAATGCATTAAAAACGCAATATCGATGCGTTTGTTTGAAACGCAAAATCAGCCCTTTCCTGCGTAGGCTTTTTCGCTGAAATGTCAGCTCATAGCCTGCAGAACATACCGATGCTCTGCAGGGACTACAAAATTTTTATTTCAGAAGCATATCTCGAGGTAGGCAAGCTCTCTAGATCATGAGAAATTATTTGTAGTGATGTCCTATGAAATCTGACTGAAATCGACCGTTTAGTTTCCGAGATATCGCTGAAAAACGGATTTTGCTTCGAGAATTGATAATTCCACTCAAAATCGTCGCACAAAACAAATCAGAATGATTTTTTCCATGACATGGGTTATCACTTCTGACGCATCATCGCTAAATCCGCCAATTTTTTTTACTAACAATGAGTTTTTGACATCACGATGAAGGGTTTGGCACTTTTTCATAAACTCTGCTGTCCATTGTTTACTTCACGTCCAATCGAAACAAGACTAGGCTTATTCAAAAGGTGACGAAATTTTCTAAAAAATGATGTCTTGCCGTTTTAATTTCGAGCCACCCTGAAAAATCGATTGTTCTTCAAAAAAGAAGATATTTTCAATGGGATTCTAAAGGGGATTCTTCTTTATACTTTTACCGATTATTTTTGGATCCAGTACACAGTTTTGAACATTGTCGTTTTTACCTTTTTTTTAGCTGTTCAACATAGGGCGTACCACTTGCGGAAATTTTTTTCTTTTGTTTTTTCCTAGAAAACTTGAAACTTCGGACAGCACAAACTTCACCTTAATTTTTTAATAAAGTTCGTGCGATTTTTTTTCGTAAGAATATGTCACTCCTGTGTAAAAAAGACCATTTTCACAATTGTTGCGTAGGAAGTTTTTCCTACGCAACCTACAGGGTTTTCATGGAATCGTCAAGGGGCGAAAAAGTTGCATGTGTTCGTGTTGGATCGACTACAATATTTTTCAGACCTTACGTTCAAGGTTTGTTTTCATAATTTAAGATCGAATCGCTGATTAGAGGAGTGACTTAACTCGAGAATCATGGGGCTCGCGGCAAAATATCGAAATCTTAATTTCTTTTACTTCTCAATTTTCTCAATTTTGTACCAATCGAGGGATTAACGAATGGCAATGTATCACGTTTTCTCTCCAACAACGTTGTAAGCATTTATCTCATTACCTCCTTTTTAGTTGCTTTTCAATCCGATTTAATATCAAATATCTGGACATGGTTATCATCCATTTCTTGAATAAAGGAGTTCCTATTACTAGTCAAAGTTGCGTTCTTCATGGTCTTACCTTTTGATGGCGATTCGAATCTATGATGAATGTTGGTGGCGGTATTTTTCTCGTAGTAGTTGATCGAAGGTTCCACACTCTAAACACAAACTATATACTTGAAGTGGGAACGAAGATTGTGAAATGGACTCGAGCAATTCGCTCAACTGTTCGCTTGAAGGAAACGTTGGAGAATGCCTCTCTGGTTTCTTTACACGGATCTATGTGGAATAATTTTTGGAGAACTAGGGTTGGGGTCGGTAACATACAACTATCTCTTCGTATTGGTCGAGAAAATAGAGAGGGTGTACACCAACTCTAATTGTCGGGGAAATGGAGAGGACGTGCTCTGATTCTAGTTGGACGGTAAAATAAAGAGGGTTTATAATTGGTCGAGATGCGATCGGTTCTTTCGAATGCATTTTCGGCAACGTTCTTCGCAAAGTTTATGAAAAAGTTCATATTGTACATAAAGCGTTGCATTATTGCTAATTTTCACTCCCTACGTGAAGATTTTTCAAAGCAGAGGATGTTCAGGCAAATTGGAACACCCCGCCCACTTCAAAAACGAAAATGAATTCAGTGGAAACCTGAAAAATCAGATTATAAATATAAATGGAAATTTGATAAATTGAAAAAAAAAGACTATTATTTGAATAATAATTTACTTTGCTGCGAAATGAAAATGTGAATATCTGACTAGCAAAACAACACGACTAACAGTACTGTGAGCATGTTTGAAAATTAAGTTTTGTTCATTACAGAGATACGATTTTTTTTTCATTTCTTTCTTCTACTCGTGTTCGCTTTGGATTAAATCAAGTAAAATCTCTTGAGGTTCGTGCTTAATTTGATTTACGTTTAGAAGCCACTGACTCGTCTTCTGTTTGTGTTAATCTAATAGTTCAGTCACTTTGGCATAAGTTTTATTCAAGAGACCGAGTCTCGGTCCAATTTTTTCATGGATTGTTTGGACCTATGGATACATAATCCTAACTTTTCGTAAAAATCCGAGTACCATTTTAGTAATAAAAAATTATTGAAAAATAAAAAATCGATTGGTCGAGTCTTTTTTTGGGAACGCGTCCTCTAAAAAAAAGTACTATACAAAAATGGGCTAACATTGTTAATCAAGCTGTTAATTGCAAATGAAAAAATATTCATAACTTCATTTTTGCGACCGCAATCGATTGTTTATGAACATATCGGTTTGAAGTTCATACATGATGTAGAGGAGCCAAACCCTAACAGAATCGTACAAGATTTATCGATCTGCGAGATATAGCTTACCAACAATCTGCGATCATCGAAAAATGTTTGGCATTCAATAAAATTTCTCGATGAAAGCCCTCAGCGTAGCAAAAAGTCCAGGAACTTTGCGTCATTGTGCACAAGCGACGAGAAAAAAAAATTGTTTTCGTTCAAAAGAAATACTGTTTTTTGACGATTCTCGACTTTTTGCTTATAAACAAATAGCAATTCTGACCAAAGTTACAGCTATTTCAATGAAATAATAAAAAATAAAAATAAAAACTTCTCGTTGCGTATTTTATTCAAAAGAAAAGTAGGAAATTATCTAAGAAATTGAAAGATAATCGCAAAAATGTAGGCCATGGGACATCCCAATGATATTCTTCAATATGTGATCGAAAGTTTTTTGTATTCCTCATTTTCTCTATAAAAACATAAATCTGTTTGCTACAAAACGTTTGTCCACTTTTTAATGAAAAACCGCTGAACCAATTTTAATCAATTTTTCACGAGATCAAAGATCATGATTCAAACTAGGTTTGTGGTTGTACGAAATTTTTGATTTTCATTTTTTACAGAAATTCCAAAAAAAAAAAAAAATTCGTTTCGTTTCGTTCAATCTGCTAATTTGAAAACTGATTAATAATTAAACAAAATCAATGAATGAAAAAATCAAATCACCAATTTGAAAAGATTTAGAGAACGAATAAAATGAACTGTGGTTGAGGTTTCGATTCGGTATAGGAAGAAAAAGAACAGCAATTTCAATTAAATGATAAAAAATAAAAAACATCAATAAATATTTCGTTTGATCACTTTATCCAAAAGAAAACTGTAAATTAGTTTTGAAATTGAAATAGAATGACAAAAAGGTTTGCCATGAAAAATCCCAATAAATTCTTCAATATAGAATCAAAATTTTTTTGTATTCCTCGTTTCATATGAAACTGATCTGAAAATCATCGGGAAAGCGTTTTCGGAGCAGGACACTTTTTTATTTGTGCATCAAATACACATAACGTCGTTTACAGAGAAGCTATAGGATAAAAAAATTAGTTAGTGTATAAAGTAATTCTTTTCGTTATATTGAAGTTAGCGAAGTTGAGGGTACAGCTTTATGGTTCGCTTGAATTATTCGTATGAATAGAGTTCGCTTTGTATATATACACTACCGTCGGAAAGTTTCCGGACAAAAGTCGGAAAAAGTTGCCACACTCTTTTTCATGTTATTACGTCGATAACGTAGATAAATTAATTTAATAAACGGCATTTTAAAGGGCAGAAATCCCATTTCATTTTGCTTTTTTTGAAAATTTTTTGCGATTTTTTTTACGACTAGGACGTCATTTTGAAAACGACCATTTTTCGTCTTTTTTTTTCCTTTTTACAGAGCAACCGCGTTTTCAGTAGAAATTTTTTTTTTTTCAATTTCTTTGACCGGATCTTGAAAAGGCAAAATTTAAGCTTTAATTTCGTTTTTTATAAAATCCGTTACGATTTTTTTAACCCTTCGAAGCATAGTGACATACTGGTATGTCACCTACTTTCACTCTGTTTTCCTTCAATCGAACTGATTTTTAATGATCAACAACAAATGTAAATGACATACCAGTATGTCACTATGCTTCAAAGGGTTAAAAAAAGTTATCATGTTTTTGGTGAAAAAAGACGAAATTCATAAATTCCTGCGTAACACGAAAACTATCGCATTTAGAAAAATATTTTAGAGGAGTGAAATGTTGCCTCTGAGATTGTTCTAGTCACTCGATTTTTTCCAGATTTTTTTTCCGAAATTTTTTTTTTTTCGTTGATTTTAGTCGAACTCCAGGTTTATCAATTTCCGTAATTTAAAAACTATGGGTTTTTTCACCAAAAGTCCAAGTACAATAAAGTTTTATTTCTTTATTTTTAACATTTTGGAATTTTTTCAGATTTTTTTTCTTCGATGATGTTCATCATCATCGTCAACATCGTCGGATGAAAAAATTCGAAAAAAAATCTGAAAAAATTCAAAAATGTTTAAAATAAAGAAATAAAACTTTTTTGTACTTGGACTTTTGGTGAAAAAACCCATAGTTTTTAAATTACGGACATTGATAAACCTGGAGTTCGACTAAAATCAACGAAAAAAAAAAATTTCGGAAAAAAAATCTGGAAAAAATCGAGTGACTAGAACAATCTCAGAGGCAACATTTCACTCCTGTAAAATATTTTTCTAAATGCGATAGTTTTCGTGTTACGCAGGAATTTATGAATTTCGTCTTTTTTCACCAAAAACATGATAACTTTTTAAAAAAAAATCGTAACGGATTTTATAAAAAACGAAATTAAAGCTTGAATTTTGCCTTTTGAAGACCCGGTCAAAGAAATTGAAAAAAAAAATTTCTACTGAAAACGCGGTTGCTCTGTAAAAAGGAAAAAAAAAGACGAAAAATGGTCGTTTTCAAAATGACGTCCTAGTCGTAAAAAAAATCGCAAAAAATTTTCAAAAAAAGCAAAGTGAAATGGGATTTCTGCCCTTTAAAATGCCGTTTATTAAATTAATTTATCTATGTTATCGACGGAATAACATGAAAAAGAGTGTGGCAACTTTTTCCGATTTTTGTCCGGAAACTTTCCGTCGGTAGTGTATATATTTTTTTTTTTGATACATTTTTTAAAATAAAATTGGAAGGAATCCGTTTTTCTCATATTATAATCAGGGTGTGTGGTTTTTAGAGGGTAAGAATCCCACACATTGGTGTAGTACAGACCCTGTTCTGTGTCTTATGTACGATTTTCCACTATCCCTTCGAAAAACATTAAAAAATGGGTATATTCACGACTATGTAGATAAGCTGGGCGCCACGGGCGAATCCTACATCGGTACAGCAATGAAATGAATTCGTTTCAAATTTTATTACAAGAAAATTGTCTGTACTTATAAATAGTACTTCTCTAACGCATATCCTGATGAGTTGGATGATCGAATTTTTCAATATTCTTTTGAACAAAGATATTTTGGTTATTTCGTGGCTGTAATTATGGCTGGATTTCGTGCGGGAAGGGTCTATAGTAGTGTACATAGGGCATTTCATACCCAACGGCTTACTGCTCGAACTCTGCTTTTGTTTTGCTGATCTTTTTTTCCTTTTTAAAGGTTGTGAAAAGCAAATTTTCTAATTTATTCGAAATTTACATCTTGACAAGTACACACGACATTAATTTAAAAAAAAACTTCAATATATTTTTCAAATATCTACGACGTGATGAAAAACCAAGCAATCCTTATGTACAGGAGGGTTATAACTTTTTTTTTCCAAATGCCCTGTTGTTTAGATATGTCAAACATGATTGGAAAATCACTCGAATCTGTGTTTTCGATTTCCTTCATAATTTGTTTGAAGGAAGTTTCATGATATTTATGGATTTTAAACCTAGTGCGCTCGTGGGCAAATCATTGCATGATTTTATGTTGATTTAGTTCAAAAGAAAATGAACGAAAGTTTTGCCTACAATTTAAGTAGTCTTAAAATTACAAAAAAAAAAGTTTCGAGGTATTTTTAGAAAAGCAAAAAAGACAAGTATCTTGGATTAATACACTGTCTATTTAGAATTAAACAGATTCATTGTGAAGTATTCTATCAATCATTTTGGACATGCTTTCAAACGCAATCGGTTTGCAGAGAAAATTTTATCCCCCTCATCTATTCGGTTCACTCCATTTTTCACAGAGTTATAGATAATTTATTAAAACAAATTGTGTACAATTGAAAAAAAAAAACATATGATTCGTTCTCGATTGCAATAGGTTCGAGATGCATAAAAAAAAACAACAATTTCCTGTAAAAATTTACAAAGAAAATCGATGGAGACAATCACCATGAAAAATAACATTTTTTTCTTATCATTAAATAAACTGTTGAATATTCTGAAAATTGTCGACATATTTTGAAACGAAGAGGAATGTTAAAAGAAAAGTTGAGACAAATTCGGACGTCCAACCATTCGGACGATTTGCTTAATTTTTCGCATAGTTTTTAGAATTTAAAATGAAAATTTTTCAAACATTTATATCTTATGAACTTGTGAAGATCAAAATTTCAGACATATCAGGAAAGTTGCTATTCAGGAGCTTGGGAAGGCGGCAAACCCGGTAAAAAAAATGCAAACTTTAACGACTGGCTCCATTTATTACATGTAGCATTTACAGCGCGTAAGCAGTATATAGCGCATATTACACATTGGCCTAACAATGACGAATCGCTCAACGACTCGAGACAAAAGTACCTCCTTACAACCTTTCCGCAGACGTCTGGTTTTCCCATAATTTGAAATTACATACTTTCTTATATTTTGACGAAATAGAGGGGAAGTAATCCCGAACCATATTAAGCATTGTTATAGAAACTAAAGAATCAACGAAAAAATCCTAAAAGATACAGAATAAGATAAACATTCGTAGCAATAACAATTTTTGTAGTGTTGAAACTCTTTTGTCCGTATGTCTTCAAGAACCTGAGTTTTCATAATTCATAATGTCGTGTATTGTTTTGTGGGTGTACATCATAAAATCATAGAATCGTATTGTACTGTCGACTCCGGACACATTAGTCGAAATTTCGAGTCGTGCTAAAAGTTTGACAGCTTTGTTATGAGAAAAAATACTACCGAATTCAGTTAACTGCGTACTCATGGAACTAAATATAGTTAGGTTCCTCCATTCCGTTTCATTTTTCAATGTTATGTACGTTGTTCTCGGACTTGGTGCATACTTTTCAATTTTACCGTTTTCAGGGTGTAAAAAATTGGGTGTTTTGCTTCTCGAAAACTTTCATCACTTTTTTCATGGAAAACTTGAATAGAGTGTGTAGCAAAAGTTTCAATTTCATTTTGAACGGAGAGAGACAGCACGCGGCTGCGCGTTCCCTCTTCCTTGGCATGGTGCGTTCTCTCTTGTTCTCGTTTCTCAACGCGTAGACGATACCGGCATATAATGCCGTCTACGCGCGCTCTATTCGCGCGCTTTACTCCGTTTTTATTTTCCGTATACGTAAAAAAAAAAACAAATAATATAAATTACAGAATGGTCATTTTATAATGAAGGTTGCGTCTTTTAATACTTGGCGTTCTTTTTTTACTTTTATATATACGTATGCTGCTGGGAAATCAACCATGGGACGGGGGGACCAAAGATTAGTGCCACGGAAAATCTGTTGCACACTAAAGTTTTCCGTCACATCTTTGCCCTCCTCCATAATTTTTGAGCTTAGCAAATATATATATACACATATTATACAAGGGTACACACGCACGCAGACATATATCGCAACTTATATTAATATATATATGTAAAAAAATATCAATTATTCATATCGTCACAGTTTTTAAAATCGGGGTGTCACAGCCATTTTGAGAGAGAGAGAGATAGAGAGAGATCGTTTAAGTCTTATATATACGCATATATGCGCATATTAATCATATATATATATATTTTATATATAAATATGTATGAAATATTATTGAAAATTCTATTCATTAATTTATTAATGATCATTTTTTGGAAATTAATAAAATTAATAACAGTGAATAATCAATAATATTAATATATATTTATATATAAAATAATTTATTCGCGTCCATTTCAATTATTACGGTCGACACCATTTTCATCAGGCGCACCCGGCTCGACACGATTTCGGCGGCGCTGCTTCGAGTTTCGTCGACGTTGTTTGGCAGCACGAAGAGCCGTTGTTATGGCCGCCGAAAATTCTGTGAGCGGCATCGTCGGCATTCGCAGGGTTTTAATCATTGCCTCTGCAGAGAAATGAAATACCAAGCATGAGAAGAGTAACATGTAAAAATTATTTTCCGGTTTAATTACAGGTTTGAAAAAACTAAAAGCCTGGAAACAGTCATATGCGAGTATATATAAGAGGCAGGGCCTGCACAAGCTTTCTTTTTTAATACTTGGCGACGAGCCACTATAGCAGCACATCTCTTCATTCAGATTATTTCTTCTTTATGAGAACGCAAACGTCATGAAATAAATTTCTGTATCGTGAACGATACGCTTGGTTATTAAATTATGACAAAAAGTCTTACGATATAATGTCTTGGAAAATTTGGTCTTTTCCAAACGAAATGTCCCCTCATGTCGCCCGTAATAATTGACTTTGGGTGCCAATCTTTCATGCAAGGCCTCTTTCAACATCGTGTTGGCACAGGCGTTTGCATCCGTACCGCCAAGGTTACTCAAATATTTCACCTACAATTGAAAATTTTCAATATTAATATCACCATGTTTCATTTTCGGCAAAAAAAACTTACTACAGTAGAAATCTCGAGAAAATGAGTTTGTTGACTATATGTTTGGTGACAAGTTCTTTTTTATCTGGATTTCAGCAGTTGCGATACGAAAAATATTACGAAAAGTTTTATTTTTACGGTTTTTCAATTGTAATAATATTTTTGCTGATATACCATTTGAAAATTTACGCGTTAAATATTTCCAATGAACCAATTAAAGTACGTACCACATTGGACTGCTCTTCTTGCGTAATATTTTCGTAAGCCTCCAAGTCGGCAATCCGTTTTAGAGGTAGGCAGGCAGGTTTCGTTGGATATTCTAACGAATCCTGCTCCTCCATAACGGCACGGATCGAAGAAAGATTGGCATCCAATCGATCGAATTTTTCGAAACAGGAGTTCTTGAAAGATCGGAACTCCTGTTTCAAACGGCTGAATGCCGTCTCGATAGAGCGGTTGGTATCGCTAAAAAAATTTAAAAATATTAGTAACAGCACTTTTTCAGAATTCAACTAGGTTTACGGGGCCGTGTACAAAAAGGGACTTGGTAAAATATAAAAATTCGTATATTTAGTTATAGTAGAATATACCCGGATAAAAAATTTGAGCCGTTTCAAAGTCGTCTACTAGAAAAACTATCGCTCCGGCAGCGTTTCAAAAATACGTGAAATTTTGTAAAAATACTAATTCAAGAAAAAGGTGCTAATTTAACCGGATTTTCGTTTGGAGTGGAAAACTATTTTTTTCTCAAAAGTGGAAGATTGGAGAAATAAAATGCCGCTTCATAAGAGTCTGCAAGCTCTAGAGAGCTCGCATGAAAAAATCGTTAAAATTGTTAAAAAATCGACTTTAAGAATGTAAAAAAATTCTACAGCCATCAATTTTCTGAATTGACTGCAAATTTGGGGGATCGTTTATTTTTATGACCTACTTTCTGAGAAAAAATCGGCAACCAAATTGCTGACCCAAGCGCGCAGGCTGCGGTCGAAAGGTAGTGGGCATGCCCATATATATATATATATGGTTAAAAAAAAATCGATGTTTTTGGTGGTTAAAAAAAAATCGATGTTTTTTTTTTCACGGGCGCCTACGGAATATGTTAGTACATTATGAAAAAAGATTTTTGCCAAAATTTGGCTGCTACAAAAAATTTTTTAGATAGTGCTCAAGCGACTTTTACCTATTTTTTTTTTATTTTCCCTTGAAAATTGCGACATAAAATTCTTTTATTTTACTCTAATACTGGGTAGTGTTAGTGCTTGATGGCAGCGTGATGTGTTCAAAATTTTAAGGCTCTAGAAAAATTAAAGAAGCTTCCTCAAGTAATTTTTAAACATTTTTTTTTCAATTTTTGGATAAAAATGATGAGATAATGAAAACTCCGTCTACGGAAATGAATTTCCAGCTTCCTATACATATTTTTTCACTGAGAAACGGGTTAAAAGCGCTTTGAATAGCATATAATTATATTTTTCAAATAATTTTATGCTATTTATACGGTATGAGCTTCGTTTCAACATCCCTATACTGAATACTGTGTAAAATAGTCCAAAAAAAAAAAATTAGGAACCCTGCATCATACATTTTTCAATATCAAAGTACTCCGAATTATTTCGATTTTCGACAGACTATACAGAGTGATGGAAGTTCGGGCCAAGAAATTCCTTTGGGGAAGTCATTCTAGACATCGAAAACTACTTCCAGCTAAATTTTTGTAACGATTGAAGTTGATAGAAATTTGTAGTGCAAGGTCAAAGTTAGCGATTTTGCGTAAAATTTGAAAAATGAGCAACTTTGAAATGAAATATCTCTAGGTTTCTTTACGCAATCGAAATTTTTGGCACGACTCGTTTGAAGGATATGAAAAATGAAAAGAATGAGCCGTGTTAGAACTAAATTAGGCTAGAAATAAATTTGTGGCGTCAATTTGAAAATGGTCCTTTTATTGAAATTTTCGATGCATTTAACTTGGTCGCAATGAAAAACCTTTTGGTCTGGACGACTGAAATTTTTTTTTCTATAAACGAGATGGTATACTAAAGGAAACGAAACCAGTATTATTCAATTTTAACGTAAGGTCTTTGTGAGGCATAATTTTGAAACTAGGCAAAAAATGGTCATTTTTTGACCTTTATAAGACTCGTTCTCATGACCTTGAGCACTTAGAGAGTTGAAATTTGGTATTTGGGGATAGTTTTTAAGGTACTTCGAAGTACTCCATTTGAAGCAAATTCGAAAGACCCCTCCCGAGAAATTGTGCGAAATTCCATGGATCTACTCATATATATATATATATATATATATATATATATATATATATATATATATATATATATATATTTTCGCCCGCATCCACCGAAAAAGGTTGAATTATGGTAAAAAAAAAGCATGCTACAAGCAGAGCTTAAAATGAAATTATTTCGCGAAGCGCATTACATTTGAAGATTTTCCATGAAAATAACACAGGAAAATAATGTGGTCTTTGAACATTGTGCTACAACTCTTGAGAAAAGAATCGCACAGGAATGTCACTAAAATATTTTTAGAGAATCGAATTTCCTACAAATATAAAGTCCTTACCCGCAATACGCTCAGAACAATCGTTCTATTATTATAGTTGTTGGAAATTGGATATGGATGAAAAAAAATTATTCAATGGGCTAACACTCTTGAATTTCTGCTTAACGGAAGAAAATGTATAGGGTTTTTTTTTTAGAGAACTATTTACTTTGCCGAAAAAAGTCAACGGGGCCATTGAGAAAGTATTTGTTTCATCGCTTCAAAGATTCCATGTTCAATTGTCAAGAAATGTCTATTTTTCTCACTTACAAACTCTCGAATATATAACTTTTAACAGAATCTTATCGACAATTTTGGAAAAAGATTTCTTCATTGTTGCGAATTGAGCATGAGTACAAACAGCAGTAAATAAAAAAAGGGCAATGGTTATTCAAATTGCATTGTCTTTACAATAAAATTCAATCAGTGTTTTTTAGGGTTTGTTTGTTGCCGTTAGGATATTTTAAACGATGACAGTGTACTTTGTCTAGTAGGTTTTGCAATTACTCTTCGTTTTTCCTTTCAACGAGCGGTTCACTTACACCACGTTCGGCTACGTCATTAACAACTCATAGTTGTTGAAAAAAATTCAAGCAAGTTGAAAAATTTGTATTTTCTGGCCACGACGAAATATCTACCTAAAGAAATTCATACGGCAACCCGAATTCTTGGAAAAGAAGGGTAGGCTGTAAAAAAAAGGTGAGACAAGTACATTTACTCTTCCCAAACATTAGTTTCGGGTGATTAAAAATTGAGTCTAGACTTAACAAAAGGTCGTAGAATAAATAAATTTTTCGAAAGCATTAACAATCAGATTTATTAGAACCCATTATCGATGAAGCTCCCAATTAATTTTTTTTCAATACATTTTGCACAACAAGAATCAGAATATGAAACAAATTCCGATACAAAAACAAATTTAGAACCAAAAAAAAATTGGTACAAAAAAAATTCATATTTTTTTAAAAATTCGAGAAAAATAAGTATTTTTTAAGAATTGAGCATGAAACTTTCTTAGTAGTGAGAGGTTTTCTTTCAAAATGATCTTGTCGAGTTATTTCGCTGAAGTGAACAATTCTCTAAAAAAAAACCCTATAAATTTTTTTCCGTTAAGCAACAATTCAAGAGTGTTACCCTATTGAATAACTTTTTTTTCATCCATCCAGCTTCCAACAGCTATAAAAATAGAGATTGTTCTGAGCATATTGCTTGTTAGGACTTAATTTGTAGGGAATTCGATTTTCTACAAAAAAAAATGTTAGTGAAATTTTTGTACGATTTTTTCCTCAAAAGTTGTAGCACAATGTTCAGAGATCACATTATTTCCCTGTACGTGTTATTCTTATGGAAAATCTTCAAATGCAATGCGCTTCGCGAAATAATTTAATTTTAACCTCTCCTTGTAGCATGCTTCTTTTTTTTACCATAACTCAACTTATTTCGGTGGATGGAAGCGAAAAAAAAATATCGCCTTTTTTATGCACATCCTAAAATGTATAGTTGAAATATTGTTACATCCTACCCAAAAATTTGGATTTCCATAAAATCAATAACTGGAACGTCAGGAGAATGGTAACCAGTGGATTACCCTATACTAACAAATTAATGAAAAACAAAACTATAAAACCTAGAAGAGAAACTGTAATACATCTAGGAGCAAGTGCTCATATATTCCAGCGCAGAATCAATACATCCCAAGTGATAAGTAATAAAAGAAAAACTGATTCATTAGAACCAAATAGTCATACGTGTCAGTATAAAAATCAACGGATCCCAGTATAACAAGCACAACGAAGGGAACAGTACCAAATGAAAAGTATGTCAAGGGGAGGCAAGCAAATGAGAAGGAGCATGCATAAAAATTTGCTCTCGCCTACTGCCTTAGTTACCCGCGTATTACTACTCAATACATACACATCTTATTCCCCGCTCCCCGGACCTTTATCTCACCGATACCCATCGGAGGCACGCACAACCCATTCAGAGGACCGAGTCATCCAACACCCCATAAATTCGCTAGAGGAGAAGTCACCAAGAGACGAGAGGGAACATGTCAACTAAACACAGCAAGAAGATGCGTCATATTTTTGGGAAAAACCCAAGTGACACGCCGATCATATGAGTTAAGACAATGCTTCCCACCACTGACTATTTAGCGGCGCGGACATCAGCAGAGCAGGGATGAAACTGATAAGAAGGGGGCAACATCCACCAAAAACAGCGGAACCACCCGTTCTTGACGAATCAGCGAACTAATTAGGGAATCCTTGGCGAATCAGAAAAATCCACATACGCATGAAAGGAGGGAATTTTAGGGGTGACAACAACATCCGAGAGGGGTACTTCTTATAAAACTCCATGTACTGGACCTTCAACCAGAGTTCATCGTTAGTCCTTCAACCAGAGTTCATCGTTAGTCCTTCAACCAGAGTTCATCGCTAGTCCTTCAACGAGAGTTCATCGCTAGTCCTTCAACGAGAGTCATCCAGCTAGCCGAAGGCTCTGTCCAGCAGCCGATTTGTGAATTTTCGTTTCACTTGGACTTAGAAAAATCCAGTTATTATTTTTCCGGGACTTTGCCGATAGTTGTGTCGCATCAGTGAACTTTAAGTATTTCAAAACACGTAAAATACAAACACCGCATCGCATCTGATTATCCTGCTAAATTCCGTTCGCTTCAGAATTTACCAACTTTAAAATCAGTCTGACATTGCATCCTAAATCTGATTTATTTCCTAGACCTTAAAGTTAAACGTACTTAACTTAACCGAGGTTCTTCAGTCCTCAACTCAATTACCACTTATATAATCTATATAGTGAGTGTGCTTGCGTATTATCGACTGTTCTGTGTAAACTATTGTAACCACGGCGATTTGTAATCTCAGCATATAAGGGAATAAAACAACGCCAAGCTTGTCAACGTGAGTAATTCAAACGAATATATAAAAACTCCCTATTTATCATTTCTCCCCTAAATCACGGCTGCGCGGACCCCTCTCCATACATTCATTTAATTCCATATCGCAAGACGAGGCTCCCGTCCCTGGGTAAAGGACTTGATTGTCTTGACCCGAAAGAGGAGTCACTACCGTGTTGCGTTCTCTCTAATTCCGATAAGCTCCCGAGGACGTAACAATATGAATCTAATATTTTTGTTTTTATACATATTGTGGTATAATTACCATAATGATCATAAATAAGTTATATCTTACCGTACTGCATTCAGTAAGGCTCTCATGCCTTCGTTTCTGGCCTCACGTCCGAGCGGACTACCGTGAGTCCGTTCTGGTTGTTCCGCGTCGTTCAACCGTTCCGTCTCGTGTGTATCGTGGTTTCCATTGTCGAACCGTCTCATGGCCTGTTCGTCGTTCAATCGTTGTCGTTTTGTCTCGTCAACGGCGTCATGTCGGTCACGTTCAATAGTAGTCGGTACCGTTTCGTGTTCATTGTCATTGTTGTCATCCATAAGTCTCGTTTCGTGCTCGTCGTCGTCCGCGTCGTTGTTCTCGTCGTTCAACCGTCTCGTCTCGTGTCTGTCGTCATTTCCATCGTTCAACCATCCCATGTCGTGTCCATCATCACTTCCATCGTTCAACCGTCCCACGTCGTGTCCGTCGTCATTTCCATCGTTCAACTGCCCCATCGCCTGTCCGTCGTTTAATTGTTCCGTATTGTAGTTTCCGTCAAGTGGTCGTTCTGTCTCGTCAACGCCGCCGAGTTGGTCACGTTCAGTAATAATCGTCCGTAGCCCAGAAAGCGCTGCCTGGAGATTTGGCTGCGACATACCGCGAGATCTATGGTCGTCGATATCATCAGATGATGTCGACGCCAGGGCCACCATATCCTCATGCCGCAAAGGACGTCGTGTCTCGCGTTGAGGGCGATTCAAAGAGAGATCCATACTATGCAAGAATAAAATACGCATGGAAACATGGTACGCGGATTTTTTATCAAAGTCAAAGTATAATCTTTGGCCATTTCTGAACGTGGCCATTTTTCGGCTACCGATAATAAGGTGTAGAGGCAATTTTTTTCACTAGCTTTTCTATTAAAAGCTAGAAAAGGATAGCAGGAGCGTTATTTCCGTTTTTCAGCAAGTGTTTTTCCCCGCAAAATTATTCCATTTCGCAGAGTTTCAAAAAAACGGCTTAAAAAAATATATTTGCAAATAATTTTCGTGCGACTCAACCTCCTTCTTCGGATACAGCTGAAAAAAGACCTGTTTACAAATAAAATTTATTTTTAAGATTATAGATGCCTATTCTGACTTTTATCGATCTATTTACAACTAATAATCGTATTTGAGCGAACTCCTCTATCATTTTGTTTCGTAACAATCGCTTTTTTCACAATTATCTCTTTAAGTAGTCTCGCTACGACGCAAACCCCAATAATTAATTTTGGCTAATCATTTTTTTATAAACAAACCAAATGATAAAATATGTCGTGTATTCTAATCGAAAAAAATTCTACGAAATCTTTTTTTCAACCTATCTAATCGAAGTATACCATTAAACCGATCTCAAAAACGGCTTTAAACTATAATGAAAGCCATCAGGTGCAGCAACTGTTCGGTAACGAAGAACCCACTCACTAGTACGGAAAAAATCGCCAAAAGAGATTCCGTGCGTTTAAGATGAAATCATTATCAAAGTCGATACAGTCGTCTATAAAAATTTACGAATTTGTTATTTGACGAATTAGAACTAATGAACTTACTACCAGCACCATTTGTTATTCGTAAAAAAAAAAAAAAATATGACGGAGAGGGGAAATTGAAGAACGGTGTTAGAAGAAAAGATTCGAAACACCAACAACATTTAAGGGAGGGACCTCTGAATATTGAGCAATATTGAGCTCAATATTTCAAGACATTTTTTTCTTCAATATCTAATGAAAATACAAGAAGGAGAAACAGAATAAAAGAAATACGTAAACTTTTTAATAGACTGGAGTTAATAATTTTTTAATATGCTTACAGCAAGGAGTAGCTTCTTACGCTGTTTAGATTTCCACATTTCCGTTTTGCAGCAAAAGCGATTTTTATTCGCAGTTGTTCAATATCAATTGTTTATTAATCATATCTTTATTTATAGTTATAAATTCATGGTTGAATTTTCCAATTACCAAAAATGGTATCAAAAATGTAAATTATCCCATAAGCTTTGCAGAAACGCTGCAGCGAATCTATTTGTAAGAACCGAGCCCGTTTCAGCCAATTACAATCGGAGTACGCACACCCTTTCTATTTTTCCAGCCAATTACAATCGGAGTACGCACACCCTTTCTATTTTCCCAGCCAATTACAATTACGCTCTCGCCATTTTTCTGAGCAATCCCACCGAGGCAATTTCACTTTTTACCCCCACCCTAGTCCTCCAAAAATTACTGCAGACGGGTCCTTTCAAAAATATCTAGAGCACTATCCTTCGAGCTTTCGTTCGAGCGAACAGTTGAAATAATTGCTTGACATCGTCTTGTTATCTCTTCACCAAGTTTCAGTAAAGTTTGTGTTTGAAGTTGAATACCTTGGGTCAGCCGTTACGAGAAAAGATCGTCACCAACACTCATCAACATCTTCGATTCAAATCATCGTTAAAAGGTAAGAGCATAAACAGAACTCAAAATCCATTTTATGAAACTAAATCCAGTAGAAACCGTTTTCGAAATCGAGGTCAGATCGTGAGAAATTATTCTTAACGGCACGGATTATAGCTAGTTGAGAAACGCGAAATTCTTATCAATTTAGGGGGTCGACCTGAATGTTATAAGCCCTTTTTGTTAAAAAAAAATAGCTACATCAGAGTGTGCCAAAAATGGAGTTTTTTTAGCGTGCGTTGTATTGCAACGTTTCAGGACAAAAATCATACAGAAACATCGGTAATATATTTTTATACAGAATCGAATTGCCTAAAAAAAAAGTCCTTAGGAAAAATCATCACGGAACAATTGTTGAAGTGGCATCGCTTTTTGAAGTTGAATGGAAAACGATTTTTTTTATTTGAAAGACGGCTATGCTTAAATCGTTCATACTACGGAAAAAATTGTAAAGAGTTCTTTGTAAAGAATTTTCTGCTGTACCAGAGAAATGCAACGAAATTATCAGGAAAGTATTTTCTTCATATTTTCATCATTTTTCATTTGATTTTGAACTCTTTAATGTCACAAAGACATGTTTTTCGAGTATTCTTTTATACGGGATTATTCACCCTAGAAATGTTAATACAAAAATAATACGTGAAGTATCTTATCCACTGTTTTTGAGGTCGTCCTTTCTGATGGTGAAATTTGAATGTCGCAAAAATCCCATTTATTATAATATTTTTGCGAAATCAAGTAAAAATGTGCCATTTCTTAAGTCACAGATTTTTTACATAGTATATTTCAAAAGTCTTATCATACCATTTTCTAACTGTAAGTACACGAATCGTGTACTTGATAGTTGTACTATATACAAAATGTGTATATAATTCATTCCTCCCCAGATTCACCCCTGCACAAAGGAGGAAAATCATTTTGAGTTTTTTCAACTTTTAGAACATTCAAATTTTATAATTACAACGAGTTGTTCATGTTCAATATGGAAGTTGCACGCATGGTTCTCGAATTTTTTTGGGTTACCGGTCATAAATTTGAAATTATTTTTTCCAAAATATTTCTTTACACAGTTTGTCTAAACAAATTATAGCAAAAAATGTTCAAAAATTGTTTCAAAAATCATAATTTACGAGAATTACGAGAAACGTAGAAAAACATGCCATTCTTTTTTTAAACAATTATGACAATAGCAATTTATGACATGTTTCCTATATATGTATTATATCTCACAGATTTTACCATGTTGGAAACGATTTTGGATAAATTGTCATTTCTTTCATAACTTGTTAAAACATATAAATTGTACAAAATAATTAAAAATTCTTCACCAGCGACCCAAGAAATTTCTAAAACCATGTTCAACTTCCATATTGGCTATAAAAAAACTCGTTCCAATCATAAAATTTGAATATTCTAAAAGTTGAACAAACTTATTTGTTAACTTTGCTCTTATTTTTATAAATGGAGAATGATATGATAAGACTTTCGAAACATAAAATGTAAAAAAAATTGGGACTTGGAAATTCGTAAATTGTTATTGTTTTGGAAAACATTTAGAAAATATGATTTTTGCGAAATTCAATGAGCACGATTAAAAAGAGTGACCTCAAAAAGAATGGATAATATACGTAACGTATTTGTTTATCGATATTTTCATAGTGAAGAATCCTGTAGAAAAGGGTACGTTAAAGGGTTGAATATCAAACGAAAATGCTTGTGATTATCCAGAGAATATTTTTCTGATGATTTTTTTGAATTTTTTTGATTAAGACAAACCATCTATGAACAATTCAAACAGTCATATATCGAAGCCGGAAACATAAACGAAAAAATTTCGGTACGAAAGTTATGGAGGGGGCAATTTGGGGTACAAAAAAAAACATCACAATATTTTGTTTTAGCAACAATAGCTACGCTGGAAAAAGTTGCATCGAGCATTTCACGCTGATAATAGTGACAATGACCCTTGTGAATTCCGGTTGATCGGGCGTTTATAGCCGAGCATTTTGGGGAGGCAGCGATTTTTTTCTTTTTAGTCTATCGTGAGCGTTAAGCTGAGTGTCCAGAGTCAGAGTCATAATAATTGTGTGCCATCTCGAAAATGAATATTCGATGAGTTTTTCCAATTTTATTGAACAACCATGAATCACACGAAAATTTTGACAAAGGCATTTTTAGCAGATGTATTTATATTTTTTTTGTTCCTCATTTTTCTACCCGTCAGTAGTTATTCAAAAGTTATGAGTAAGAAAAGGAAAAAAATTATGGAATGATAAATTTCGAAGCGTTATTATATATATAATTATATAATAATATAAAAAAAGAAAAGTCCGAAAACCGTCATATAGACATTCGTTTAACTGTTTGAATATTCGGCATCAAAAGCCACTATACCGCGGATGTAGATGTTAGGAAATTTTTTTTCATATTTCAATTCAGCATTCCGTAACGTGAAAAGAATCAATACATTTCTATCGATATAATTTTTTTTCGGTTTTTTAGCTTTTAAACAAAGTAAAGCGGAGGTATATAAATGAATTACGTATGTCAAAATGAAAATAGTTCATATATACAATAATCATCATAAATATTATATTTTATATTATTGTATCAAATTTATAGCGTTGCACTTATTATATTATTCGATTCTTTGTATCTGATAGTCCGGGTTGTCGCCAATCGGTACATGCATGAATGTCATCATCGAAAAAGTTTATACAAACATGCAAAAGAAACAACGAACAAAAATTATAGAACATCAAAGATAAATTATGTATTCGAAAATTATAGTGTGAAAAATTTAAAATGTGAAAAAGAAAAAATAAGTTGAAAACAATTGGTACACTATTTTTTTTACTTTTAAGGAGGATTTATGTAAGAACTGATGACTATCAATTTTCCCCCTAAAATTTGTATCACGGGAGTAATCACGCTTCAACGTTTTTTACCCCCTATTTTTCTTTTGTTTTTTGTCAACAACTTTGATTCGAGATTCTGCTCAGGATCGGGTAGGGAAAAAGTTGTCGGCGATTAGATTTGTGACAAATGTGTTTTTAGCAAAATTTTGTGAAACCTCTGTAAGCTGATTGCCAAAATTAATTGGAAAAACTTATTCAACCCATATTGTATTTTACAAAATGCGCCGCTGCCTTTTTTCCACGACGAATTAACAGCACGAGACGAAAGTCACGAAAGCAGTGTACGCGCTACAGACCTACTAACAGTTTTCCCTCTTTCCCCGAAGTCCATGCCTGTGGCTCGACTCGGGGATCCCGAGACCGATCGGCTGTTTTCGGGAGAGATCGAAGTTCCGTGGGTTCACTACTTGCTGTACAGGTACAAATCGTCTTCCTACAAAATCGTACGGGAGTTATAAGTCTATTTCCTTCGGTGAGTCTGCTCACTGCTTTCGTAATGTCGAGTTTGGCGCGGATTCTTATTATAATCTAAGATGAGTAGTAATTCAATTTTTTGCGTGATCTGATGATTTTTTTTTAAACAATCATACTATATTTATCTCAGATAATATGCATCATAGAAAATATGCGATAAATATTTTTCGCGAAAATATGATAAATCATTTCTTAAAATATTACACGCGTATACATATTCGCCGACTGATTGGAAAGAAAATTTCTATTTTGTTTTATTCTTGCGCCTTCACGTGCGATAACTGGGTATCTATAAAAGAAAATGTCTAAAAATCTGAGCTTTCGCTCAATTTTTGGAAGTCGCTGTATCGACTTTTATGTCATTTTTTTTTTAAATGATTTTATTCATCAAATATAATTACGGTATCGGAATATGTATTGGAAGTCGTGTTCAATCGCTGTTTTGCAACGAAAAAGGTCACATCGAAGATAAAAATTCAATACCAAGAAACAAAAATATAAAATATATGATAACTATTTTATAAATATTGGAGTAGTCTTTAACAGGGGTGTTTTCCAATTTCTTTGCTCCCAGGGGCTCAAATGCTTCCAAATCGATGAAAAAAATTCCCTGAAAATTCGAGCTCTTATTAATATTAACACTAAGATGGTCCGCATTCCAATCTAAGTTTCTTATGGAAATAACATGAGATAAATAAATATTATATGAGATAAATAAAAATAAAATTCCTTTCGTTCGTAACCATTTCATAACTCTGGGACAAATAAATTCAAAATTACAAGTCACACATAATTTTACAGAGAATTTGGTGCTGTACAAAAAAGGTCTCTTATGATTTATAGCTAAGGTTAGCCTGGTTTCAAAGTTATTTCAGCTCAAAGTTTCATTTTTATATCATTATTAATATTATTAAGTATATTCATTTGGGTTTTCAAAAAATGAGGTGATTTTCTTTTCATTTAGCGCCCCTCAAAAGTTCATGGTGAAAGAAAAATCTTCGCCAAAAGAAGAAATTATATTATTAATTGTCGACGAAGACTTCATTTTAAAAAAAAAAATTGCGAAAAAAAAACACAAAAATCGCTTACACCACCTTTCAAAATTGAGCCACAGGGCCTTCTTTTGTTTGGCGAGGTTTTTTCTTTCACCATATATGAAATTTTGAGGGGCGGTAAATGAAAAAAAAATTGACCTTATTTTTTTAACACCCTAATAAATATACTTAATAATATTGATAATGATATAAAAATGAAACTTTGAGCTCGAATAACTTTGAAACCATTAGGCTTAGCTATAAATCATAGGAGACCTTTTTTGTAGAGCACCAAATTCTCTGTAAAAATATGTGTGATTTGTAATTTTGAATTTATTTGTCCAAGAGTTATAAAACGGTAAAGAACGAAAGGAATTTTTCTCATGTTATTTCCCTAAGAAACTTAGGTTGGAATGCGGACCATCTTAGAGTTGATATTAAGAGCTCAAATTTTCAGGGATTTTTTTTTCTATTTGGAAGCATTTGAGATCCTGAAAGCAAAGAAATTAAAAAACACCCTTATGAAGGACCATCCATATATATATTAGGGTGTGCGGAAAAAAGGCGATATTTTTTTTTCGCTTGCATGCACCGAAAAAAGTTGAGTTATAGTAAAAAAAGAAGCATGCTACAAGGGGAGCTCAAAATTGAATTATTTCGCGCAGCGCATTGCATTTGATGAAGATTTTCCATAAGAATAACACAGGAAAATAATGTGGTCTCTGAACATTGTGTTACAACTCTTGAGGAAAAAATCGCACAGAAATGTCACTAACATATTTTCGTAGAGAATTGAATTCCCTACAAAAAAAGTCTTCACGAGTATTACGCTCAGAATAATCGTTCTATTGTTATAGCGGTTTGAAGTTGGATGGATGAAAAAAATTTATTCAATAGGCTATCACGCTTAAATTTTCGCTTAATTGAAAGAAATTTATAGGGTTTTTTTTTTTATAAAGAATTGATTACTTTAGCGAAATAACTCGACAAGATCATTTAGAAACAAATCATCTCACTACTAAGGAAATTCCGTGCTTAATTCTCAAAAATACCTATTTTTCTCACTTGTAAACTCTGTCCGAATTTTTTATAAACAAATTTTTTTTTCCATTCCAAATTTTTTTCTGTATCGGGATTTTTTTTGTATCCTGATTTTCGTTGGGCAAAATTAATTGAAAAAAAAATTTAATTGGAAGATTCATCGATATTGGGTTCTGATAAATCTGAATATTATAATGCTTTCGAAAAATTTATTTATTCCAAGACCTTTTGTGAAGCTTAGGTTTAATTTTCAATCACTCCAAACTACTGTTTGGGAAGAGTAAATGTCATTTTCTCAACTTTTTTTACAGTCTACTCTTCTTTTCAAACAATTCGGTAGCCTTTTAAATTTCTTGAGGTAGATATTCCGTCGTGATACCGATTTTTAACTTGTTTAAATTTTTTCCAGCAACTATGAGTTCTTAATGACGTCATCGAACATGGTGTAGGTGAACCACTCATTGAAAAAAAAAACGAAGAGTAACTGCAAAACCTATTAGGCAAAGTACACCGTCATCGTCTAAAATATCCTAATTGCAACAAACAAACCCTAAAAAACACTGATTGAACTTCATTGTAAAGACAATGCAATTATGAATAATCATTGTCCTTTTTATTAATTACTACTGTTAGTGATCATGGTTAATTCGCAATAATGAATAAATCTTTTTCCAAAATTGACTATAAGAATTATATTCAAGAGTTTATAAGTGAGAAAAATAGATATTTCTTGACAATCAAACATTGAATCTTTGAAGTGATGAAATAATTACTTTCTCAATGGTCCTATTGACTTATTTCGGCAAAGTAAATAGTTCTCGACAAAAAAACTCTATACGTATTTTTTCATTAAGTAAAAATTTAAGCGTGATAGCCTATTGAATAAATTTTTTTCTTCTATTCAACTTCAAACCGCTATAACAATAGAACGATTGTTCTGAGCGTATTACTCGTAAGGACTTTTTTTGTAGGGAATTCAATTTTCTACAAAAATATGTTAGTGACATTTCTGTGCGATTTTTTCCTCAAGAGTTGTAACACAATGTTCAGAGACCACATTATTTTTCTGTGTTATTCTTATGGAAAATCTTCAAATGCAATGCGCTGCGCGAAATAATTTAATTTCGAGCTCTTCTTGTAGTATGCTTCTTTTTTTACTATAACTCAACTTTTTTCGGTGCATGCAAGCGAAAAAAAAAATATCGCCTTTTTTCTGCACACCCTAATATATATGTAGATAAATATCATGATTATTGTGTTTATTTTTATCTAAATGAATAATGACGTATTCGTACATATGTAGTAACGTAATCGTTAAAGACAAAATCGATTAATTATATTGTGACAATATTATTTCTCTCTTGCTACCGGCCTTATTATTCATATTCCGAAAAGTGTTAAGGTTTTTATTTGCGTGTATGTTCTAAGCAGCTCATTAATGAAAATAATCTGAATAAAGTTCGAAATAAAAATTGTTCTGAAAGAAACGAATAAACTCTCGACTGTAGAATGGCATTCCACGCCAACTCTCCGGACTTTTTCCCTGACCCCTGCTAACTTGATTCATTTTTTTTATGATATCATTGAGCCTGAAACACACCCTGATTTTTTTTTTTTAAATTATATAAGCTGCCCTTATCGGGAAAAAAAAATTCTGAAAAGATGCCCCGTTTTAAAATCTGAGTTTCCAACAACCTCAAAAATGTACGATCAAGTGTCCAAAATTTGAAGCCATAGCTAATGATTGATTTCTATTTCCAGATGGTGGTCTATCTCATGATAATAATTTCATGCTTCGCCCATCCCGTTTTCGCCATGGTGGGGTACGATTGCGGTTCGAGTGCGTCCAACATTACAACCCTATCGTTGTTAGACGTCGGAGAATGCGATATACCCAATTCTAAAGTAGAAGTCAACGAACAATATATAGAATTGTTACAACTGAATGAATTTTCCGAAACAGAAGTGATGCAGTGCAAGATTGAAATTTTTCGGACAATTTATCATTGTGGAGTGTTCTCTCAGCTTGCAACCGTAGATAACGCGCAGTTGGAATACATTGAAACTGTGAGTCGCGACGCGTGCAAAGATATGCACAAATTCGGGAAAACAAAGATAGCACAAACGATTATAAGCGGTATAGAACCAAATCGAACAACCCGGACCAGTGTAACTTTGGCCGGTTCTGGGAAAAGTGACGGTACATGCTATGGGGCATCGTATTCTGACCCTTATGGATCTTGGGATGGCGTAGTTGTACAGAGCACCGTGAAAATAACATTGCGCAACTATATGGCTCAAGTCAGTTTAGAATCGAACCGAATCTATCTACGATCCGGTACCGTATGTGCGCTGTTAGAAACCAGTTGTTCGGATTCTGAAGGTGGCAATACTTTTTGGGATTCGCGACCGCGCGACAATTGTAAATTTGATAGATACGGAATTCTCTATAATGGCTTTGCGAATAAAATGCGAGACGTTGAATCGGACGTACCGCGTAGTATTTACTCTGTAACAACAACGGATGTGACTTTCGCATTAGCGAGTAGAGAAACCAATAACATCTGCGGTTTTAAAGTTATAAGCACCGAGCATCCCAAACTATTCATATTCGAAACCACGCCAGAAACTTCGTTTGCTGATCGTGGAAAATTATCTGTTGCTAATCTTGATATATTCGCGTACGTCAATTCAAAATTTTTATACGTAGAAAGACACGCCAAACAACAAATGCAGTCTTTGTACCACGATATTCTGAAACAGCAATGTGACAGAGAACGGCAGATTCTACGAAATAGTTTATCTATCGCCACTCAAGCTCCAGATGAATTTGCATTTAGGCTTATGAAAGGGCCAGGCTATATGGCGCTTTTGGCCGGCGAAGTTGTACACATTATTAAATGCATACCAGTTGAAGTAACTTTATTGCGAGTAAAAGAATGTTATAATCAATTACCAGTCACCCGTGGAAATGACACCTTTTTTCTTACTCCACGTACACATATTCTATCACAAAAGGGGACACAGACGACGTGCAACAATTTACTACCGCCTTATTATCTGTTTGGAGATGTATGGTACAAATTTACGCCGATTCCAGTGGAAGCTATGCCACCTGGAATTATGAAGCCAATGACGAAATCATCGTGGCGATATACTAACCCGGCATCACTCGCATCCAGTGGAATATACACGAAAGAGGATATCGAAAAGCTTCGAGAACGCATAATGTTTCCTCTGGAAAAACCGGCAGTGCTCAATAATATAGTACGAGGGATAAACGGTGAATATACCGTAAACCAAGGTGAACAGTTTGTCAATCTCTTAGACAAAACTTCCTTGAAGCATATTGCAGAATCGGCATGGAAGCACACGTGGGGGCGGTTCATCCAATTTGGAACTGCTAGTGCCGGCATCATTGGGATATTACTCATCGTTCGAGCAATTAAACTCGTTATTGATACCGTCATACATGGGTACGCTTTACATACGATATACGGATGGTCTATATACCTGGTTGGAGCTGTATGGGGTTCTGTAACACATCTCTTAATTCATCTCGCTAAGCGATCCAACGGAAATGTATCGAATGACGTTGAACGTGCACTGGAACTTAAGGATTGCGAGGAACCCATTACACCGAGACCAGAAAGATGCCCATTGCATTAATTATATAATCAATCTCACAAAATAACAACTGAAATCTCATTTCCCTGTTGAACATTTTTCCTCGGGTCATCTCAATAAATTTATTTCAATTAATTAAAAAAAAAAAAATGGTTTGTCTTTATGTATAAAATAAAATTGAAAAAAAATGTATGCTATGTTAAATTTTTTTTTTTCCATACCGTAAATGCAACATTCAATTGCTTCAATTCAATCGAATTTGAAAAGTATTAGACTCACGCTTCAAAAACGACTTAGCTACTAATTTCTATATTTGTTATATTTAAAGCAATAGAAATTAGTTTTGTTAACGTTATTGTAGAAGGATTAAAATTAGGGCTGTGTGCATGATTCTTCGGGAGGGATCGATTGATTGTTTTTTCGATTAATCTACGTTTTCATTTGAAGTTTTTTTTCTGAACTTTTTCCATTAAGTAGAAAGTTAATATTTTGTATACCTGAAAACGACCATTTCAATCCAGGCATATTTTTCCAACCTTCGGTTTTCATGTTTTTATTTGTCATTATCGTAACATATGTAAAAGATATTTTATGTCACTTTTACATTTTCGAAATTTCTTCTGATTCCTGTGAGTTATTAATATGTTTTCTTGGTAAGAAATAAGTGGACACGTATTTCAGGTTTTTTTTATTTGACCATATTTCGAATTGAACAGCTAGTTGAATTTTTAATTTTTTTCTGAACTCTGTAGGTCCAGTCTGCCCTAACTTTGAAACTGGGAGTGCTAAAACGAAAATGACTAATAGAAGTTTCATGCATGCTCTCATACACTTTTGGAAACACACAGTTTGAAAAAAAAAATTTGAATTTTACATGCAAAAAAATGAGCGCTTTATAAATAAGAAATTATCGATCTTTGATTCCTTTTATTTACAAAAATCAGGTGAACTGCAATGTTTTTCGTAGCAACTTTCTTCCTAGCAGCCACAGCTATTTGAACTTATACAAATTTAATAATAATTCGTGAATATAACATTTGGTTATTAGAAACGTGCACTTGCGCTAACAAATCTTATGAAATCATCTTGTCAGTAAAAATGAAAATCGAAATGAAAATAAATTTTTTTCAGAATTTATTTCATGTAATTATTTTTTTAAGTAGGTCAGAAATCAAATTGTACTACTTGTATTTTTTTTTTCAATTTTCATCGAGTACAAGATGAAGTCATCGGGCGCAAGTATAGATTTATAACACAAAGGTACAGCTATTCCAGGATTATTTTTGAATTTTCATATATTTAAGTAGCAGTAGCTTGTATAATCAAAGTCTGCCCATTCTGAATTTGTGCTTTGAAGCTTCGAAAGTTCACTCAGTTTTTGGAAGAAAAATAGAAAAAAAAATCGATAATGCCCTTCTCAGAAAACCCGCGATAATTTACATAAAAGTAAGGAAAAAAAATAGACGTATTTTTTTTAAACTTTGAGTATTTTTCATCTGAAAGTATATTAAACCTTGCGTAGAATTGCAGTAAGAAATTTTTGTTTAAACACCCATAATTCCTGAGTTAACGCATTCTAAGAAAAAAAATCCGTGGGGCGAACAGAATGTAACGAACAAAACGTTATCTGTTAATTCAACAATACTATTGTGAATACATAGGAAACGATATTCATTTCAGTCAGCAGATTAAGTGGTTGGGACCATCAAACCTTTGTTATAAATAAAATGTTTTGTTCGCCACTCGTGACTGTTGAATTAGAGGATTCAACGAAAATATTGTTGATCCAACAAATGTTTTTCCTCGGTGCAGCGTAACATGAGAGGGCTTGGAAAAATGTTGAAAAATCAATCAGCTGTTCAATGTGGAAAATGGCCAAATGTAGAAATCCTAAAATACGTCTCCGCTCATTTCTTACCGAAAAAAAAATATGCAAAATCAACGAGAATCAGAAGAGTACTAAAATGATGCTATAATTTTGGGGAAATAATTTTTTTATAATGCACTAACATTTTTTCCTTGCACCTGGAAAAAAAATATAAATTTTGTATTGCACAAAAAAGTCGATAGTTTTTTTGTTCACTTGCATCAACCAAAAAAAAGTTGAATTATGCGAAAAAGAGAAGCTTTCAACAAGGGGAGCTCAAAATAAAAAAATTTCGCGAAGCGCATTGCATTGTAAGATTTTTCATGAGAATAAGATAGGGAAATAATATCGTCGATTTCTTTCTTTTTCCCCTTCTTCTCCTTATCTTTCTTTCTTGGATAATTCGTAAAATCAATCATTTCAAAGGGAAAAAGAAATATAAAGAAGAGGCAGAACTCACAAAAAAAACCGATCGCAATACGTCGAGCCAACGCGAAAAATAATAAAATATCGCAAGTAGTATCGTGAAAGATTCAGGATATTATTGAAAAGCAAAAGAAATATTAGCATAAACTAATATGAACACAAGAATCAAGTTGCGCAGTGGATGAAAGTACAAAGAACGGCTTCGGATGTTTCAACTAGGTAGACAATTAGTGCGCATTCCTCGAAAGTTTATCAATAAAAAATGAAAAATAAAAACGTATATATTGAAACAAAGACTATTCGAGAGATTAGAAGTTTCGATTGTCCTTTATCTATTCATAAAACGAAAATCACATGCCATCCACTATAGCGAAGTGTTTGTTCTGCAGAGAGAAATTATTCGCACTGGAAAGGCGATACGACGAAATGAGTCTGTTATTTGGAGAAAGATATTTGATTTTAAAAAAATTGATATTAAGGGGTTAGGCCACCCTAGAGCAAAAAAAAATCGGTATACTTAAAAAAAAAAAAAAATGTCGGTAATTTATGGAATCAATTAAAATTCTGTGCACGGTCCTCCATTGAACTATTATTAAACTGAAAAATAAAAAAAATATCACTGGGATCAATAAAAAAGCCTCTGAACAGCTATTCTTCGTTGACACCTTTTTTCCACGGCCGGACTCAAGCCAACAAAAAATGTACTGTATTTTTTTTGTCTTTATACTACTAAATTACTGACGGATGAATGTGGTTAGAAAGAACTAAAAGGCACATAATGAAACCCAGACCGATAACTAATGAAGAAAAAAGAAAAAATTCAATCAATTATTCTCACTAGCCATAGCTCGTTCCTTTCGTAATTTATGTTTCTATAACATCCCAAATACACGATGAATTTGGTTTAATATTATTTATTGCCATAGTTGGTGAGAGTTGGCCGTTCCTATTATGAACGGACGAGAATTTTAGAAATAAGTATATTTGAAGAAACGAGAAAAGAAGAGAGGGAGAGAGAAATTGCGCAAAACTACAGGTACAATTAATAAATATTAAAAAATAACAATTAAACAAGAACACATTTCCATGATGGTGCTCATTAATTAAATTGAATAAGAGGAAAAAAGTTTGAGTGTAAACGAGAATTGATTTGCAAAAAAAAACACACAACAATTAAAAGAAAGTCTCGAGATGGCGAGAGAGGAATAACTTTTTTTTTCTTCCGGGAAAAAAAATACAAACGATAGACGGAAAGTGATGTTTGGGATGCCTTGTATATGTGCCAGCTATTAATATTTACATTGTCAAGTAATTGTATTCGCAAGTCTTGTAAAGCTTCAATTTCGCCGTATGTTTCATAGACACGTGTGTGAGAAATTTGAAATTGAAAGAAAATATAAATAAACGAAAAACAACGCAATTCGAGAGGAATAAGAATAACAACCTGAAGCGAAGTAGGATAAGAGTAGATGCGTCGCAGAAGTACCAACGACGAATCTGTTGGTTTTTTCTCATGTATATGATCCGCTTATTGGATCATCGAATATTTATGTCGTTGTTGGTATGATTCTCGTTTATGAATAATGAAAAATAATTTTTGCGGGGAAAGTTCACTTTATCTGTTGTTAGTAGGTACTGATTGTATGAAATTTCGATATATTCACGAGAAATGACACATAAAATAAAACGTTTTTTCTATGTATTATTTTTATAGATAACGGTTTCGGAAAATTTTGATTTGTTGACAAACGAACATTAGTCGGAACGAATGAATTTTGCAAAAATAAGGAGAAATGTTGCAAGTACAATTATCGAGTACACCACTGGAGACTGTATAGTTCAGACATGAAGTGATAAAATTTTCGAAACATACAATGGAAATGAACTGTGACTTGTAAATTGGAGCTTGTTCATTTTATTTTGCAAAAATATAATCAAAAGTGGGGTTTTTACGAAAACAAAATTGCACCATTGAAAAGTACGACCCCGAAAATAGTGAATAGAATACTTCACGCATTTTTAATCCAAATTTCTGAGGTCAATAATCCCTTAGAATAGGGTATACATACAAAACGTCGTGTGATTTGAAGGGTTAATTTGGCAAGAAAAAATTAATTTGTTGAATCAACAAATCGTCTTTGTCAAGTGAACAAATTATGGTGAACAAAAAAGAACTCGTCAATCGGAGTGGGGAATCGAATTGGCAATCGAACTTTTTTTTTGGACAGTCCCGATTTCGACAGCCTTTATTCTTATTCTATTATTAAATGGAAAAAAAATTGCTTACCTCATCTTGCTTCGTTTGCGGAAAATATTCTCAACCAAATGGAAACACTTTAGCACACAGTATCACTTTTTTAGCACACGCGTTGATACGGACGATATGACGAACCGGCTGAGAAACTCGAAGTGAAACTGGTGAAAAATTTTCACGAGTCTGCTTCGGCATGCCGTACGTTACATTACATACAATTACATATGGGGCATTCCACGCCAAATCGACCACTTTTGAACCCGACCCCTTTTGATTTGACAGAAAATTTTTTATCCTTTTCATCGCTACCAAAGGCGTTTTTTCGGAATGTTTCCAAATTTTCTTACCAAACCCGGAAAAAGTAATAAATTTTCCAAAAAAATGGCATTATTTTTGTTCAAAGAGACAACTTTTTCGAAAATTGACTTATCGGGACGTTTTTTTTTAACATTTTTGTATTTGATTGTACTTTTTAGAAAAAAATATCAAAAGGTCATACGAGTTCATCTTCACCGTTTTTTTTTGGAATTAAAAAAAAAACCGAAAATGTTGGAATGATTGCCATTTTTGTTTCTTCTTTTCTTTTCTCGATAAGAAACTTTGACATTTTCTACAAGTTCTCTGAAATTTTCAGAGTGGGTTTTATTCGTTTTCTATTTCTTTTTCTCGATTGAAAAAAAAAAATTTTCAACTGGGCTTATTTCTAATGACACCACTTTGAAAATTTTCTAGGATGTACCGAGAACCTTGAAAGTTGAAGAAAAATTATAGTTATAATAATTGAAAGTGGTAGTCTTGGAAAAATTTCAAATTATTCCGAAGAAATCAGAAAAAATTAAAAACGGCCCTCAATATTTTTTGTATTTTTATAAACTGCATTAAAAACAAAAAAAAATGGAATATCTTTTATTATTTGACCAAACTATGAGCTTTTAGAAATTTAGAAATAGAAGAAAAAGAAAAAGCGTAGAATGAAAAAGAGAAAAATTCAAATGGATTTTATCTCGATTAACCTATTTCTAAATTGATAAAAGCTTATAGATTGGTTTAATAAAAAAATTTATTCCATTTTTTGTGTTCTAATGTAGTTTATAAAAATACAAAAAATATTCAGGGCTGTCTTTAATTGTTTCCGATTTTTTCGGAATAAATTGAAATTTTTCCAAGACTACCACTTTCAATTATTATAATTATAATTTTTCTTCAACCTTTGAAGTTCTCGATACATCCTAGAAAACTTTCAAAGTGGTGCCATTAGAAATAAGCCGAGTTGAAATTTTTTTTTTCATCGACAAAAACAAATAGAAAGCGAAAAAATCCCATTCTGAAAATTTTAGAAAAATTGTAGTAAATGTCAAAGTTTCTTATGGAGAAGAGAAAAAAAAATAAAAAATGGCAATCACCCCAAAATTTTGATTTTTTTCTAAAATTCTGAAAAAAAAAAAACGGTGCAGATGAATTCGTATGACCTTTTGATATTTTTTTCTGAAAAGTACAATCAAATCCAAAAATTTTGAAAAAAAAACGTCCCGATAAGTCAATTTTCGAAAAAGTTATGTCACTTTGAACAAAAATAATGCCATTTTTTTTTTTAATTTATAACTTTTTCTGGGTTGGGTAAAAAAATTTGGAAAAATTCCGAAAAACACCTTTGGTAGCAATGAAAAGGATAAAAAACTTTCTGTCAAATCAAAAGGGGTCGGGTTCAACAGTGGTCAATTTGGCGTGGAATGCCTCATATATTATTACTATAATAATTACAAAGTGTCTCGATCAGAAGAAAGGTGGGGATTTTCGAGGATATGTCTCATTCTCGAGAATACAACATACTCTGCTAGATTATATTAAATATGTATACAAACCCGAAGAGTAATGAAAATGTGGCCGATTATAACTTTAAAACTATTGGACCGATTTAGACGAATCTTCCACCGCCTCGTTATGTTGGTCTTTGAGATTTTATCGTCGTGATTCACATTATGTTGCAGAGTAAGAAAAATGACATTAAAAATGACTCCGTAACTTATTCGCAAATTTGTCCGGAAACTTTTGACGGGTAGTGTATATATGAGTTCTATTCAACGACACAAGAGCAATTGCAATTTTTTTTGTAGATAATTTGGACCTCTAGAAACTTGTTCTGAATTTCTGAAAAAAGACATTATTGTGTTTTGCGGCCACCAAAAATAATTAAAAGGGTCTCTTATAATTTTTCGTTAAGTTAGTCGTTTAGAAGTTATTCAAGGTCGAAGCTAAGTTTACCGTCAATTCAACTGATTTTTGCATATTACAGCGGAACTATCAGTTTCATGAAAACAATGTGCTCAAAATTTCATGTTAAACATAAAGTGGACTTTCGAGACATGTTAACTGTAATAGTTTTATTGCAATAATTAAAAAAATGGAACACTAAAAAAAATTTCGGGTTTTTTCGTTTTTTTTTTTAATTATCCAAGTAAAAAATACTTTTTCCATTGTTTAAATAATGTACGCAGAATATTTACACGAACATAAGTGATTTTATTTTATAAATCTGTTTATTTTAATTATGATACATCGTTCGACTTGCACGCTGTACCGTGCTTAGGTATCACTATATTGTTCGCTTACAGCGTGCAAGATGGACGCATTCTCTGAGTGCTTACAGCACCTTCACCAAATAAAACTATGTATCTTTTGGTTTATATGCTGCGTAAATTATTCGAACGATTGAAGAACTATTTTTCACCTGTAAAATGAAAAAATTTCTTCAAATATTCTATTTTTTTGTACTATTACAATGAAACGATTATGGTTAATGTCTCTTGAAAGTTCAATTTATGTTTTACATAAAATTTTGTTCAGATTTTTTTAATGAAACTGATAGTTCCAATGTAATATGCAAAAATCAGTTGAATTGACGGTAAATTTAACTTTGACCTCGAATAACTTTTGAATGACTAAACTTATCGAAAAATTATAAGAGACTTTTTTTTCAGATCGTTCAATCCCTTACAAAAATGTGCCCGTACATTTTTTGTATGACGCATTGTCAGTTACTTATAGAAATCAGAAGAGGTAAAAAAAAATTTCTCATGTTATTCTTACGGAAAATCAGAAAGTGCGATGCGGAACCTCTAAATATCAATATTAAGAGCTCAAATTTTAACAGGTGTATTTTTATATGAAAACAAATCTTTCCGGCCTGTTTGGAGAAAGAAAAAAAAATTTCTTTTTTTTTTAATCACCCTAATAAACAAGTATCTAGATAAAAAATAGTCGTAATTATTTTCCAAAAATCATTTCGAAGCTCCGGTCTCCAGTTTTCAAATCCGTGTTTAAAATTTTTTAACTCTTCAAAAATAGCAGTTTTTTCCCTCTTTGAAGTGTGAAAAACGAAACATATTTTTCTTCCATCAGCTTTGGAAGTTTACCCAAGGTTGGTTTTTTTTGTTAAACATATTCTGTGATGTTTCTAAAGCTTCGAATCATTTCTCCATAAACATCTAAAAGTCAATTATTCACCCGTTATTCGCAATCACTGCAAAAAATATAATTTTCACTTTGATCGCACGTGATCCAGTTACCGATGGTCATGGTTTCTTAACTACTTTCAACCGTTCATACAACATCCAATTTTTATCGCGTCAAATTAATGTCAAAGGACCTAAAACAAATGTCTACAATTATCCTTCAAACCTCACAACACAGCACGAAAAAAAATACGGAATCATAAACATCGGCAGTTTTTTAAAGTTCAACATGCCCTGCGAAAACGGACTGCGTTTCCCGAGAAGCTAATGGCAACAAATTGATTTAGCGTTTCGGAATAACAATTCGATTTTTCACATAGAGAACGTGCTTTGCGAAATGGGCAAAATCGATACGAATGGAAGGTTTTTTCGAAAAAGATTTCTCTTGCTTATATGGGGGTGTGCGATTACAGCCATATTGCGAATTTCAATGTGAACCATTCTTGAAAAAACTTTCATTTATCAATAGAAATATAAAATTTGAGCATTTCTTTCTTCTCAATTTTTTTAGTTGTGTTCCTAACCATGACGGGACTTAAATTTTTGTTTGTACATATAAAATATAATTTTTAGAAACAAATGCTTTTCAATATAATTTTTTAATCATTGTGACTTTTTATTGGCTCACACACATCATTTGAATCATGATAGCATGTATATCTAGCCGAATGTCAAAACAAACTGAGGATATGACCTTAAACTCTCGACTGCTGCTATAGTTTCTGTTTCAAATCTGTGAAATGTTTTTTTAGAATTTTTTAGAAAGCTATTTTTAGAATTATAAAAATTTATGAACAAGACAACTTTTGAGCTTGTGACATTTATTTTCCAACATTTTAGCCATTCAGGCTAGAGTGTTAATAGTTGGTAAGAATTGACACTAGCTGTTTTTGAAACGCTTCACCTCTGACTGAAATTGTCGAAATTTTATTTAACCACAGTGATTTTGAAACTTCAAATATTTCCTAATGATTGCTAACTATTTAAAGCAGAACAAAAAAGACATGATCTCATTTTACACAAAAAAAAACAAAAATTGTTTTGCACATTAGTTTGTACAAAATTAGTTGCGCAAGTTTGACCCCGTGTGTACACGACGGGTTAATTCAATGTCATTCCCTCATCGGTACAAAAAGAATTATTTTTTGTATATTGTTAAATTTTTAGACAATAATCATGACTTTTTATTTGTTTCATTTTTCATAATTAACTAATCTGTTTCCGAGTTGTTTTCTTGAATAAAATTAATATAAGGCTCTGTTCATAACATTCGGAAGATAATAATTTTTTTTTTCGTATTTCTGAAAAAATTCGTGATTTTTTCTATGCAACAAGTCAGCCCCTAACTCACAGGAATTGAATAACTCGTTTAACTAGCTGCTGAGAATCGGTCCACTATATTGCTACTGTAATGCGATCGTGGACGAGCAGATGTATTCTAGCCATAGCATTAACGGAACAGATTGCCGTCAAAATTGCATCAATATGACGGTAGCGTGAACGCCACATGAATGCACCAATCTAGCGCCATAACGCTACAACTATGATCGAGCGAACACGACCGTTGAAGCTTCGCGCTCCGGCCACAGCGCCGCGCAGAGTTCAGGCGTTTCCCGTGCGCGCACCATGCCCTTGGAGTTTATATAATGCCGGACTCATGAAGGTACCCTCGTCGTCTGAACAGCGACCCAATACTTATTCCGAAACTCTGCTGGTTTCCAACCTCATGAAAATGCCCGTTTCGAACGAAATTGGTTGAAGTGTACCCTAATAGGTACATTTAAAAAATTTTCTTGGACTAATAGTGACCGAGAAAAATTTCGTGAACGCGTTGTATTTGACGAGTCAATTTTTTTCTTATTTACGCATTTGAAATTGTAATGAAGAATTTATTTAACAAATAATTCATATTCCCATCAAATTGATATATCTCCCCCATCCTTCGTTTCGGTTTTGACGATTCAATACGCTTTCACAATGAAATGCAGGATGTAGTGAATCTAATACTAGAATGCCGTCAAAACGTAACACTAAAATGCTGTTTATATCTAACGCTAGAACGCTGGTAAAACATGACGCCACAATGCTGTTCGAACCCAACGCTAGAATGCTGTTCATATCCAACGCTAGGATGCTGGTAAAACGTGACGCTACAATGCTGTTCGAACCCAACGCTAGAATGCTGGTAAAACGTGCCGCTACAATGCTGTTCGAACCCAACGCTAAAATGCTGTTCATATCCAACGCTAGAAAGCTGGCAAAGCGTGACGCTACAATGCTGTTCGAACCTAACGCTAGAATATGCTATACAATGTAACGCTAGAATGCCGTTTAAACCCATCGCTACGATGATGTTGGAACATGACACTCGAGTGCCGTCACAAGCTAACGCTAGAATGCTGTTGGAATAATGACTCTCAGTAACGTCACATTTGTGTCGTTAGTGCGCCACGCAGTACCGTCACGTTGTAACGCAAAGAACATAGGCATATGGTCCGGCAAACATCGCGTTTCTACTGTTGCAAAATTGCAAAATATGACGCCATTCTAGCGTCATTGTGGCGTTGGACTCTTTTGAACGCCACGTTTGGCTATCGGGGTGGATCTGTGTCGTTGATCACCGATATGAATGCCGCTACTTCCAGCAGTCGGCTTGTTTGTCAAGTTTTTCTATATCAAATATATACATTCAATAATTTTAAAAAGCATGCATCAACAGACTTAACTCATTCACTTGTTATCGCTTTTCACGTATACTTACATCATTTTCGTCATTTTCTATTTTGATATCATCAATGGGTTTAGGACGTTTCTTTGCAGACTGCTCTTCGATAGTCGCAACATAATAGTTGATCTTTCTACCTTTTTCTTTATTTCCTTGTCGTCCTGTTTGCTGCAAATCCATTGTTTCACCGCTAACTCGGGGATGTACGACAAACGCCCTTTACTCTACATGAATTCAATGCATTATTTTTATTATACCGTTTTTTTCGTAATGTTATCATTAAAATGTGCAGCCTAAATACATTATTACGCACATATAAATTGCTGAAAAATATTATGGCACACACCGTTAACACGATGTTTGTAATATAACAGTTTAATATTTTCGAGGTTATTATTAGAGGTTGTGTTACCGTCGCACGTGCGCACTGTGCTTATTCACTTATACCAGTATCGTTTGTGAAATATGTCAACCCGTAATATATTTTTATATCGCGAACAGCGATAATTACCGTTCGATTTACACGATTTCGACGTACTTTTAAGTTTTACTTGCGCGCGTGATATATAGCCGCGTGTTGAAATGTCCACGACGTAGGCTGCTGTCTGAATTGTGCGAATACGAGTCGAACGCACCCAATATGACGGTAGAGGTACGAACCATGCGCCGACGTTGCCAAATCTGTCGTAAAATTTGTCTACGTTGCCGGAAAATTTGTACTGAATATTATCGGCGCGTTCCTGCTTCAAAACATTTTTTCCTCCTTTCCTTCATTTTCTTATGCTACACGAAAGCGATAATTAATATGAGCATATGTTCGAAAATAACCTGTCGCGTCATAATTAGTAGTTACATTAATTGTCGCAATTCTGTCGCAAATTGATATATATCGTAATCTATTAAATTGATATATAACGTAATAAATATAGAAAATTTTTTTGAAACGACGTGAACAACGTAATAGCTGTCGGCCTAACCTCAAAAAACACGTGCTGCGTCGAAAAATTCTCAAACTACATCACATTACGGTTCATTTCTGTGGTCAATGATGCAACGTTCAATTACAATTAGCACGATAATTTCATAGAATTCCACATGCGTAAGTACACTTTTTCTTCAACAAAAAAAAAACAACTAACAAAGTTTAAACACGGATATCATTTCATTTGATAATGTCATAATTTTCTATTGCCACCGGCCTATAATTATGTTAACTTATGAAACGACGCAATGGTAGATTGAAGAATTAAAAGAGAACTAAATAATAGCGGTACGAATAAAATACATCAAATCGTTAAATTTGATTGCACCTTGGATTGACTCAATAATTATGATGCAGATGAATCGCAATGAACAATGGTTTGCAAAACAGAGTCCACACAAGTTTGTGAAAGGAATGATATTCTCATCGAAAAAGCAGAACGCACTGTATCTTTTTTTAACTATCCGTCTCTCGTTAGTTTTCGAATCTTGTTCTGTTTAACTTTTGCTCTTGACATTTTGCTCGTCACTTGATCGAAATCACGACCAGCGCACTTACAATAATATCTCTGAACCTCTGTAATGCACTACTATATTTGAAACTACTGTATTTGCAAAAATATTCGTACCAAGAACACCTAAATGAATTGAGTATCGTACAAGGACACATGGTAACAATACAAAAATAAGTGGAGATGTTTCACACATTCAAATGTAAAAAAAAAGTAATAGCATTGTCGTGTTTTTATTTAGGTGCTGGAAAAAAATGTCAGTGCACATCTAAAGATTGATTTGACAAAAACGGACGGATACACCTGAGATTGGTGAATTGTTGTGAACGCTGCTGGGTTATCACGATTTGCTTGTAAGTTACCGGACAAGAAATTCTCAAGATAGAACGATGAAAGTATTGTACGTATCAGCGTACACAGATGGTTGGGGAATAAAGAGTGATCTGCTTCATGGGTGACTTTATAATGCTTCTTTATTGTTTACGCACAAAGTTAATTCTTTGTTGAATTTAATTCATTTAGGTACCGTTAACGAAGTTGCAAAACCCCATTGCAACGATGGATGAGAAAAAAGAAATAGGAAGCAGAGATTATAAATCAGAACGTACAATAGCAAGGAAGAGGAAAAAATATATGTCAAAGTATTTGAACGTTACTGGACGCATTCCGAGTTGTGACGACATTCCCGAGTACAGGTTGGCGAAAAAAGTAATTCAACAATTTCGTTTTTGCTTAACTAGTCACCGGTACGTAGTAAGGAAAAAAAACTTGACAATTCCATTGGACACTTGAAACAATGACTGTTCAGTGCAGCAAATTGATGAAAAAAAATTCAGTTTTACCGGTAAAAAATAATTTCTTTAATAAGACATAATTCCTAAGTAAACTACTGCCAAACTGATTTGCCAGAAGTGCAGATTTTCGAATTTCGCGATAATTTTGTAATAACGTATGCACTTTTAAACATAGCCATTTTTCAGCTGTTCGAAATTGGATGCATGGCTTTGAAAAATTCTCCATAATAATTTTTTCCATTAGAAATAAAAAACAGGGAGCAGCGAATGCTTTAATTTCCTATTTTTTCTCATTTTCACGATCCGTACGATTATTTCTTACAAAATTATTTGTTTCATTCCAAATAAAGGACTAATGTCTTAAAAATAAGGCGTTCATTTGAGAATACGGGGTTTCAAAAACAATGGTATAAGCGTGAAAAATTGCATATGAATGTTGCTGATCAGCTGCAATGTTTTCAGGATTTTCGTTCAAGATTTTTTTCCGCTATTGGCACTTGAAACGGTTATAGGTAGCGTGGCTTATATCCATGCTGGAATTCAAATATTGACATTTTTGGCACAGCAATCGGACTTAATTTGCTGTTCGACATCGCGACCTGTATTTCTATACTTTCTGTAGTAAATATATCAAAGAACGTGACGAATATCGAGTGTAGTTGGAACAAAATCAGAAACCTTTGTTCATATAAAAAAGTACTTTTTTGTATACACCGTAATGAATATATCGAATATTTGGAAAAAGTTGAATGAACTTGAGGACGTTTCATTTTTTTAATTACATACGTTACGATAATCAATGGAAAGATATATTGAGTATGATAATATTTCATGTTACAATATCTTGCAGACGAATGAAGATAGCAGTGACGCAGGATCGAGTACTCCTTCAAAGACAACGGGGTCAAGCGATAGCTTATCGTCACATTGTAATGAGGAACGGAACGAAAAGACCTCCGATAACAGTGCTACCAATGCAGACGTATCAAATTCGAAAAAACAAGAGTATGCAGATGAAAATCTTGATGAACGAAGTTTGGATACTGGTAGCGTCCAAGATGAGTGGGTTGATCTCAATGTGGTCTATGATGATAATGACGCGGAGTGTATGGGCGATGAGAATGAAAGAGGACATAATGAGAACGATGATGTCATGGAGGATCTGGGAAATGTCATCTTGAGCAGCGACGACGATGACGACGATGGTAGTGGTGGTGGCGGTGATGACGACGACGATGACGGCGACGGCGACGGCGAAGACGATGACGGCGACGACGACGACGACGACGACGACGACGACGACGACGACGACGACGACGACGACGACGACGACGACGGCGACGGTGACGGCGACGACGACGACGGCGACGACGGCGATGGCGACGACGGCGACGACGGCGACGACGGCGACGACGGCGACAATGAAGATATTGCAGCTTTCTCGTTGACACCGGGGCCGATAACAACTATGCGAGAGGATGTACGTGAAAATGACATTCTCATGGCTGTAATGGCTGCAGGCCAACGCCACAACCTGAATTTGGTAACAATTTTGTCAATTATCAAATTATTCAAACGATTTGCAAACGGCAGTACCTTGCCAACCACTAAAACTGGTTTGTGGAAAAAGTTAGGTAGAAACGTGGTGAATTCTCAAACACGCCACTTATATTGTAAAGTATGTAAAGCGGTTATTGGAAATGGCAAGATCCCTGCACGAGACTGTCCATGTGGCACAGCGGGTCCTCAGAAACCGTTAACAATGGTATCATTCTTTATCACACTCAACATAAAATCGCAATTGAAGAGAATCCTAGGGAAACGAAATATCCACCAACTTCTTGGTTATCGTGATAGCCGTCAAAAAATCAATGAAAACGGAATTGAAGATTTGTATGATGGAGAAGAATATAAAGAGTTGCGAAACGAAGGAGAATTTTTACACTCCAATTTAAATTTCTCTTTTACCATTAATACGGATGGATGTCAAGTCGCTCGCTCATCGAAAGAAAGTGCGTGGCCTGTACTATTAATGATCAACGAGCTTCCTCCCCATGCGCGGAAACGTTACGTAATATTGGCGGGAATTTGGGTTGATAGGAAACATCCCGATTTAAATAAGGTTATGAGGCCGATTGTGGACGAACTACGTGATTTATATTTTACCGGAATCCAGTGGAAACCGAACGGAGTTGATACGGTCACGAGTAAATTTATAACAACGGTTTGTTCAGTCGATACGCCTGCGAGATCTCAATTACTGAAAATGAAGAGATATAACGGCGAGTATGGATGTAGTTTTTGTTACGCGCCGGGAAACAGATTAGAAGATAATTCGAGGGTATACACAATCGAGAATATAATTAACAGAACGGATGATGAAATTCGCCAAAATATGGCAGAAGCGACACAGACAGGAACAGAAGTAATGGGAGTGATGGGAAATTTCTTAATGAAATATCTACCAGAATTCGATCTTCGACGTGGAGTAGTGGTCGATACTATGCATTGTGTCGACGTTGGCATCGTCAAGAAGTTGACCGAATTAATACTTTTTAGCCCAACAACGGCGGCATGGTATTGTGTCGATGAACGTATACGGAGAATAATCAATCACCGACTGTTAAAAATCCGGACGCCAAGTCGAATGGCTAGAAAACCACGAGAAATCGGAAGTTGGCGTTTGTGGAAGGCATCCGAATGGCGCAACTGGATATTGTATTATTGTATTCCGTGTTTGACAGGTCTCATACCGGATGAATATCTTCGGCTATTTGGCATGCTGTCGGAGGCGTTGCACATACTGAATGGGGACACTATTTCTACGCAACAACTTGAAACAGCACGGATTATGATTGACGATTTCGAGACAGAATACCAACAAATCTTTGGAATGAGAAATATGACGTTCAACATGCATCTTTTTAGACATTTGCATGAAAGTGTCAAGGGCTGGGGCCCGCTGTGGTCGCATAATGCCTATACCTTCGAAAGTTATAACCGTCAAATTTTGGGTTCGTTACACAGCAGTACTGGCAGACAGATCCAAATTATGAATAGATTTTTGATAAACGATTTCATAAAAAATGCCGTCGACGATGTGAATATAAACGTATTAACGAGACAATTGTGTAAAGAAATTTTAAACTCCGGTAAAAAAGAAGCGCTTCGCAACGTTGTTGAATACGAACACTTCAACGAGTTTAGAGGATTAGGGAAGAGAGAAACAAGAAATCCGTACGGTTGGGAAAATGATGCGCTGAATGAGCAACAATTGACATGCAACGGTAGACTGACCGTATTGAAAAAAGCCGTTTTTAAAGGAACAATGTACACAAGCAAATACAGTGATAAAGAAAGCACCCGCAGTTGTGATAAATATATTTACGCGGGTAACGGTAAATTCGCGGAAATCCTCCGCATTGTCACCTTCGTAACAAACGAGGGACATCAAATAAACGGGGTATTCATAAAATGGTTCTCCGATATAGGACACATTCCGGTGGCGAGACACATACGGTCCGTGCGCGATTCTACTAGAGGGTTCATAACGGTAGGAACCATACGAACGTCGGCAATACTGCTGAAATTGAACGGTGTTATGTATGGCGTCAAAATGGCAAACATTTGGGAAACTGATTGAAGCTGACAATGCTGAAAATTGTGAAGTTATATTTTTTTAAACTCGTATCTGTAGTGCGTGGTTCTTTTACAGATTCTTGCAATTTAGTGAATATATCGATCCTGGTAATATTATCAGAAAATAGATTCTTAGAATTTAATATTGAGAGAATAAAACTTTTGTCTATATGAATACATTATGGCTGGCTCAACTGTGGAAACATATATTATAAAATAAAATTTGATCTCATAGATGTATAAACCATATTCAGATGATCCAAACTGTACGCGGGACATATTAAGGTTACATTTTTATGGATTAGTCGAAGTGTAACTGAACCGGCAGTTATAACATTTATTTGTAAATTTATGCACATATGTGTAATTTGAACATATTTTGCGATTCCTTGAATCTTCTCGGAGTAAAAAAAATCAGAAATGTTATAAAATAAAAAATAAATGTAAGAAATGCTTTAGGAACAATGTTACCTTATATCCGGTTTCCAGCCTTGTGTACATCCATTTCCCTTTGATCCACCTTGAGATTCGACGGATAATAAAATTGTTGATTGACATGATTTTACGGAACCAGAAATGTCGACCAGCAATTTAAGGTCGTGATACGTGCTGCCGGTTGCCAGCAAAAAAGTATGTCGACCATGAATCAGTGGTTGAAAAAACCAGCCAGTGGACCGAAAAAAAATTTGTTGACCACAAATATGTGGTCGGAAAAAGCCATTCGCGAACCAGAAAAAAAAATTTCAACCACACGAAGGTGGTCGGAGAAACCTACCGGTTAACCAGAAACAAATTGTCGACCACGAATTTGTGGTTGGCTATGGGCTTAACGCTGCTGCAAAAAACCATTAAAATTTGGTTGTTAAAACCAGAAAAAGTCACTTCCGGTTCAAACCGAGTTCCTCTTGTTCCAAACGGCAATGACAACCATGATTTTTTAGTATGTAACTTGTCCAAAACACACCTACCATTAAAACGTGGTTGGTAAATCCGCCAGGGGAGTCGCTGCGTAAAAGCACTGACTTCGATGTATAAAATCACTTGAGTTTGATGAGTAACACAAATGAGTTGTAGATGAGTTCGTAGATGAGTTCAATGATTATTGATAAGTCTCGAAGAGACTATTGAAACCCGTGAGTCGAATTATATTAATTACGAACGCGAGAATCAATGAGAGAAGCCGTGAGATATGTACGAGAGCACGTGGCTTGGCGTCACCACGTGTTGAGCTGAGTTTAAAATGTTGATGCACTCTTTTATTGATGATTGCGTACCGTTGCGACAACCTGAGATCAATGAGTTTCCCGATAAATGTAAAATGGCAAAAATCCCCTCACGGGGAAAAAACCCGGACAAGTACATTGATGGTCCCTCGTTTTCCGATGATATCACAAAAATTGTACAAAAATCCAAAAATTCACTTTCTTTGTTTATTTCTTTGCATCTATTTGTACGGAAAAAATTAATTCAAACATTAGAAAGAAACGACATAGAATTGGTGTCTTACAATAATTAATAGTCGAAAAAATAACTAAAAAAAGGTAGCCATTTGAGTTACGTGCAGCTGTAAAAATTATATCAATACGAGGACAAGTATTTATTGGTTATTGAGAATATATCAACATCGACGTATACTAAAAATACTTAACAAAATTATCAACTTTTAATATCTGAAAATTGTGTTTAAATAAGTGCTAACGATACGTGTCTGGCCCATTACTTTTTATTATAATTGCTATTCAAATGGAAATCAAATTAAAGGTGGAACAATGTGTTACGTTTCGGCGGCAGAAACTTATAAGAAAATCAATTCTTCTCCGAATTTCAGGATGAAAACCCTGGTATCAAACACGACATTCGACGTCGATTCAATCGGAATTAATTGTGTTTAAATGCGTCTTAGGAGTACTTGTCCGGCCCATCACTTTTTATTCAAATTCCTCATTCAAAGAAAAATTGAATAAAAAATTGAGGCTTGGTATTCTTTAGCGGCAGAGTTTCATGAGGAAATCATTGTTCTCCGAATTGCAGGATACCTTCGTATCCTGCAAACGTTTATGGAGACTGTATACAATTATTTTTTCCTCTGAGGAATAAATAAATTAATATTCAAATATCATATGGAAACGAGGGATCACTGTACCAACGTACTTGTCCAGGTTTTCTCCGCTATTTGTTATCAAATCTCTATCATAATTATGACATGTAACGAAAATACAAATCGCAAAGAATTAAAATAACAGTTAAATCTTCATCTTTGCCATAATTGCATCAATAACGGGATAGTACTCATATTCATGTAGTATGTGATATTCATGAATGAGTTATATGATAATCAATTGGCCTACAAAAACAAACAGATATTTGATTACAAGGCTGTCAATATCACGATAGTAATGTAGACTGAAAATGAAGCTTAAGTATCAAAAAATATGAGTACTCTTATTAGCACGCGCGCCACAAGATGGCGCAGGTGGTAACGTGCTAACCTTGAGAGCAGTCGGTGAGAAATGTTTTTTTTTATCTGCCAATTCTGTTTGTAGTAACAATTCCTGAATGTCAAATTTCGTGACGCTCTATCGTGACACGCTGGAACGGACTTCTCCTTGCCATAGAAGTTTTACTTCGAAAGCGTCAAACTTGCAAACATTTTTCTAATTTCGTCTAAATCGATGCTTTCCTAATGCCAATCGATTAGGGATCGAAAATATAAATCGGCAGCTCGATTTCGACTTTTATCTTTTTTTTCAATTTATGATCATAATTTGTCGTTAGTTTGAGAATGGCCGTTTAATTGAAACGTTTATTTAATAATGGTTTTTATCAGAAAAACGCTACAAAAACGGTGATAAGTTGTTCAATTTTTTCAAATTATATCCAATTTTTTTTTTTTTTAGGTATCAATCGATTTAGAATCGTTGTGAAACAGATAGTGTTTTCCGAATGTTCGTTGGACTATTGTCGTCAAGTACCGAATGTTAAGCACCGCTGTTTTTTTTTTATCAATTAAATTTTTGAAAAAATTTACATTGTGTGATTATCACTCTTTTATCTTCATACCCTAACCCCTTTTACTTTTTTAATTTTTAGTATTTTGTTTTGTTCTCAAGATAATCATTTTTTAACCCGCTTTACCTTTAAGAATTGTGGTCGAAGTGAATCGGAAACTGGGAGCTGAATAAAAAATTGTTGAATGTAAATTGGTTTATAAAAATATGGTTGAATTTACAAACTATTTGAATTCCAGTTCAGAGTACGCAGAATGTTTTACAAAGTTTGCAGCTATTTTTGTTTTCATGGAACGAACATTTTTGAATAGTAATAACTTTTTGTTTGATTTGTATAGTCGTAATAAAAAATATTACGCTTCCAGTTTCCAGTTACAGCTTGCAGTGCATTCAGATGGAAAAAAACTCTTTTCTGAAATTTTTCACGTTTTATAATTAAAAAATTAAAAAATCAGTTTTGTGCCTTTTCAGAGAAAACACATCGGATTTATTGTCAAAAAAGTTTAGGCATTGTTTAACATCAATTCTTATCAACAGCGAGGTAAAGTCTTAATATTCTTTACTACCATTGAAGGAGTCAATACCATGAGAATAAGAGGTGACAGTTGATCTCATATTCTTATTGAATTTCAGAGACTTATAGCAGTTTTTTATGTGTATTTCGGAACAACTTATGGAACAAAGCGGACAAATTCAAACCAAAATCCTGCCTAAGAAATTGAAATGAGTTATGAAAACAATCGAATGAGAACAGTTGCATCAGTTGCCATAGTTTCGCACAAAGGGTCTAGCCGGTTAAAATGGGTCAATCTGCACCCACTGAATTTTGGGGCTCCAATTGTTTGCAGATTCATCGCCAAAAAAGGAAGCTTCTAAAAATTTATAGTTGTCTATATTCATTTCCAGCGTTTCTATCTCAAAAAATAGTGTTTTTTCCAATATTATGTTTTTTACACATCTGAAAGTCTTTTAAAAATCTGAAAAAATTCTGAGAAATCAAAAATACTTGAAAGTTTATAAAAAAACGAGTTTTAATTTTTATTCTCTATAAATACCATTTTTTATGATTTAATCGTCATTTTTTTTTATCATTACAACATGCATCGACTCTCCTACTATGTTGGCAAAATTTGACATGATTCCACACTCCAATCTCTGTAGACTAAAAAAAAAAAATTCAACATTCGACCTGCAACACATTAAAAAAAAAATCACAAAATCTCACATTTTTTCGGTAAAAACCCATAAATAAATCATCCCTCTTATTTAATCATTGAGAATTAATATAATTTATTACTGAGTCCATAAATAATGCACTCTATAAAAATATTGCCTTGAAAAGAAACAGTCTCTGATTTCACTGGAATATTGAATCATGCGAATCATGTCTGAAATAAACAATAAATTCTTATCATTTACGTTTTTTGTGCGATGCCCTACAACACCTGCAGTCATTACTGCTCATCAATTGAGCTTGAAGAATGATTTATTTAAGGATTTTCATCAAAAAAATGTGAAATTTTGTGATTTTTTTTTTTTTATGTGTTGCAGGTCGAATGTTGAATGTTTTTTTAATCTTAATCTACGAAGATTGAAGTGTAGAATCATGTCAAATTTTTCCAACATAGTAGGAGAGTCGATGCATGTTGTAATGAAAAAAAAAATGACGATTAAATCATAAAAAATGGCATTTATTGAGAATTAAAACTAAAATCAGTTTTTTCATAAACTTTCAAGTATTCCCGATTGTTCAGAATTTTTTCAGATTTTTAAAAGACTTTCAGATGTGTAAAAAACATAATATTGGAAAAAACACAATTTTTTGACATAGAAACGCTGGAAATCAATATAGACAACTATGAATTTGCAGAAGCTTATTTTTTTTGGTGATGAATCTGTCAAATAATTGGAGCCCCGAAATTCAGTGGGGGCAGATTGACCCATCTTATCCGGCTAGACCCTTTTAACGCAATCAGAACCAGAGCGACCATGGAAAAAAACTTTTTAAACCCGAATGTTTCATTTCATCATGCCAAATCGAAGCCAATCAAGAAACACTTATTGCATGGAAACTTCATATCACTTTAGAAAATTTTTGAAGTCCATAGCCATCTGTTGCATTATGATGATAAACTACTATCAGACACACTATTAGAAAAAGAGCCCTCGAAGACTTGCTGAAACAAATTTTTTGAATTTATTTTGCCAAAGTAGAAGACGAAGAGTAAAAAAACGTAATGTTCACTCAGTCTAACAAAATTGGAAAATTTTGGAGATATCCATTGTGTTCTGAAGCCAAAAATTTGTATTCCATCCAAAATTGTGCTTCCGATGACTTTTTATGATCATAATTCACATTCATAATACACAAACAATCAATAATGAATAGTAGAGATGCTTAGCATACATGTGACTATTAAATTTTAAAAGTTCAAGAGACTCGGTAGAGTCTCGGGACAAGTACATTGACAGCTCTGTCGTCTGCTGGCCCGAGGCTCGCCGAGACTATACTTTCTCTGAATAAAACGATTCGCGGTGGTGGGGGTAAATTTGGCATGTCATTTCGTTCAATTACGAAGCTCAGGAGTCATTTGATGCCTTGCAAATTGAACTGGAGAACAATTAGGAAATTCCCTTTCGATTGAGCCCGAAATCAGCATGATTCGTGGCGTATTTGCTGAGAAAAAACTTTGCACAGGGTCAACATTATGCAAAAACTACTAACACATTCAAGTTTTTCACGTGTCTGTATATAACACCATCAAAGGCCTCATGTCCTCGGGGCTAACTTCACGGCGGTGTCGCAGGCTCACAGCTCGCCGCTATAACCAAGAAAAGTGTGATCGGCTATATGTTAATAATTGTTTTGACAGTGCAAAGTTCGGGATGTGTGTACCGTGTGCTAGATATATTCGTGGTGAATTAGTTAATTTTGTCATTTTCTTTCGTGAAGTGTTTTTATTAAATATCTATATTTATATATTGAACAACCATCTGTCAGTTTTTGATGGTGTAAACAAACAGTTTCGACATATAACGAAGTGCCGGAAAAAAAAAACGTTTATCGTCCAGTGAAATGCATAAAATCTATTTATTTTATTAAAATTGGTGGTGTGGTGTCATAATATTAAGAAAACCAGACGTACATAATAAACATCAAAAAAGTTATTCAAGTACCATAAATATTTAAATGCGTTTTTATTACCCAGCTGCGATAAATCCAGGTTAACCTATAACTTGGAGTCAGAAATTTAATTTCGAGAACACGCAATTATTGTATATATGTATTGATTTATTGATGAATAATTCGAATAAAAAATCATAATATATGTGTGCTGATTAGATTTATTGTGTCTGTGAAAATGTGTTTGCTGTGCATTTATACTTCTTCGCTTCCACTCTGGCAACATAAGTTGAAAGATTTGTTACAAAAAGTCTTTAGTTGCTCGTTAATTGACAGGATAAAATTGTTTCTCATTTTGACCTAATGGATATACCCGAACTTTAAGAAATGTTTTGGATTCAGTGTATGCCAAGTTATTCACTTTCCGCTCTGATTGTGTATAATGATATCTAAAAGTTGTTTTGAAAAGTCTTCTGGTGCTTTTTTTCTAAGAGTATCAAAATTGGTATCGGTAAGATGCAGCGAGCACATTCAAAGTTTCACAACTTTATGAAGCGACCAGTACTTTGAGTCTTCCCACTTTCCATCTCTTATTGTAGAATTATTGATTGATGAATTCATAACAAAAAGTCTTTGGCTGTTTACTTTTCGATGCGCTCAAAATTTTGTCTGCGAAGAAATTATTGAACTCAATATGCATTGGACTCAATATGCACTATGTTCATTCACTTTCCTTCACTACATGTGTCATTAGGAATTTGAAAAAAATATTTCAGGGAGTCATCGCCGGGTACTTTTTTTTCAGTAGGATCAAATTCCTGTCATCGGTATGCAGCGGATACCTATAAAGTTTAGAATTTCTGCGAAGCGACATGTGTACCAAGTATTTCCACTCTTTGGCTCCAACTGTGACATATGAATTGGGAAACTTGTTATAAAAGTCTTCAGCGGCTTGTTCTTGAACAGCTAGGATCGAAATTGCTGTCTTTGAAACCCCGTCGTCGATGCCTGAAAAAGTTCTGAATTCTGTTGGACTTGAAGTACGCTGTATTTATTTGCTTTCCTTCTTCAGTACTGGCATGAAGAATTGGAAAAGTGGTTTCAAATTGTTTTCCTCTGTTTTTATTCTATTAGTATCAAAAACTAGATAAGTAGAATGCAGCGGACACTTGCAAACTTTGGAAATTTTTTGCAGCGACATGTGTGCTAAGTATTTCCGCTGTTCAGATTTGATTGTGGTAATGAGAGTTTGAAAAATTATTATAAAAAGTCATCGGAGGCACATTTTTGGATAGGATGGAAATTTCTGGCTTGAAAACGGAATGGATAGATAGAAAATTTTCCAATTTCGTTGGACTGAAGTGCGGTATGTCAAGAATACCTACAACTTTTGAAAACTTTGTGAAGTACTTTATGAATCATGGATGTTCTGTCGCCAGAATGCAATAAATACATCTCAATTTTCTGAATTTTGCTGGGGCTGAAGTGCACTATATTTGTTTTTCCATTTTTTCATTTTACTTGTGGTATAATAAAAATATGAAAAGTTGTTTCTGGAGAAGTCTTCGGATACACTTTTTCTGATGATATGGAAAATTCTGTCATCAAATCGCAACGAATACATACAACTTTTGAAAATTTCTTGAAGCAACATATGAACCATAGATTTTCACTTTTTCGTTCTAGCTTTGGCATAATGGATTGAAAAATTTATTATAAAAAGTCTCCCGCTGCTCATTTTTGGATAAAATCAGAATTTTTGTCTTGAAAATCTTAAGAAAAATACATAAAAAACTTTGAAATTTTGTGGGGTCTAAAGTGCACTATGCTTGACTCTTTTTAACTTTACTTTTCTCATAATATATTTGAAAACGTTGTTTCAGATAGTCTTTGGATGCTCTGTTTCTGATGGTATCAAAATTTGATTCATTGGAATACAGCGAATACCTACAAACTTTAACATTTCTGTGAAGCGGCTTGTGTGTCAAGTATTTTTACTTTTTAGCTTCAACTATGGCATATTAATTAAAAAAATTTGTTACAAATGTCATCGGTTACTCATTTTCGTTGAGCTTGGAGTGCGCTGTATTTTTTTGCTCCCCCTCTGTAGTTCTGGCATATTAAATTCGAAAAGTAGTTTTGAAAAGTTTTCCGCTGATTTTTTTCTGTAAGTATCAAAATGTAGATAATTGGAATGCCGCGGATACATGCAAACTTTAACATTTTTGTAAAGTGACATGTTGTGTGCTATTTGTAAGTATTTCCACTTTTCATCATTGATTGTAGTACTATGGATTTCAAATATGATTACAAAAAATCATCGGATGCTCATTTTTTAATGGAATACAAATTTCTGGCTTCAGAACACGATTAATACATTGAGATGTTTTCAATTTTGTTAGATCCAGTAAACATTACGTTCTTCTACCCTTCGACTTCTATTTTGACAAAATGAATTGAAAAATCTGTTTCAGCAATCATCGCTTTTTTTCCAAAAGTATCAAAATATGTATCATCGGAATGCAGCAGATTTTTGGCTTCGATTCGGCATAATAAATTGAAACATTTTTTATGTTTAATAAGTTTCTTTCATGGTCGCTATGCTTCTGGTTGCATTGAGATTTGTGCGAGACTAATGCAACGGATACAACTGTCCTCATTTGATAGTTTTGATAAATTAATTTAATTTCTAAGGTAGGATTCTGGTTTAAATTTGTCCGCATTGCCTAATATGTTGTTTTAGAGTACCCATAAAATACTGCTATAACTCTTTGAAATTCAACGAGAATATGATAAAAACTGACACCTCTCATTCTCATGGTATTCCTTCGAAGGTAACGAAGAATATCAAGACTTTACCTCGTTGTTGACAAGATGTGAAATTATTTTTTTTTTTTAACCCTTTGACGCATAGTGACATACTGGTATGTCACCTACTTCAACTCTGTTTTCCTTCAATCCAATGGATACCAGTATGGCACTATGCTTCAAAGGGTTAATAATTTCGTGAAAGAAAGAGTTTTTATCCTGAAATTGGATGTTAGATGTTAGAAGCCGAAATTAATATCTCGCCTAAAAATCAAGATTCTCCCATGCTTTTCCATCTCGAAGGGGCAACAGAAACTAAAGTTGCAGAAAAAAAATTCCAATCTTTCTGGAGACAAGCCAAAGTAACGTAATTTCAGCTACAATTCCGTGAAAAAACGAGTTTTTATCCTGAAATTATATGTTACAAGCCGAAATTCATATCTCGCCTAAAAATCAAGAATCTCCCATGCTTTTCTGTATCAAAGGGGCAAAAGAAACTAAAGTTGCATGGAAAAATCCCAATCGCCTTGGAGACAAGCTAAGGTAACGTTTTTTCAATAACAATATCGTGAAAAAACGAGTTTTTATACTGAAATTGGATGTTACAAGCCGAAATTCGTATCTCGCCTAAAAATCAAGATTCTCCCATGCTTTTCCGTCTCAAAGAGGCAAAAGAAACTAAAGTTGCAGGGAAAAAATCCCAATCGCCTTGGAGACAAGCTAAGGTAACGTTTTTTCAATAACAATATCATGAAAAAACGAGTTTTTATCCCGAAATTGAATGTTACAAGCTGAAATTCATATCTCGGCTGAAAATCGAGATTCTCCCATGCTTTTCCGTCTCGAAGGGGCCAAATAACCTAAAGTTGCTGAAAAAATCTCCTCCATGCCCGGGTGAAAAAACAAGGCAATATTTTTTCACTTCCAATTTAGTGGAAAAACGAGTTGTTATCCTGAAGTTGAATGTTACTAGCCGAAATTCATATCTATCACCTAAAAATCGAGAATCTTCCATGCTTTTCCATCTCAAAAGGGCAAAAGAAACTAAAGTTGCAGGAAAAAAATCACAATCACCCTAGAGACGAGCCAAGGTAACGTTTTTTCATCTACACTTTCGTGAAAAAACGAGTTTTTATCGTGGAATTCGATGTTACAAGCCGAAATTCATATCTCGCCTGAAAATCAAGATTCTCCCTTGCCTTTCCGTCTTGAAGAGGCAAAAAAAACTAAAGTTGCAGAAAAAAATCCCTATCGCCCTGGATACAAGCCAAGCTTACGTTTTTTTCATTTATCATTTTTATTTTTCAATATAGCATGTTGACTTGAATCTTATCGATAACCTCAGTCGTTACTCGTATCAACTTGCAGAGACGGTCCAACTACGGATGAACTAGCAACGAATTTGCAAACGATGAGATGTGAATTGGGCCTCTTGGGAATACCATGTTAAAAAAAAACACGCCTGAAACTCTACCTCTGTGGTGGTGCGGATAAACTTCGCGATATACAATTTTTACGTTAGGCATGTCTGTACCATGAGCATAGAATCTTTAAAAATGTACTAACATAATGACCCATAGAAAATTAAACCAAAATCTTATTATCATCAAAAAAGGTTGAGGAATTTTTGAGAAAAAAGCTGTGATATCAAACCCAAAAATTCCCCTAGGGGAAAAAAGGTCAGGACAAGTACATTGATGGTCCCTCGTTTGCTGATGATATCAAAAAAGTGTAAAAAAAATTCTATAAAAAAATCATGAACCTTACTGAAAGTGATTTCAACACAATTGAAAAAAAATCACAATTCAGCAAAAAACATTATTGAAAAAAAATAAAACTATAAATCTGTAATTATTTTGTAAAGTGAAAAAAATTCTAATAAACCGTGAGAAAATCTTAAATACACCACTCGAAAACATTGCTGATGTAAATAACCAAAAAATTTCGCTTGAAAACATTTTAAAAACCGATACCCCACTCTTCTCATCTTATTAAAAAGGAGGAATGACTAAATGAATTGAAAAAGTTTCCATCTAAGTTACGTACAGCATTAAAATTTATGATACCATTTCGAGGCCAAGTATTTATTGGTAATTCGGAATATTCATTCCTATGGGATGCATGAAGAACTTGGAAGAGTTCTACTAATAAATCAAAAAAGTTACCAAGTTACGTGCAGTACCAAAATTTATGATATCAACTCGAGGCCAAGTATTTTTTAGCAATTCGGAGTATTCATTCCTACGGGACGCATCAGAAACTTGAAAAAGTTCTGGAGAATCAAAAAAGTTACTATCTAAGTTGAGTCCAGCACTAAAAATTATCATATCAATTCGAGGAGAAGTATTTTATTAATAATTCGCAATTTTAACATTATGAAATTATGTTCTTATAAGGGTTGAAAATACTCGTCTGGCTCAGAACGTTTTATCGAAATGACTAGAAAATCAACAACCATAAAAATCCCCAAAATCTTGCTTTCCGACAATTAGAACGATACCAACCCATTTTTTTCAACATATTCTGGCCTAAAGAGCAGTGAAGTCATGAGTAACTTTTCGACAGCAGAAACTTATAAGGAATCTTCCTGCCCATGACTTTTTGATAAAATGGCTAATCCAATTAAATCACATCGAAGGGGAAGTCATTTGTTACTTTGTGGTGGTAGAGACTTATAAGAAAATCGATTCGTCTCCGACTTTAAGGATCCCCTGATATTATTCACAACATTCGACGTCGATTGGATTGGTACAAATTATGTTTAAATACGTGTTAAAAGTACTTGTCCGGCCCATCACTTTTTATTCAAATTGCTCATTCAAACCAAAATCAGGGTTCTCGAATCAGGAGAATGAAAATCAGGGAATTAAGAAAAATACCTTCAGGTTTTCTGGTCTTTCCTGTAATATACAAGGGATTTTATTGTGTTTCCATGAAAAAATGCACGCGACACAATAAAAATTTCTAACCGTCTATGATAACCCCGCAGATTATATTGTAATGACGACATTTTTTACTCCTCATTTCTTTCAGCGGACAAATTCTATTCGGTATAAGAACCAACCAATTCAATGTTCTCAGCAATACTATTGCTGAGAACATTGAACTGATGATAAGTCGCATTTTAAGAAATTATCGAGTTTATTTGCGTACACAATTTGATTCGGTAGCCTCTAGATTATATTGCAGTTACGGCATTTTTTACTCTTCGTTTATTTTGGCGGAAAAATTCTATTCGGCATGAGAACAACCTATACTATTGCTGAGAACATTATACTGATAATACGTTGCATTCCAAGAAATTTTCGAGTTGATTTACGGACACAATTTGATCCAGTTAAAAACATTGTCAAACGTTGAGTTTGATGACACGAGCGTTTCCTGGAATTCGGAGAAAATTTTTTTCTTATGTTAACAGACGCGGTAGCAGCTGGTATTACTATTCCATCAAATTAACATATAGATCAACTTTTTTGATCTTGATTTGAATGAGCAATTTGAATAAAAAGTGATGGGCCGGACAAGTACTTTTAACACGTATTTAAACATAATTTGTACCAATCCAATCGACGTCGAATGTTGTGAATAATATCAGGGGATCCTTAAAGTCGGAGACGAATCGATTTTCTTATAAGTCTCTACCACCACAAAGTAACAAATGACTTCCCCTTCGATGTGATTTAATTGGATTAGCCATTTTATCAAAAAGTCATGGGCAGGAAGATTCCTTATAAGTTTCTGCTGTCGAAAAGTTACTCATGACTTCACTGCTCTTTAGGCCAGAATATGTTGAAAAAAATGGGTTGGTATCGTTCTAATTGTCGGAAAGCAAGATTTTGGGGATTTTTATGGTTGTTGATTTTCTAGTCATTTCGATAAAACGTTCTGAGCCAGACGAGTATTTTCAACCCTTATAAGAACATAATTTCATAATGTTAAAATTGCGAATTATTAATAAAATACTTCTCCTCGAATTGATATGATAATTTTTAGTGCTGGACTCAACTTAGATAGTAACTTTTTTGATTCTCCAGAACTTTTTCAAGTTTCTGATGCGTCCCGTAGGAATGAATACTCCGAATTGCTAAAAAATACTTGGCCTCGAGTTGATATCATAAATTTTGGTACTGCACGTAACTTGGTAACTTTTTTGATTTATTAGTAGAACTCTTCCAAGTTCTTCATGCATCCCATAGGAATGAATATTCCGAATTACCAATAAATACTTGGCCTCGAAATGGTATCATAAATTTTAATGCTGTACGTAACTTAGATGGAAACTTTTTCAATTCATTTAGTCATTCCTCCTTTTTAATAAGATGAGAAGAGTGGGGTATCGGTTTTTAAAATGTTTTCAAGCGAAATTTTTTGGTTATTTACATCAGCAATGTTTTCGAGTGGTGTATTTAAGATTTTCTCACGGTTTATTAGAATTTTTTTCACTTTACAAAATAATTACAGATTTATAGTTTTATTTTTTTTCAATAATGTTTTTTGCTGAATTGTGATTTTTTTTCAATTGTGTTGAAATCACTTTCAGTAAGGTTCATGATTTTTTTATAGAATTTTTTTTACACTTTTTTGATATCATCAGCAAACGAGGGACCATCAATGTACTTGTCCTGACCTTTTTTTCCCCTAGGGGAATTTTTGGGTTTTTTCAGTTATCCGCTGCATTCCAATTATCTACATTTTGATTCTAGCCCAAAAATGAGCAGTAGAAGACTTTTGAAAACTACTTTTCGAATTTAATAGGTCAGAACTAAAGAAAGAAAGTGAAAAAACACAGCGCACTTCAAGCTCAACAGAAATGAGTAGCCGAAGACTTTTGGATCAAATTTTTCAATTCATATGCCATCGGAGCTAAAAAGTGGAAATGCATGGCACACATGCCGCTTCACAGAAATTTCAAAGTTTGTAGGTATCTGCTGCATCCCAATGATAACATTTTTAATACTATCAGGAAAAAAGCACCCGACGATTTCCTGAAACATTTTTTTAAAATTTATTATGACACATCTAAAGAAGAAAAGTGAAAGATCATAGCGCACATTGAGTCTGTTGGAATTAGGTGAGGGCAGTGTCAGAAATAAAGTGTGAGACACGTTTGAATTTCTTGTAATATGAGTTCAAATATGTTTATTAGTTGATATGAAGTTTGGATAATATAGTTTGATTAAAGAAGGTAATATGAAGGAGTTTTTAATTTTACTTTTTAACACACTTGGATGTGAAGGATGTGTGGTTTTAATGTTAGATATAATAGTTTTGCTTTTTCGCGCACACGAGCTCGTTATCTCTTTTTCAACGGAAGTGAGAAGATGTCCGAGCACAATATACGTATATATATATATAGATTGCTCTCTTTCTGCGCATGCGCGCTATCAGAGTGATACCAACACAATATATATAAATTAGTCTAATACCAACACTTCCTCTTAATTTTTTTGTTGTGTTGTTTTTTTTTTTTTTTTTTTTTTTTGAGATAAGAAAAGATTTTATTTCAGGAGTTCGTTTTTGAATTTTTCAAATTTCACTCGTTCGAGTGGTTTCGTGAAGATGTCAGTGACCTGATGTTCGGTGGCTCGATGTTCGATGTTGACGATTCCAGTTTTCACCATTTCGTGCACGTAGTGATATTTCACGTCTATGTGTTTTGATCTCTTGTTCGTTATTCCGTTTTTTATTAGGCAAATTGCACTTTTGTTGTCCACGAAAAGAGTTTTTTTCATTTCTTTTTCTGTCATTTCTTTCAGCATGTATTTTAAATGTTGAATGACTTTGCAGCACTCCGCTGCAGCAATGTACTCGGCTTCAGTACTCGATGTTGCTATACCTTCTTGTTTTCTTGAGCACCAGCTGATTGGACCGTTCTTGAAGAAAATCACGAATCCTGTTTGACTTTTTCTCGTTATTACGTCTTCAGCGTAATCAGAATCACAGAACGCAATTAGTTCTTCTTGTTCTTCCTCTTTGTAATCGATTTCAGCTTCTTTAGTTCCGTTGATATATCGAAAAATGCGTTTTATAGCTGTTACGTTGAGGTTTGATGGGTTTTCTGTGTACCTGCTTTGAATATTGATTCCATAACTCAGATCTGGTCTCGTTTTTGTGCTAAGATACAGTAGACTTCCTGTGGCCTGTCTAAAAGGATATTGGGTGTCTGTAGTTTTTTCGCTGTTGTAGTCTTCTTTTACTGCCGGAGTGGCTGTTGGTTTTGATTCTTCCATTCCAAACGTTTTTAGTATTTTTTCGGCATAGTTTTTCTGCGTTAATTTTATGCCAGAGTCAGTTTTGTTGATTTCCAGTCCAACGAACATTTTTGGGTTTCTGTTGATGGTCATTTCAAATTCGCTTTGAAGTTCTTTCAACAGGTCGTTGATTTCTTTTCCGTTTTCTCCGATGATCAGTCCGTCGTCAACGTACATGGCCAGAAGTAAATCGCTGTTCTCCTTTTTAAAGATGCATTGCTCCGTTATCAGTCTCTTCAACCCTAGTTTTTTTTACGTAGTCAGAGAATCGTTCATTCCACTGCAAAGGTGCTTGTTTTAATCCATAAATTGCTTTGTTCAATTTGCACAATTTATTTTTGTAGTTGTATCCTTCTGGAGGATAGATAAAGATTTCATCTTCGAGATTTCCATATAAAAATGCTGCTTTTACATCAAGCGTTACTATTATTTTATTTTTATTTGCGGCCAGAGCGAATAAGCATCTGATTGCATCGGTACTTACAACTGGGCTGAAAGTGTCTTCGTAGTCGATACCTTGTTTTTGTTCACATCCTCTAATCACGAGTCTGGCTCTGTAGCGACCATCATCCTTGATTTTGAATACCCAACGACTTGTCAGAGGTTTTGTGTTCCCATCTTCGTTTCTGTCGACTAGGCTCCATGTTGCATTTTTTTTCAGAGATCCTTTTTCTTCTTCTATTGCCTCCTTCCATTTGTTTTTGTCTTCTCCTTCGATGGCTTGCGTATATGTTAACAGTACATAGTCCTCATATTTTGCTGGTGCCTTTTTAGCTCTTTGAGATCTTCTAGGTTCTTGTGTTGATGTGTCTTCTGTTTGTTTTTGTTCTGGCTGTTTTAATTCTGTTTCTGCTTCTTCGTAGATTGTGCTGTTGAGACTGTCTTCGTCTTCTGTCTCTGTGTCTTCTGCTGAATCTTCGTTTTCTTCTTCCTCTCGTAGATTTTCTTCCTCTTCTAATTCGTCGTTGATCATTGTTTGTACGTTGTTTTGAACTTCTTCGGTTTTCGTGTCTTCTTCTTTTTCGTCGAACTTGACGTCTGTTGCTATTATTATTTTTTGTTTCTATTTGTCCCACAGACGATATCCGTTTAATGAATATCCAACGAATTCTAGCATTCTGCTTCGTTCGTCCAATTTTTTTAGAGAACCCAAGATTTTTGTGTGAGCTTTGCATCCAAAGACTTTTATTCGACTCAGGTCTGGTTTCTTATTTTTCCATTTTTCCACTGGAGTTACATCCAGATTCTTTTTCGGAGATCTATTATATAAATAAGCGGCTGTGTAGACGGCTTCTCCCCACATTTTTTTTCTCCATTTTTGACTCAAAAATCATTGCTCTTGCTTTGTCCATGATTGTACACTCGATTCCATTAATGCCTGGATTGGCCTCAAAGTAGTGATATTACCGATAATTGATCGTCATTTGTTGAAGTTCGTAGAAGTTCGAACGAGTTTCACACTGATGTGTGTCAAGCGTAAATTTTTAGAGTTTGACACGTGTGTCAAAGCTTTCAGGTCTCGAGCTCATTGACAAGTAGGCACAACTACTCACAGCAAAACGGGCGGTTGAATGTTATGCGACAAAAAAAATGGAATCGACGGTAGAATTAATGTAACAGTAGAGATGATGTTGCAATTCAGAAATCGGCAAAAATAATTTGAAAATTTATATCGTTCAATTGAACAAAAATGGAAATTAAATATTATGAATTATTAAAGATTTAGAAAATATTCCGAATTGCATTATCGATTAGCCGATTATTGGTAATTGATGGAAAATTCATTGGCTAATGGCGATAAAATGTCCAATTGATGGAGCCAGTATTAACAAATGATCATGAAATTTCCAATGAATGGAAAATTTATAGCCTACTAGCTGTGCGTGCGGGCTTCGCCCGCTGCATAGAGCAGGCGCATCTAACCTACTCTAGCTGTGAATTTTTCCTATTTTAATTTTTTTATTTAATTTTTTAGATACATGAATTATTTCGTTCAGAGTTGAATCAGTTTTATATAATATGAGGAATGAGGAGTAACAATTGTTTGTGAATCAACATTGAAAAAAATTTAAAAAAAGTCTTTTGATGTTACCTGGGCGATCTTTTTGTGTTTTCAAAACAACCTGGTGCGTCGATGGATACGTCTGGATAAGTGTATCGTTCAGAAAGAGGACCTCGCAGAGTTTGAACTCGACGGAAGGTTGCCTCGAACGAACCTTAGAATTATCCAGACGTATCCAGGGTGTCCGACGATACTGCGTGAAAATTTGACTCATTACATAGCCAAAACAACCTGGTGCATCGATGGATACGTCTGGATAAGTGCATAGTTCAGAAAGCGGACCTCGCAGAGTTTGAACTCGACGGAAGAGTGCCTCGAACGAACTTTCAAATTAACCAGACGTATCCGGAGTGTCCGACGATACTGGGTGAAAATTTGACTTATCACATAGCCAAAACAACCTGGTGCGTCGATGGATACGTCTGATTAAGTGTATCGTTCAGAAAGAGGACCTCGCAGAGTTCGAATTCGACGGAAGGGTGCCTCGAACGAACCTTAGAATTATCCAGACGTATCCAGGGTGTCCGACGATGCTGGGTGAAAATTTGACTCATTAGATATCCAAAACAACCTGGTGCGTCGATGGATACGTCTGGATAAGTGCATCGTTCAAGAAGAGAACTCCGCAGAGTTTTAACTCGGCAAAAGGGTGCCTCGAACGAACTTTTAAATTATCCAGACGTATCCAGGGTGTCGAATGATGCCAATTGAAAATTTGACTTATCACATAGCCAAAACAACCTAGTGCGTCGATGGATACGTCTGGATAAGTATAACGGCAAAAAAATGACCTCGCAGAGTTCGAACTTTGCGAAAGGCAGAAACGGAAGAACTCATACATTTTCCAGACGTATCCACGGTATCCAACGATGCCAGGTGAAAATTTGGCTCGTTGTGTGATCAAAGCCACCTGTCGCATCGATGGATACGTCTGGATAAGTATAACGTTAAAAAAAATGACCTCGCAGAGTTCGTACTCTGCGAAAGGCTGCCGCGAAAGAACTTATACATTTTCCAGACGTATCCACGGTATCCAACGATGCCAGGTGAAAATTTGGCTCGTTGTGTGATCAAAGCCACCTGTCGCATCGATGGATACGTCTGGATAAGTATAACGTTAAAAAAAATGACCTCGCAGAGTTCGTACTCTGCGAAAGGCTGCCGCGAAAGAACTCATACATTTTCCAGACGTATCCACGGTATCCAACGATGCCAGGTCAAAATTTGACTCGTGTGACCAAAACAACTTGGTCCATCGATGGAATCATCTGGATGAGCGCATCGTCAACAAAAATGACCTCGCAGAGTTGGAACGCTGTGAAAGGCTGAAGCAAAAGAAATCATACATTTTCCAGACGTATCCACGGTATTCAACGATGCCAGAAGAGAATTTGGCTCGTTGTGTGACCAAAGCCACCTGTCGCATCGATGGATACGTCTGGATAAGTATAATGGCAAAAAAAAAACCTCGCAGAGTTCGAACTCTGCGAAAGGCTGCCGCGAAAGAACTCATACATTTTCCAGACGTATCCACGGTATCCAAAGATGCCAGGTGGAAATTTGGCTCGATATGTAACCAAAATAACCTGAGGCATCGATGGAAGCATGTGGATGGAAGCTTTTGGAAATATTCATATGAAATTGTTGAGTTAAGTTGAGTTGTGTAGTCAAGTTTTTGCGAAGTTGTGAATCAATCCAATCGCAGATGCAGGTGACTCAATCCTAGAAATTCCCCTTGTAAATGCCATAGCTCTGTCACGTCCCGTTTTCGTTCGAGTGTTTTACTATAATTTTATTTTGTTTCACCTTTTCGTTAAGCCATTGCGCCCTAGCAAGATTTTCGTGGCGAGTGAACCTGAAATGAGACATGACGTGCTCGCACGGTTAGAACGAGATCCCTCTGAACACACGAGTGCATCGTGTATGCCCTTGTCGTCGTCAGAGATCGGCAAAAAAATATTTGAGAATCTCGAGTATTGAAGTCTTGAAGAATTGGAAAATTGGTCAGAGAAAAGTCTCGAATATTCGATTATTCGCGACTTGATTCAAGGAAAGTCTCAAGTCCTAAAGGAATTGAGAATTGGTGTGAGAAAAGTCCTGAATATTCGATTAATCGCGACTTGATTCAAGAAAAGTCTCAAGTCCTAAAGGAATTGAGAATTGGTGAGAGAAAAGTCGTGAATATTCGATTATTCGCGACTTGATTCAAGAAAAGTCTCAAGTCCTAAAGGAATTGAGAATTGGTGAGAGAAAAGTCCTGAATATTCGATTATTCGCGACTTGATGGTTTCAAATGAATCGGTCATGAGAAAATATTATTGAAGCGTATATTGAATGCGCTCAGGGTACGAAAATACGAGCGAGTATTGAAAAAGAAGGGGAAAGAGCGAGAGAGAGCGAGAGATTTGATTAGATTTGCTTATTTATTATGCCCGAGTCAAAAAACTATGGGGCAAAAAAAGAAAATTACGTGAGAGCGAAATAATTACATGAAAAATTTTTCAAAGCGCTTCAATGAAGAAATACGGTAGATCGTATGCAACCAAACACTAGATATAAACCTTATTCCTAATAGCACATTCAAAGAGAAATTACAGTAGAGAGAGAGAGAGAGAGAGAGCGAGAGAGAGAGAGAGAGAGAGAAATATGATATGATATTTATTCATTATTGCCTCAGTACAACTTTTAGGCAAAAAAAATAATTAAGAACTACAAAAATAGAAATAGCCCAGTCGGGTTAGCAAAAAAAAGCGCCGAACCCTGCAAAAATTCCCGTGGTCAATTTTATTGTTGGAATCTTTGGGGGCGGGGGGGGGGGGGGTCAGTGGAAGTCTAAATTCAAAATGGCGACCAAATTCTAACGGTGCGTCAGCCGCCATTTTGAATTTAAGCAAAAACGGTTTTTGCTTAATAACTCTGCCACTTTCAATTTTTCGACAAAAGTTTGAATGGCAAAGTTGTTGAAAATTTAATTCTCTACAATTTATTTATTGCAAATTTTTTCGTATGATCGATATTTTCAGAGTTAAGCAGCAAAATAGTGAAAAAGTATTATTATCAAGTTATCTCGTTTGTTATTAACTTTTGGACATAAATGCTTAACAACAAAGTTGTAGAGAATTGAATTTCCAAGAAATTCAGTTTATACGACTTTTTTTGTAGAATCAATATTTAAGGTGCTACGCTTGCGGTAAAGGCAAAGAGTACCGTAAAAATTGTATTTTGCGAACTCCTTTCCTATTATATATTTATATATTCTATTCCACGGTATTCCACGTCAAACCGGCTGCTTTTTTCCCTGACCCTCACCGATTTGGTTAATTTTTTTTTATATGATTAAAATCTAAAATTAAGATTTTAGATTTTAATTAAAAATTTAGATTAAATCTAAAAAAAAGCCCCTTTTCAAGAATCTGAAAAAGATCCTAAAAATCGGTGATGATATGCCAAACATTTCAAGCTACCGCCCGTAGTGGAAGTACGATTTTCTCTGTGTATTAATCGGTTAATAAAGTTAAAAAATTCCAAAAACTAATTTTCCTTACAATTTTCGAACAATCAAATCAAAATTATGGACCTTGATCAGCTAGTGGTTACGAATTCTCAATATAATAAGATTATACGTACAATATTTGAAGCTATTATTGATGAATTGATGAATTGATTTTTTTTAAGATTTGCTGACATATAACTGATAAGTTTTGTCTATTTGATAAAATTGAATAAAACTATTAAATGAATACCTCAACTTTTTGCCTGGCTCAATATTTTTTGTCTTGTACTGGTCTAAAATATCCCAAAAAATTGTTTGGGTACGAAAATATTCAACTATTGGCCACAAAAAAGTAGTTCTTGATTTTTTGAGAATTTTTTCAACTTTTATAGCTCATAAAAACACAGAAAAAATCGCTTAAAATGTTTGGCACATAATCACCGATTCTTAGAAATTTTTTCAGATTTTTCAAATGGGGCTTTTTTTAAATTTATTTTTTTCAAAAATGACTGTTCAGAAAAATCTGAAAAAATTTCAGGGTGGCTTTTAGACTTCATATAATCATATAAAAAAAATTAACCAAATCGGTAAGGGTCAGGGAAAAAGGCAGCCGGTTTGACGTGGAATACCGTGGAATAGAATATATAAATATATAATAGGAAAGGAGTTCGCAAAATACAATCTTTACGGTACTCTTTGCCTTTACCGCAAGCGTAGCACCTTAAATACTGATTCTACAAAAAAAGTCGTGTAGACTAAATTTCTTGGAAATTTAATACTCTACAACTTTGTTGTCAAGCATTTATGTCCAAAAGTTATTAACAAACGAGATAACTTGATAATAATACTTTTTCACTATTTTGCTGCTTAACTCTAAAAATATCGATCATACGAAAAAATTTGCAATAAATAAATTGTAGAAAATTAAATTTGCAACAACTTTTAGTTATTAAGCAAAAACCGTTTTTGCTTAAATTCAAAATGGCGGCTGACGCACCGTTAGAATTTGGTCGCCATTTTGAATTTAGACTTCCACCGACCCCCCTCCCCGCCCCCAAAGATTCGAACAATAAAATTGACCACGGGAATTTTTGCAGGGTTCGGCGCTTTTTTTTGCTAACCCGACTGGGCTATTTCTATTTTTGTAGTTCTTAATTATTTTTTTTGCCTAAAAGTTGTACTGAGGCAATAATGAATAAATATCATATCATATCTCACTCTCTCTCTCTCTCGCTCTCTCGCTCTCCCGCTCTCTCGCTCTCCCGCTCTCTCGCTCTCTCTCTCTCTCTCGCTCTCTCGCTCTCTCTCTCTCTTTCGCTCTCTCTCTCGCTCTTTTCCCTTCTTTTTCAATACTCGCTCGTATTTTCGTACCCTGAGCGCATTCAATATACGCTTCAATAATATTTTCTCATGACTGATTCATTTGAAACCATCAAGTCGCGAATAATCGAACATTCAGGACTTTTCTCTCACCAATTCTCAATTCCTTTAGGACTTGAGACTTTTCTTGAATCAAGTCGCGAATAATCGAATATTCAGGACTTTTCTCTCACCAATTCTCAATTCCTTTAGGACTTGAGACTTTTCTTGAATCAAGTCGCGATTAATTGAATATTCAGGACTTTTCCCACACCAATTCTCAATTCGTTCAGTACTGGAGACTTTTCTTTCATCAAGTCACGAATCACCGAATATTCGAGACTTTTCTGTAATCAATTCTCAATTCCTTTAGGATTTGATAATATTCATCAAAATCAGTCCTGAAAAATCCAGTCATGCCGACCTCTGGTCGTCGTAGCTGGATGCCCGGACTAGAATTCGCTGATCTAAGTAACTTCAGTACTTAGATTGATTCGCAGCTCAAAAAATCCACTCCTTATCAGATTGATGTAAATGTCATTTCAAAAACTCGATAATGTAGTATTGAAAATATTAATTTTTTTACAAATTTTTAATCCGTTTTTTCATGAGTTTAGACGCTCCACCTCCGTCTTCCTCTTTCTTTTCGGCTTGCATTCGGATCCCTCTTCTGTTGTAAGCGCATCATACTGTAAAAAACAAACCATCAAGTCCGTACATTCGTAATTTTTTCCTCATGTAAACAGATTGTTTATTTCCCTTTGTATTGTGGTTTCATTCCAGAATTTCATGCAATTTTTTTCTTTTAAATCGTACCCTTCTGAGTGTGATTAAAAAAAAAAACTATCCGTCTCAAAACCGTTCCTTTCGAGTATATAAGAGTGCAGTAAGGCATATTTGGCATAGAGCTGGTACCGTGATTCAATGAAATTCTTATGTTCCAATTATTTATAGATAAATTTACCTGAACATTTATTTCCTCATTGGGCCCACTCCCGTCTCCATTTGTTCCTATTTCGTCACTATTATCAATAATAAAAAAATATATAAATCATGATCGAGGTGGAATTAGATAGTCCACTGATATTCTTCATATTATTGCAATCAAACTCATGATCAAAGCTAACATTTTAAGGATGATCGACTATGACGTCGTAGTCAAAAAGGAGCCCAAATTTATTTCACACACAGCTATTCTGATCTACACTTACTGATATTGAATGTTCGTGTTGTCAATTTAAAGAATCATAATTACTGATGCGTGACCAGTTTATAGCATTAAGGTGGTCCTTCACATGGGTGTATTCGAATTTCTTTGTTCCCAGAGGCTCAAATGCTTCCAAATTAATAAAAAAAATTCTCTGAAAATTTGAGCTCTTAATATTAACTCTAAGATAGTCCGCATTCCAACCAACGTTTCTTATGGAAATAACATAAAGAAAATTCCTTTCGTTCTTTACAATTTTATAACTCTGGGACAAATAAATTTAAAATTACGAATCATACAATTTTCATAGAGAATTTGACGCTCTACAAAAAAGGTCGCTTTTAATTTGTAGCTAAGTATATTGGTTTTATCAAGAGACTCGGTAGAGTCTCGGGACAAGTACATTGACAGCCCTGTCGTCTGCTGGCCCGAGGCTCGCCGAGACTATACTTTCTCGAAACAAAACTTTTCGCGGTGGTGGGGGTAAAATTGGCATGTCATTTTATTGAATTACGAAGCTCAGAAGCAATTGAGGAACTCAAAAATTGAACTTTTAGCTAATTAAGAAATTCTCATTCGATTGCGCCCAAAATCAGCATGATCGGTCGCGTAATTGCTGAAAAAAAACTTTGCACGGGCTCAAGATTATGCAAAAGTTACCAACACATAAAAGATTTCACGTGTCTGTATACAACACTATCAAAGGCCTCTTGATGCCAGCTATAACCCATTTTCATGAAAGCCAGTGTCCCATGACAGCTGCAGAGAGAGAGAGAGAGAGAGAGAGAGAGAGAGAGAGAGAGAGAGAGCAATGACTACTACATTCACACGGAACTCTTATTCCGGATTAATTAATCGGGTTTATTATGCCCAATATATATGTATATACACCCCATTATAACCAAATCGGAATAAGAGTGCCGTGTAAGCGTAGTGTATGACGTCTACACAGAGAAACGGTTATTAACGGAGTTTTGACAGAATCAAGTGCAGGACGTCCGAAAAATTTCGATTAATGGATTTAATAAAAATATTCAACGGAGATTCTGAGTGAAGTTCTGTAATGATAAAGTGCGAGATTAGCGAGTAAATTGGATAAATTGTGAAAAAAAATGATCTCAGAATAAACTTTTGAACAGACTGGTAAGCATTTCTTTTTCGTGATCTTGAGTATTCAAATCTCGCAGTGAACATATTCATCTACAAAATATAAAAATGCAAAATGAAATCAACAGTTATGGGTTATATTCACAAGCTAAAAGTGCGGATTGTAATTATATACAGTCTCCATAGGAGTTTATATGAACCAAAATATTCAAAAATTTTGGAAAAAAGAAGTGATATAATCGCAAAAATCCCCTCACGGGGAAAAAAACGTGGACAAGTACATTGGTGGTCCCTTGTTTCCCTATGACACTAAAAAAAATCCAAAACGCCGCTTAGAAGAATACAAAAAAAGTTACAAAATAAGTTAAGATCTGTTGAAATATACGTGGCCAAATACGGGAAGCTTTACTGCGTTTCAATAAATTTTCAAATACGGTTTGACGTTGATAGAAAAAATAATAAAGTTCGGAAATTCAACTATGTCACCAACCAAATTGCAAACGTAAAAAAATTAGATTGTAAAAAAATTCTGAACGAAGTACTTGGCGAGTTCGTGATCATGATCTATACATTACGCTAAATTCATGGAAAAATCCTTGCCAAGTACTTCGTTCAGAATTTTTTAACAATCTAATTTTTTTACGTTTGCAATTTGGTTGGTGACATAGTTGAATTTCCGAACTTTATTATTTTTTCTATCAACGTCAAACCGTATTTGAAAATTTATTGAAACGCAGTAAAGCTTCCCGTATTTGGCCACGTATATTTCAACAGATCTTAACTTATTTTGTAACTTTTTTTGTATTCTTCTAAGCGGCGTTTTGGATTTTTTTTAGTATCATAGGGAAACAAGGGACCACCAATGTACTTGTCCACGTTTTTTTCCCCGTGAGGGGATTTTTGCGATTTAAAGTTATTCGAGCTCAAAGTTTCATTTTCATGTCATTATCAATATATCAAGTATATTTATCATGGTGTTTTTAAAATGAATTGATATTTTTTTTTCATTTACCGCCCCTTAAAAGTTGATATATGGTGAAAAAAAAAACCTTGTCAAAAGAAGGCCCTGCAGCTCAATTTGAAAGGTGGTGCAAGCCATTTTTGTGTTTTTTGTCGCAATTTTATTTAAAAAAATGAAGTCTCCGTTGAAAATTAATAATATTAATCATTGCATGATTATTTTACAATATTTTGGTTCAATACTCAAGTATATGTAGATATAGAAAGAAGTCTTTAGCCATTGGATTTGGAAAAAATGTACACTACCGTCAGATAGTTTCCGGTCAAAAGTCCAAAAAAGATTCCTTACTCTTTTTCATGCTATTTCGCTGATTCTATAGATCAATGAGTTTAATAAACGGCATTTTGAAAGGGAGAAATGCCGTTTCATTTTGCTTTTTTGAAAAACTTTCGCAATTTTTTTCACGACTAGGACGACATTTTGAAAACGACCGTTTTTCATCATTGTTTTACCCTTTCACAGATGGACCGCGTTTCCAGAAAAAAAATTTTTTTCGAATTTTTCCGATCAGATCTTCAAAGGGGAAAGCTCAAGCTTCTATTTGGTTCTTATCAAAAGTTGATAGGATTTTTTTTCAAAAAGTTCTCTTGTTTTTGGCGAAAGAAGACAAAATCTAGAAATTCCTGCGTAACATGAAAATTATCACTTCCAAAAATAAATTTCAAAGAAGTGAAAAGCTGCGTCGGCGGCTGTTCTAGTCACTCGATTTTTTCCAGATGTTTTTTCGAAATTTTTTTTTCCTCGGTTTTAGTCGAACCCCAGGTATATCAATTTCCGTAATTGGATTTTCAAAAATCTGAAAAAAATCGAGTGACGAAAATCGAGTTATAAAATTGTAAACAACGAAAGGAATTTTTCTCATGTAATTTCCATAAGGAACGTACTAGGTTGGAATGCGGACTGTTTTAAAGCTCATATTAAGAGCTCCAATTTTCAGGGAAATTATTTTTATTAATTTGGAAGCATTTGAGCCCCTGGGAGCAAAGAAATTCGAAAACAAACGATTTTTTATTTTTCACCAAATTCTTATCATCCCATTTATCAGAACCCAGGTTATTCAACGACTAATCTTGGATTTTGAGAGAGAAAAACCGTATTTACGACTCTTCCGGTCGATTTTTTTCTATATACGACGTGTATTCAGTGACTTAAAATGCTTGACTTTTTAATTATATTACGAAATAACTAGATAGTAAATCTAGTCGAAATTTCGCCAGTAGCCGCGTAAAATGTTCATCTTCTTCATATAAAAATTTCAGGTCGGAATCTTGTATTTGACCTTATAATCAATCATCCTTAAGGAAAACATGTTCCGGAAGTATTTACTCAACAGTTTCCACTTCACGCTCCGACATTGCGAGCAGATCTGTCCGTGCCGCTAATCCAATTTCGAAGAACGATTCACTGTAACAAACATTAGTTTTCAACTTTTTCAAGGAAAGAGAAATGTTAACGATTCTTGTGTATAAAATTTCAGTTGTATTCTATTAAAAAGTAAGGGCTCGAAAATATTTGTACTACAACAATTTAAAATGCTAAATATTTCTACTTTCCAGAAAATATCCAAACTTAGTAATTGAAAAAAAAAAAAGAAATTTTGATGCGTCATTCTACAGTGCTATTAATTCGGAAATAATTAAATGACCTTTGGATACACGAAATAATTTACTTGCTATTCACAGTCTTCTCTTCTGCGTGTCTGTATTTTTTTTTTTATTATAAAGTGTTCGAAAAAAGATCGATTTCTTTCGATGAATTTCCGTAAATAATCTCGTCGGTGTTTCACTTGACTTTTCTTATAAAGTAATGGGAGCAGTTTGTCCACGTCCCGCAAACTTATTCTCTGAGCGGTCTCCGCTCCATCTTCGAAAACTTCCACCAGCCCAACAATAAGACGCCCAAAAATTTCGGGCACATCACAAATATTTTTTTCATATTTTGTTATGACGCTACGAATGTAACCCGTCATTTTCAATGGAGTAATGATTACTGGAGAAAGCGGAGAATCAGTTTACAACACCTTCATTTGTCTTTCCCTATCAGCAAGCTCAATATCATCTATGATGCTGAAGTTTGTAACGATGCAAAGGGACGAAATAATTGAAACGGAACTGCTGTAGATGTAAGTGATACATAATGATAGTGACTTCGTTGGAGTAATTCTATGACTTTGTAGCGTTACAGATGATTTTGGGTTGCCAACAGGAAAATACGAAGAAACGTGTCATCAACAGATCCATTGCTTCCTCGACTCATGATTTTACCATCGAAATTGACTAGATATATTCGCGGTATTGTCACAAAAGACGAAAAGCATATTCCAAATATGCCGTTGAAGATTTTGAAAAGCGAGCGGAAAGCACAAGGAGCATAAGTTGGCGGGGCGTCAACGAACTGCTGCCCCTCATGTACAAAAAATTTGAACTGCTTCACAAGCGGCACTGTTTGCAAAAATTTATCGGTGAAAATCGTTTTTATTTTTTTATAAAACTTTATTGAAAAATAAAATTTTCTTACCCTCGGAAGGGAATACTGTGAATAATAAGTGAATTATTCTATGCATCCAAATCTTTTTTGCCACCGACGAATAGATTTTACTGTAAGATAGCGGTTCGAAATTTCATTGAGTAAATTTTTTTTTTTAAATATATTTGATCCGATTCTTTTTTGTTGTATTGATGATTTCTCAGAAGTAAAAATGTATAGAATTCAAAACTGTTGTAGTATAACTAATTTCAAACCCTTACTTTTATATAGACTACTCCTTGAACTAAATACAGAAGAATTTTCACTAATTCTCTTCCCTCGAATTAGCTCGGAACGAATGTTTTTTTGCAGTAACTCCTTTTTTGAATTCGAGTTGGCGGCCTGAACGGATTTGCTCGCCGGGGCGGAGGGTGCAGTCGAAACCGTTGGGCAAATACTTACGAATTTAATTTTTCTCAATGAATTCGATTGCATCATAAGTTCGATTGGAATTATCTGAAAAATGTGAAAGAAAGCAGTAACTTTACCTCTATTACATTTAATGATGCACTCAGAGAAAAATATGATATTATGAAGGAGGACGAGTCGTTCAGTGGGTTCGAAGCCGAGAGAAAAAGAAAAAGGAAGACATAACTAAAGTTTATCTACGTTAATTCCAATGGTTGAAAAAAAAAATTATTCATCATTACTACTGTATTGAGTTCTTTTTATGAATCAATCTGATATGCAAGAAATTTTTTTCAGCTGTGAATGAATGCAAAAACCAGAGTTTTTTAATTCTTCCCAATACGCTTGTGGCTCACAAAAATAACTGCGCTCAACGTCGGATTTGCTCGGTTTATTGATTGAGTAGGGTTGTTTCACTTACACGACCACGGTGGAAACAGCAAAATATGAATAATTTTTCAATGTGCCAAGACATACGAAATACCTAGGATAGTCATTATATTGGCAAAAAAAACGTCAAAGCAATGGCATCATCTGTTGTGATGGAGGCAGCTCTTCGCAAAGTTCGACCGTTGCGAGATCAGTTTTTTGACGATGGATTTATCCAGACGCATCCATCAATGCACCAAGTTTTTGTGGTTTCAGAACACGGACAATTTTCGCGTGGCATCTTTGGATACCGTGGATACGTCTGGAAAATGTATGATTTCTTTTGCTTCAGCCTTTCACAGAGTTTGAACTCAGCGAGGTCATTTTTTTTGCCGTTATACCTATCCGGACGTATCCATCGATGCACCAGGTGGCTTTGGTCACACAACGAGCCAAATTTTTACCTGGCATCGTTGGATACCGTGGATACGTCTGGAAAATGTATGATTTCTTTTGCTTCAGCCTTTCACAGAGTTCCAACTCTGCGAGGTCATTTTTGTTGACGATGCGCTCATCCAGATGATTCCATCGATGGACCAAGTTGTTTTGGTCACACAACGAGTCAAATTTTGACCTGGCATATTTGGATACCGTGGATACGTCTGGAAAATTTCACTGAGTTCGAACTCTGCGAGGTCATTTTTTTTGCCGTTATACCTATCCGGACGTATCCATCGATGCGAGAGGTGGCTTTGATCACACAACGAGCCAAATTTTCACCTGGCATCGTTGGATACCGTGGATACGTCTGTAAAATGTATGAGTTCTTTCGCTTCAGCCTTTCGCAGAGTACGAACTCTGCGAGGTCCTCTCTGCGAGGAAAAAAACTCTGTTAGATATTGTTTCACATGGTCCGAAAAAAAATTCCGTAACGTGAAGTATGAAAATACCAATTATTTTATTTGAAGAGCGAATTGAATACATTCGGAGATTAATACGGTATTAATCCGTAGGGAAAAAAAGTAAATAAAATAATTGCTTCGTTACAGTGGTGTTCCTACTTAAAGCAAACACCAATGCTTACAATAAACGAAACTCAATACGGGATCCACCAGCCGTTGTTTTCGATCACGCTCTCCATACGGTTTGGCATAGAGTCGACGAGTCTGCGGCAAAGATTCTCTCTAGCTTGAATGTCCTGCCAAACGCGGTGGACATGAGCTATGAGAGCATCTCGTGTTCTGTCCTGCCCTGATTCCCATTCTCGTACCATTAAACCTATTATGATTAATGGATTTCAATCGGCTACATATAACTGGTATAAATGATGAGAGCGATTTCAAAAAAATGAAAAGTCTGAAAACCATCATATTCTGTATAAAAAAGTGCGGCAGGGCTCCGCAGTATAAAAATATTCCAGTATAAAAAAATGAGGTTCGAAATTAAAAAATATGGTCATACAAGCGAATGCAGATGGTTGACAGGGAAATAAAAAGTCATATAGGTCCACACTACATTAACTATTTTATGAATAATTTAATCACGCATAAAGAAATGTTAAAACAATCGCACTGCCATAATAGTGATAGAAAATAGCAAGAACCACTCCAACAGGTCTACAAGTATCAAAATTCAATTACTCCATAAGTTTTCGATGGGATTCAAATCCGGGGATTTGCTTGGCCAGTCGATAAGATGGACATCTGGATGCTCATCGAACCAACCCATCGTTTGTCTAGACGTGTGGACCGCACTATTGTCTTGCATGAATTCTATATGAGGGTGTTGATCAACCGGGAATCGCGCCCTAGCGGAGGGGTACATTACGGTTTGCAAAATATCCACATAATGCTCAGAATTCATGCGGGGTGGAATCTCGCTTAGGGCCATGGGTCATTCAGCTGACATGCACCCCCAGAAACCAACAGAGATTCTGCCACTCCATTGTTGTTGGACAACATATCGTGGGTCGCGTCGAAAAACTCTAGCCCGTGGCCGGTATACGTGGCGTCTACTATCGTCCGAGGACTTGAAGACCTGTTGAGGAGAGAACTCGTGGTGAAAAGAATTCATAACATTTTTCGGACGTATATTTTCAGCTAGTGCAGGGAACGACGTGCATTACGAACATAGGAAATGTAATTATCATGGCTGATCTGGAATAGCATAGAAACCCGCGACTGGCGAGTTCAACGAATTGAGCGAAAAAAATTTGTGATTAACCAGTTTTAAGAAGAATTTTGATAAAAATTCCCATACACCCACCTTATCGAAAAATACGAAAATTCGAAGTTTTCAGAGGTGACTTACGAAGTTTTTTACATCTCTGAAGAGATTCATTAAATAAAAAATGGGAAAATTCCCAAACACTAACTTTTGCGAACAATTGGAAAATTCCACTGTCTCAAAAAGTGTTCTGGGGAATTTTTTTCGTTCAAACTTGGCAATTTAAAGTTTTTTACCTCTCTTAAGTGATTAGTAAAGTAAAAACTAGTGCGTGAAAAGTCACGCGGTAGAAGTGAAACTTCTGTGCGATGTATAAACGGATTGGCTGAAACGGGTATAAGAATAAGATATTATAACTAAAATTGAATTACAAAGACGATTTTCTGTTCGATGAAAAGAACATTTTATTTTATTCTCCTCCCGTGTTCCCGTACTCCGGAAAAACCCAACAAGCTTGTGATATGAAAAATTGAATTTGAGAACTCTCGACCTTAATCCGTGGAGGTATCTTGAAACGACGGCATCAATCGTAGTTCTTGATCTTGACATGGCTTCTTCGGAGTTGCTGTCAACTTCCAAGTTCAGTTTTTTTTTAGAAAAATGGCTAATGGTTGTGTCTCTGGTGTACGAAAATGAATATTAAAGTTCCCCTCAATACTTGAACGATAGTTTTTTAAATCCTCACCAAAGACACTGTTAGGTGTATGTTAGCAGCATACGATGAATGGACTGTTGAATCTCGTAAACGATGTGGTTCGGGGAAATATAAACTGTTACCAGTAATATAGTATTTATTTATTTTTCGTTGGGTTTCCATTGTTCTACTAGTGAGGTTTGCCAGCCTTCGACTTTGTACATAATTACAAAGACATGACGTAGACAGAAAGAATCTGACATCCCCAACATGACGTTCCATGCCCATGTAAATTTGTAACTAAAGTAATAGTGCGTGAGACTCATAGCTATGAGGTTTCGGGTTCAGTTCGTGATTATACAGCTTTTATTCTTCAAGTCAATGAGTTATTTTTTGATACATTTTAAAAATGATTTAAATAATTTGGAATATTATTTTCCATTATACTATTATATAATAATTATGACGAGTAACGAAAATAGAACCCAAAAAGCATACGTAATGATCGAATACTCATTATTGCAGTAATTTCATTAATAACGGAGTAGTAGTGAAATTAGGAATAATAATCATGTGATCTATAAATATAGAGTGAATATTTTTTTCGTGTAGCTGTTAATATAACGAAAGTTGCATAGACTGAAAATAATCTTTATGAATTCAAAAGTATGCCAAATTCTCATAATCGACTGGGTCGTCTAGGTGTAAGGGGGCGAGTCTCATGAGTATGAGATCCTGCGATCCAAACCCCGGTTGGAAGTGTTTTTTTTTTCTTTTTAATGAGAATTTTTGATTGGAAGCAACATTTCGTGACGATTTTTCGTGACATGTCGAAAATAAAAACCGTCGCTATAGAAGTTTCATTTCAAAAATTGAAGAATCCCCAAACACCCATTTTTGCAAAAAATTCGAAAACTCCACCCCCTCGAAAAGAGTATTCTAAATCATTTTTTTCTTTTCAACTTTACCTTTTCGTCAGACCATACAACACAGGACCATTGTTCAGCTGTCCAATCTAAATGCTCATCAGCGAACATTAATCGCTCCAGGCGATGCTCCTCTGTCAGGGGTGTTTTTTTCGCCGGACGATGCGCAGTCAGACCCACTTCTTTGAGGCGTCGTCGAGCTGTATTTTCGCTAATATGGTTGATCCTGGTTCGTTCCAGAGCCTCAGAAATCGTTGTAAAGGGATGCCCTTCGACATCCCGACACAATTGTTCATCTTGTTGAGGTGAGGTTTTCAGGGGTCTTTTATTTTTTTTCCTGTGATCTTTCAGGCCCTCATCACCCTGTTCACGATACCGATTAATCCAAAGATGCACAGTTTTGATATTGCATTCTATGTCTTGCCTAATTTGTTCTGGATTTAACCCAGCTCTATGAGAGCCGACGATTCGTCCGCGAACCGACGGATCATAATTCGAAAAAGGGTGGCGTTCTTCTTGCTGCTCTGCCATTTTTCAAACTATAGGTGACACTTGAATGGAAAGGAAGCATTGACAAACAAAAAACTATGCGTACTGCGTTCAGACAAGTTGTATTGGATTACTTCATGCTAGTAGAGAGAGAGAGAGAGAGAGAGACAGAGATGACGATGACGACCACGAAGAAGGCGACGACGACGATGACGACGTAAACGACGACCTGGACGATGACGACCTGAACGATTACGACGATAAACAGCACGACGACGATGCCGACCTGTACGATGAAGACGACGACCTGGACAATGGCAACGATCTGGACGATGACGACAATGACCTAGACGATGACGGCGACCTGGACGACGACGACAACGACCTGAACAACGGCGACGACCTGGACGATATTAGCGATGACCGGCACAACGACCACCACCTGGACGACGGCGACGAAGAATGTAAATTTCTGCTCATCACGAGAAAGAGCTCATACAGTAGTATGAGCTCTTTCTCGCTCACTCGTTCTCTTTCTAGCCGTCGTAACTGAGCTTCAATGTATTCAGCCGTTCTAGTCAAATTTTCGCCCAGCATCGTCGGACACCCTGGTAACGTCTGGATAATTATAAGGTTCGTTCGAGACACCCTTCCGCCGAGTTCGAACTCTGCAAGGTTCTCTTCCTGAACGATACACTTATCCAGACGTATCCATCGACGCACAAGGTCGTTTTTGCTACGTGATAAGTCAATTTTTCACCCAGTATCGTCGGACACCCTGGATACGTCTGGATAATTCTAAGGTTCGTTCGAGGAACTTTTCCGTCGAATTCAAACTCTGCGAGGTTCTATTCCTGAACGATGCACGTATCCAGACGTATCCATGGATGCACCAGGTTGTTTTGGCTACGTGATGAGTCAATTTTTCACCCAGTATCGTCGGTCACCCTGGATACGTCTGGATAATTTAAAAGTTCGTTCGAGGCACCCTTCCGCCGAGTTAGAACTCTGCGAGGTCCTTTTTCTGAACGGTACACTTATCCAGACGTATCCATCGAGGCACCAGGTTGTTTTGGCTATGTGATAAGTCAAATTTTCAATTGGCATCATTCGACACCCTGGATACGTCTGGATAATTTGAAAGTTCGTTCAAGGCACCCTTTTGCCGAGTTCAAACTCTGCGGAGTTCTCTTCTTGAACGATGCATTTATCCAGACGTATCCATCGATGCACCAGGTTATTTTGGCTACGGGATGAGTCAAATTTTCACCTGGCATCATTGGATACCGTGGATACGTCTGGAAAATGTATGAGTTCTTTCGCGGCAACCTTTCACAGAGTTCGAACTCTGCGAGGTCTTTTTTATTGCCGTTATACTTATCCAGACGTATCCATCGATGCGACAGGTGGCTTTGGTCACGCGACGAGCAAAATTTTCACCTGGCATCGTTGGATACCGTGGATACGTCTGGAAAATGTATGAGTTCTTTCGCGGCAACCTTTCGCAGATTTCGAACTCAGCGAGGTCTTTTTTATTGCCGTTATACTTATCCAGACGTATCCATCGATGCGACAGGTAGCTTTGATCACACAACGAGCAAAATTTTCACCTGGCATCGTTGGATACCGTGGATACGTCTGAAAAATGTATGAGTTCTTTTCCTTTAGCCTTTTGCAAAGTTCCAACTCTGCGACGTCATTTTTGTTAACGATGCGCTCATCCAGATGATTCCATCGATGGACCAAGTTGTTTTGGTTTCATAACTAGCCAAATTTTCACCTGGCATCGTTGGATACCGTGGATACGTCTGGAAAATGTATGAGTTCTTTCGCGGCAACCTTTCGCAGAGTTCGAACTCTGCGAGATTGTCTTCCTCGACGAAGCGTCTATCCAGACGCATCTATCGACTCACCAGGTTGTTTGTGTTACATTACAAGCCAAATTTCTACTTGGCATTTAGCCTACCATCTAATAAGAGATTGAAAAAAATAAATAAAAGAGGAGCGACGACAACGACGACGACGACGACGGGGACGACAAGGACGATGACAACGACAACAGGGACGGGGACGGAGACGACGGGGACGATGACGATGTGGACGACAAAGACGGTGACAGCAACGGGGACAACGACGACAACGGCGACGACGACGACGTCAGGAACAACGACAACAGGGACCGGGACGGAGACGACGGGGACGATGACGATGTGGACTATGACGACGATAACCTGGACGATGAGGATGTGGACGACGACGACGACGACGACCTGGACGATGACGGTGACCTAGACGATGAGGACTACGACAACGATCTCGACAACGGTGACGACCCGGACGATGACGGTTACGACAACGACCTTGACGATGACGGCGACCTGGACAATGGTGATGACTTGGACAACGACGATAACTACCTCAACAATGGCGACGACCTGGATGATGACGGCGACCTGGACGATGACGATGACCAGGACGACGATGACTTGGACAACGACGATGGACTGGACGATGACGATGACCTGCACAACGACGACGACCTGGACGATGACAACGATGACCTGCACAACGACGACGACCTGGACGATGACAACGATGACCTGCACAACGACGACGACCTGGATGACGGCGACAACGAGTGTAAATTTCCGCTCGTCACGACAATGAGCACAAAACCATGATCTACAATATAACTCTCTCTCGCGCTCTCGCCCTCTCACCAGTCGTCATAACTACGCTTTAGTGTGTGTAGCTATTCTTTTTCAGGACGTTTGAGCAACTGACAATAAACATTGAATCCAGGATAAAGTTTTATCGCCAATCTTCTCTATATATATAAATCTGTTCGCTAAAAAATGTTTGTCCGCTTTTCAATCGAAAACGGCTGAACCGATTTCAATGAATCTTTCACGAGATTGAAGATCACGATTCAAACTGAGTTTGTGGTTTTTTTAAATTTCGCTATCTCAATTTTCACAGAAATGCAAAAAAAAAGTTTGGTGATTTCGTTCATTCTCCAATTTTCAAAACTCGACGGTAGTTAAATACTAACGATAAATAAAAAAAACGATTTACCAATTTGAAGGGAATTAGAAAACGAACAAAATGAGCGGTGGTTCAATGCTCACTTCGATATGGAAAAAAAATTACACCACTTCTTATGAAATAATGAAAAATTGAAAATACGAAAATCTTTCGTTTGATTATTTTATCCAGAAGAAAACTGAAGAATTATGTCTGAATTTGAAAAGAAAACATAAAAAGATCGCCCAGGTAACATCAAAAGACTTTTTTTAAATTTTTTTCAATGTTGATTCACAAACAATTGTTACTCCTCATTCCTCATATTATATGAAACTGATTCAACTCTGAACGAAATAATTCATGTATCTAAAAAATTAAATAGAAAAATCAAAATAGGAAAAATTCACAGCTAGAGTTGGTTAGATACGCCTGCTCTATGCAGCGGGCGAAGCCCGCACGCACAGCTAGTATATATATAAATTGCTCTCTTTCTGCGCATGCGCGCTATCACAGTGATACCAACACAATATATATAAATTAGTCTAATACCAACGGAGTCTAACAAAATTCAGGAATTTCAGTTGTTACCATGGCCGTTCGCAGACAAAAATTTTGATCCCATCGAACAATGAGCAGCCGAATGGAAAAAATTCCATGAGAACCAGAGCGAACATACAAGGAATCTTTTTGAATGAGAATGTTTTAATTTATGATGTCAAATTGGAGCTAAACATGCAAATAATTTAGCTAGCACACATGTCGATCCACAAAATTTTCAAAGTTTGCAGGATTCCGCTGCATTCCAATTATGTATATTCTGAAACTATCCGGAAAAGAGCACCCAAAGACTTTCTGAAACGACTTTTGAAATTTATTCTGCCAGAACTAAGGAGAGAAAACAAAAAATCATAGCGCACTTCAAGCCCAATAGAATTCAAAAAATGTTCGACGTATCCATGCATTGGTTTTCCAAGACAGCAATTCCAATCCTGTTCAGAAAGAAGCAGCTGAAGACTTGTAACAAATTTATCAATTCATGCGGTACTTTTAGAATCCGAAATAGTTTGCACACATGCCGCTTCACAGAAATCTCAAATTTTATAGGTACCCGCTGCATGTCGATGATACAAGTTGTGATAATATACAAAAAATAGCACCTTAGGCTTTCTAAAACATCTTTTTAAAATTCATTATGACACATCTAGTGAAGAAGAGTAACCAACATGACGCATATTGGGTCTATCAAAATTCAGAATTTTGGATGTCTCCATGGCAATCCGCGGACAAAGATTTTGATCGCATCCAAAAATGAGCGCCGAAGACTTTTTGTGATAAATTTTTTAATCAATAATGCCACAATCACAGGCGGGGATAAGTGGAAAAACTCAACATACATGTCGCTTGATAAAGTTATCAAACTTTGTAGGTGGCCGCTGCATCTCAGCGATACAAATTTTGATACCATTAGAAAAAGAGCACTCGGAGACTTTTTGAAACAACTTTTTGAATTCATTATGCACAACTGTAGCGGATAGTGAATAACTTAGCATACTGGGCCAAACAAATTTTATTAAATTCCGAATGTTTCCATTACATCACAATAGCAGACATTTTTATCCCATTTATTGATGAGAAACTAAAGACTTTTTGTTTCAAATTTTTCAACTCATGTTGCCGCAGTGACAGCGGAGAAGTACAAATGCACAGCACACATATTGTCCAATAAACTGATGATACTTTTGGTATTGATATATTGCATGCTGATAAGGAAAAAAATGGACAGAGGGGCACGACCAAACTGAATAAAGAGATATGTGACAGCTTATCAGATAATGATGACAAAATAATTCTAATTAACACACATTTATTTCGATTTTTTATTCGAATGCATTAGTATATATTACAACATACAATAATTATGTGATTTCGAAATAAAATATCTGATTCGAAGTTATAGCTTAACCTATGGGGTATTCCATGCGTAACGAGACAGGTTTTGGCCGAGGGTTTCAAAATTTTTTGTCCGTTAATATATCGTTTTCTTGTATCATATAAAAACATTTCTATACAGTTATGAACCCCAATTAAGCCTTGGTTTTTGTGAAGTCCTCATAGAAAAATAAAAAAAATAAAAAATTTTACATACTTTTAATTGTGTGTCCCGTAAGTGTTAATACTATTACGTCCTAGCCTACACGCTTGTGTGGCCCCCTTTTTTTCTCACGGTCTCTTACTTTCCGATAACAACGTACCAACAGCTGATACGCAAACTCCGCTAACATCCTCATTTGTCGATATTAGTAAGAATAAATAAATAAGCAATACAAATATCTCTAGTTTTAATACGCAATACGTAGCTTCCTAGAAAACATCTTGTCATAATAATCTATGCAGCTACGACTCGAAAACATCCTGGAAAATACCAGATATCTTTATCACACTCGTCGCGCCGTCGAGACGACGCCAAGAAAATCCAAATACAAAAATTCCCATACGCTTTTCTCGATCCTACAATAATCTAATCACCGAGGAAACGAACTTTTACCCCGCAGTTCCAACTCACGTGAACACCCGGTCCAACCCACCCCTTATCGTTAGAACTGGACCAGATCCTCATGTAAAATCCTCATATCTCAAAAGTCTTAAACCAATGGAAATACTCCAATTCATTTCCCCACACTACATCCACCAATAACAAAGCCTGAGAAACATTTTATCAACCCTCTATCCAATCCCAGAAAAGGACTATTACAAATCACTCCCTTCCATGGAATCCTCTTAATAAGCCCGATCTTATAAAAACAACCGACTTACAACATTTTTGTGCATTATTATTACCACTACCGAAATCTTCACTAAATCGCTAACTCCGAGCAGTAAACGTTAAAACGACGTTGTTCTAATTCTAAACTCATCTTATGTAAAAAACCAACTGTAACAAACTCAGTGTAATTAACAGCGAATAAATATTATATATTTTGTATTTCACAAAATATCATCGTAACAACAATTATTTCATCGGCCTTCAACATCGCTCCTGTGATTGGGATCCTCTTCCAATCAACAACAAAAGGTCACGTATACCAAAAATATAATATATGTACTCGGGAATCGCGTAAGTCCCAAAAAGGACTCACCAACGACGGTCATAAATCTGGCACGTCGTTCTCTAAATCGGCGACTGCGCGATCCTAACCAAATCTCCCTCTCGGGACGTAACAATACAGCAAAAATTAAATCTGACTAGTGCATTTTGACCGAAAAAAAGCGCTCTTTTTCATAAAGCTGATGGAACATTAATCCGATTTGTAAAGAAAAATGTATGGCCAAAAAACGGAGATGAAACCAGTTTTTATTTTTTTTCGGCCCTTAGGGTCTACTGAATTTTATCAAAAATTTTACAGGATATAGTTCAACATGTGAGAAACGTTCGGTAAAATTTTCAGCTTGCGTTTATTTCTTGTTCACAAGCAATAAAATTAATAAGTTGTCTTAAACAATTGAATAGCATTAATATTGTGTTGCGAGAACTCCAATGGAGTAAAAATGTGACACAATGTGAATACTAATACTGTACCACTATAGCATTAGAAAATATATGAAATATTAAGAGAAAGTATAGTCTCGGCGAGCCTCAGGCCAGCAGACGACAGAGCTGTCAATGTACTTGTTCCGAGACTCTACCGAGTCTCTTGATATATTATTGTGACATGAGATATTTTCTTCATTAGTATATGGTGGCCCTGAGAAGAGCCGTTTTTTTTCGCGGTGCTTTTAACGCTTCACGATAACTTTCATGACAGGTGCTGTAGAAGAGGAATACGTTTGAAATTAATTTTTTATCTTCAGTCGGTATGGCCGCGTGAAACTTTAGTGTCCCAGGTACGGTCTTAGACTTCGCGTACCGTTCCTTCAAAAATGTCACTGCTGAATCATACTCGCTTTTCGCGCTATAGCAAAAGTCGATCCCTGTGATATTCTGCTTCGCCCAATCGAAAAGCCGTTGTGGTGTCAAAATCTGCCTATCTGGAGATAGTTGAAGGCTTGCACATGCAGCAAGTCTCTTTACTGTGCCTGATATTCCGTCACAAGCACCTTTCCCATGCGCTGTGGCAAAGAAATGCCATTCAGCATCCACACCGAAGTCTTCTTTGTGATGAACCAAGTTGATGAAGTTTTTACAATTCTTGTATTGCTGTGGGGCTCCATCGGAAAAGTAATACATTTTTTTCACCGGAAATTGGACTTTCAAGTATTGAACGAGAATCCGTTGAAAGGCATACACTGAACTCGTTACGTGATTTTTTAATAATCACGTAATCAAGAGACTCGGTAGAGTCTCGGGACAAGTACATTTGACAGCGTCGTCTGCTTGCCCGAGACTCACCCGAGTATATTATCTCTGAATAAAGCGATTTCGACGGTGGGGGTAAACTCTTTCTTAAATTACGGAGCTCAAGGGTGATCTCATGATCTGAAATTTGGACTAAAGACTAATTAAGTTATCCTCCTTCGATTGAGCCATAAATCAACCCGATTAATGCCGTAATTGCTGAAAAAAAGCTTTGCACAGAAAAAAATATGCAATGATCGGAGTGTGCGTGCGCGTATGTATACGACACAGAGAAAGGCCTCGTGGCGCTGGCGTCTTTCTGATTGGTCGCGACTGACGACACAAAACAAACAGTGCAGACGAGCAGGTGACGTCAGCTGATCGCGATGAAAAAATCATCATCGATATTTCGACGGCCCATATGGACGCGAGTGTGAGAGAGATAGCTGAAATAGGTTCACATTTTTCTTTCACGCCGTTAACATTTTCGAGAAAATAATAGTTACAAACTTGTTCCTTGTCAAACAACAAACGTTGGCTAACCATTTATTTTCTCGAGAGTGCAGGGTTAAGGAAGAAAAACGTGAATACTGTGCTTACAGCTTTGACAGCTCGTCATAACCTCACAAATGCTAATTTGCAGCTGGCATTACCACCGACATGCTCCAGTGACGGGGGAATATGCTTCATGAATGAATATGCTTCACAACCTTTGCCCCATTTCTACACCCACAATTTTATTCATTTTTAGCATAACTATATAACATCGCCGCTGGCATTATATTAATTGCAAAGCGATGATAACTCTCAGGGACATAGAAATTTTGTCGCTGAGCAACATGAAAATCTTGTTGCTGCGACACATGAAAATCTTGTTGCTGCCAGTTATCCGGAAGCTCCAGATAATTCTCAATGACATAAAAATCTTGTCACTGAGCCACATGAAAATCTTGTCGCTGAGAGTTATCCGGAAGCTCTGGATAACTCTTATCGACAAGTTGTTGCTTCGGAAGGAACCAAATATTGTGGAGCGACAAGTTTTCTGGAATTGTTTACAGCGACAACATTTATACAGGGAAAATATTCATCACTTTCTGATAGCGATGCATGTTTTCCCTGTTTGTTAAATTAATCACAAAGCGACAATAACTCTCAGCGACATAAAAATCTTGTCGCTGAGCAGCATGAAAATCGTGTCGCTGAGAATTATGCTCCGGAAGGAACCAAATATTATAGAGCGACAAGTTCTCTGAAATCGTTTGCAGCAACAACATTTGTCTAAATGATTCTTACAGGGAAAACATTCATCGCTTTCTGATAGCGATGCATTTATTCCCTGCTAGTTGGATTAATCGCTAATAACAATAACTCTCAGCGACATGAAAATCTTGTCACTGAGCTACATAAAAATCGTGTTGGTGAGAGTTTTGCTCCGGAAGGAGCAAAATATTGTACAGCGACAAGTTTTCTGGAATTGTTTGCAGCGACAACATTTGTGTAAATGATTCTCACAGGTTGGCATGAATTTGGGCTCAAATTTAGCTCCACAGAATACATTTGCAGAAAAAGAATTAGCATAGTACTCCCATCGAGCCAACACGATAAAATCTTCGTTGCAAAATTGATGTGAAAACTTTGATTTTTCCAAGCTGATGGTCAAAAGTTGAAAATTGCCCTCTTGCGATAAATTGAGACGTTGGCACGTATTTGCTCTTCCTTTCAGCTTATCAAAACATGTTGACTGAAAAAAAAATCATTATTTTACTATTTTTACTCGGAGACGAGCGATTTTCGTTTGAAAATTTACGAAAAATCGTCATTTTCCAGCGATAATCGTGGTAAATGGGCCAAAAATCATATCTCGGCGAGAGATTGAGATATCGGCATGAATTTGGGCTTAAATTCAGCTCCACAGAGTACATTCGTTGCAAATTGATGTAATAACTTTGATTTTTCCAAGCCGATGGTTAAAAGTTGAAAATTGCCCTCTCGCGATAAATTGAGACGTTGGCACGTGCTTACCGTTCGTGTGAGCAAAACAAATTGTGTGGCTGGAAAAAAAAATCATAATTTTACCATATTTACTCGGAGACGAGCGATTTTCGTCTGAAAAATCACGAAAAACCGTAATTTTCCAGGGATAATCCTGGTAATGGGCACAAAATCATATCTCGGTGAGAAATTGAGATAGAAGCATTGATGAATTTTGAATGAGGATTTTGTTCCTTGTAAGTTTTTTCCTGTTTACTTATACTCCATATTACAAAGAATGAGTTAACGCCGTTATCTGATATTGCCATTTTTCATTTCATTTTTTCTTTAAAAATATCAGCTAACTCGCCTAAAAAACCTTGATAAAAAACATCTCGCCTCAAATACCTTGGCCAATAACAACTCAAAACACTTAAAATGAATACTAAATTCGGAGTCAGAAAAAATGAAGTGATATCCTAGCCAAAAATCCCCTCCTCGGGAAAAAAAGCCTGCATAAGTCCATTTGTTGGTGACCACCTTTTTCATTTGTTTTCACAGATAAATCTACTCGCTTAAAAAACCTTGGTATAAAAGACATCTCGCCTAAAAAAACCTTGGTATAAAAAACATCTCGCCTAAAAAACCTTGGTATTGAAACGTTTCATGATTTTTGAACATTGGTTAGTTGTTCAAAAATCGAAACTAAGGATTTTTGAGATCCTCTTCTCTCTCGTGGAGAGGTGTGCAGGTTCGTGCACTTACCGGCGAGGTCTTTCCCTGGCGGATCAGCAAGTCTCTGGAAAAAGTCCTGAAAAAAGTCCCAATTGGGACTCGGGATTTGGGACTTTAGTGGACTCGCTTGTGAGTTCCTATTGGGTTATGTCGGAAAGCAGGTTGTGAAATAAAGTTTGAGACTCAGTTTAAGCAGAGCAATTATATTATTTTATTATCAAAAGTCTTTACTGGATGAGAGCTGTCGAAGGACTGATCAACGAAAAGACCAAAAGTATAACTCGAGCTCATAGAACGAAAACGTCTCTATGCTTCGGTTTCTTATTACTTTTATCATTTGTATATTTAATATTTTATAAACACATCTATGGTACTTTTATTTATAAGACCTCACGCGTTCTCTTTCTCAATTCGTATAGTGTTTCTTATCAAACTTATTTCTACGTTGATTGATTATTTTTGCTCATATCAGACGTGGAATGATCAGCCATTGTATTCCCTGGCTGTTCGCGATACCATAGTATTTGGGTATCCGGTATCGGTATCATGTGGTACTTTTTTATCCGAAATTTTTCGGTATCAATCCCGATTCGGGACCCACGTTGCTTTGGTACCGATACCAAACATATTCGGTATATATCCCGATTTGGAACCCACGTTGCTTTGGTATCGATACCAAACATATTCGGTATACATCCCGATTTGGAACCCACGTTGCTTTGTTACCGATACCAAACATATTCGGTATATATCCCGATTTGGAACCCACGCAGCTTTGGTATCGATACGATAAATGATCGGTATCAATCCCGATTCGGACTACGCAGCTTTGGTATCGATACGAAAAAGAATCGGTATCAATTTCGATTCGGAACTCAACGCAGTTTCAATCAAACCCACGCAGGTAACGACACGATACAGAATGGATATAAATCTCGATTCGTAACCCACTCAAAGACCAGCGCCGCTGCATGTAGAAGCTGAAAAAACCACATCATCCGAGGGAGACTCGAACCCGGGACCCTCGGAGTTCGAGTCTCGTGCGCTATCCACTACGCTACCATCAAGAGACTCGGTAGAGTCTCGGGACAAGTACATTTGGCAGCTCTGTCGTCTGCTAGCCCGCGGCTCGCCCAGAGTATATATCTCGAAACAAAATGATTCGCCGTGGTGGGGGTAAAATATGAAATTTCTTTCCTTAATTACGGAGCCGGGGAGAAATATTATGATTTGAAAATTGAACTGGATACTTATTATGAAAAGAGCTTTCGATTAAGCCCTGGATCAGCACGATTGATGCCGTATTTGCTGAGAAAAAACTTTGCACAGGCTCAAGATTATGCTAAGATCGAAGTATTGGTGTGTATGTATACGACACACAATGAAAGGCCTTTTGATGCTATCAAGCTTCTTATTGGTCGCGACAGAGCTGCGTTCGAAAACTCGTTGCCCACACAGCTATATGTAATAACGTGGCCCTGTGTGGCCCTGTGGCTATATATTCTTCTGCACTGTGGCTATATATTCTTCTGAATAAGTACAAACAAAAAAAACAGTGCAGATGAGCGAGCGAAAAATGTCAGCTGATATTTCGAAGGGCCATATATATTGACGCGAGTGTGAGAGAGATAGCTGAAATAAGTTCATATTTTTCCTTTCCGCCCTTGACATTTTCGAGAAAATAACTGTTACAACTTGTTCTTTGTCGAACAACGAATGTTGGCTAACCATTTATTTGCCCGGGAATGCAAGGTTATGGGAGAAGAATGTGTTGCAGGTTTGTCGTTACCGAGTCTGAACGAATGCTGTGATACTGCTTTGACAGCTCGTCATAACCTCACAAATTCGAATTTTCAGCTGGCATATTACCGACATGCTCCAATGACGGGAGAATATGCTTCATGAATGAATATGCTTCACATGTTTTGACCTATTTATTCCTACACCCACCATTTTATTCATTTATAGCATGACTTACAATGCCACAGGCATCAGATTAATCGCTAAGCGATAATATCTCTCAGGAAAATAAACTCTTGTCGCTGAGCGACATAAAAATCTTGTCGCTGAGCGACATGAATATCTTGTCGCTGAGGCAAATGAAAATCTTGTCGCTGTGAGGGCTCAGTGACATGAAAATCTTGTCGCTGCGAGGGCTCAGTGACATGAAAATCTTGTCGCTGAACCACATGAAGATTCATCGCAAAGCGATAATATCTCTCAGTGACATAAAAATCTTGTCGCTGAGCGACATGAAAATCTTGTCGCTGCGAGTGCTCAGTGACATGAAAATCTTGTTGCTGAATCACATGAAGATTAATCGCTAAGCGATAATATTTTTCATTGTCAGTGACATAAAAATCTTGTCACTGAGGCACATGAATATCTTGTCGCTGAGGCAAATGAAAATCTTGTCACTGCGAGGGCTCAGTGACATGAAAATCTTGTCGCTGCGAGGGCTCAGTGACATGAAAATCTTGTCGCTGAACCATATAACGATTAATCGCTAAGCGATAATATTTCTCAGTGACATAAAAATCTTGTCGCTGAGGCAAATGAAAATCTTGTCGCTGCGAGGGCTCAGTGACATGAAAATCTTGTCGCTGAACCACATGAAGATTAATCGCTAAGCGATAATATCTCTCAGTGACATAAAAATCTTGTCGCTGAGCGACATGAAAATTTTGTCGCTGAAGCAAATGAAAATCTTGTCGCTGAGGCAAATGAAAATCTTGTCGCTGCGAGGGCTCAGTGACATAAAAATCATGTCGCTGAGCCACAAGAAAATTTTGTACATTCATCCCTTTTTGATAGTGATGCATTTTTTTCCTGCTAGAGGTAAAATTCAAAAAAAATTGTTCGAAAAAAAAAATTCTAAGAGAAATTCGAAGAAAAATCCAGGCGATTTAGTATGAAAATACGCAACTTCTTGTATCGGTAAAAATTTTCTATAAACCATATCATTCTTGGGTTATTTTGAAGTTTTCAAAACTTTCTGTTTTTGGCCAAAAACGAAATAACTTTCGGGAAAAAAAACACAACAAATTTTTCAAAAGAAGAAGTTGGAGCTTTTGCATTGCATTCCAAGTTTTACATAGTAAAAGAAAAAAAAATCTCTTATATTGTGTGCCGAATCCGCGATGGTCGAAAAAAGGCATAAAAACGGTCGGGAATCAAAGTCCGTACAAGGCCAAAAAAAAATCAATGGAAAAATATTTAAATAAGGCAAACTGGAGCCTGATCCATCCTTTTTGAAAAGCCACTTTGGAAATTCGAATATCTTTCTTTTTGGCAGAGTTATCTGGTGTATCTAAACGTTTGAGCGGTAGTGTACGAGTGGATCGACGAAACTAAACCAATTTAAACCATGGGGAAAGATTCACGAAGTATGTGATCATGAAAAAATTTAGGTTTCGGAGGAGTCAGAAAAAAAGAAGTGATATCCTAGCCAAAAATCCCCTCGACGGGGAAAAAAGCCTGGACAAGTCCATTTGTTCGTGACCCCCGTTTCCATTTGTTTTCACAGAAAAATCTAACCCCGCTAAAAAAAAATTCAAACCTCCAATAAAATGAAAAAAACCCTAGAAAAAAATAGCTTCTAAAAAATTGGAGAAAAACCCTAAAAAAAATTCAAGACAATTTAAAAAAAATACAATAAACGTGAAAATGGTAAAAAAAAAGTTGACGATTTTCGCTCAGCACTAAAAATTCTTGATATCCATAAAAGGACAAGTATTCCATTGATGGCTGAAAATCAATTAACGAGGAAAAGGGAAAACTCCCAAAAAGACATAGCACAAAAAAAGAAACCCTTAAATACAAAATGGCGAATCGACAGAAAAACTTCATACAAAAAATAAAAAACTAAAGTTTGCCATCGCATGTTGAGCAGTTGAGCGGATACGCACAGAGAACTTGTCCAGCCCGAAAATTTTTGTATTAGCTTCCGCATATTCCCTATAAATAGCAGCGGCTGATACAAAAATTTTCGGGCCGGACAAGTACTCTGTGCGTATCCGCTCAACTGCTCAACATGCGATGGCAAACTTTGGTTTTTTATTTTTTGTATGAAGTTTTTCTGTCGATTCGCCATTTTGTATTTAAGGGTTTCTTTTTTTGTGCTATGTCTTTTTGGGAGTTTTCCCTTTTCCTCGTTAATTGATTTTCAGCCATCAATGGAATACTTGTCCTTTTATGGATATCAAGAATTTTTAGTGCTGAGCGAAAATCGTCAACTTTTTTTTTACCATTTTCACGTTTATTGTATTTTTTTTTAATTGTCTTGAATTTTTTTTAGGGTTTTTCTCCAATTTTTTAGAAGCTATTTTTTTCTAGGGTTTTTTTTCATTTTATTGGAGGTTTGAATTTTTTTTTAGCGGGGTTAGATTTTTCTGTGAAAACAAATGGAAACGGGGGTCACGAACAAATGGACTTGTCCAGGCTTTTTTCCCCGTCGAGGGGATTTTTGGCTAGGTAATCAGTGAATTTGAATAAAAAGTGATAGGCGGGACAAGTACTCTTAACACGTACTCAAACATAATTTGTACCGATCCAATTGACGTCGAATGTTGTGAATGAAATCAGGGGATCCATAAAGACGGAGACGAATCGATTTTCTTATAAGTCTCTACCACCATTAAGTAACAAATGACTTTCCCTTCGATGTGATTTTTATGAATTAGCCATTTTACCAAAAAGTCATGGGCAGGAAGATTCCTTATACGTTTCTGCTGTCAAAAAGTAACTCATGACTTCACTGTTTCTTGGGCCAGAATATGTTGAAAAAAAATGGGTTGGTCCCGTTCTAATTATCGGAAGAAAGATTTTGGAGTTTTTCATGGTTGTTGATTTTTTAGTAATTTCAATAAAACGTTCTATGCCGGACGAGTATTCTCAACCCTTATGAGAACATAATTTCATAATGTTAAAATTGCGAATTACTAATAAAATACTTGTACTCGAATTGATATCATAATTTTTAGTGCTGGACCCAACTGAGATGGTGACTTTTTTGATTCTTTAGAACTTTTTCAAGTTTCTGATGCGTCCCGTAAAAACTCCGTTAAGTACTCCGAATTACCAATAAATACTTGGCCTCGAGTTGATATATCATAAATTTTAGTACTGCACGTAAGTTAGTAACTTTTGTGATTCATTAGAACTGTTCCGAGTTCTTGATGCGTCCCATAAGAATGAATATTCCCAATTACCAATAAAAACTTGTCCTCGAAATGATATCATAAATTTTGATGCGGTACGTAACTTAGATGGAAACTTTTTCAATTCATTTAGTCATTCCTCCTTTATAATAAGATGAAAAGAATGGGGCATCGGCTTTCAAAATGTTTTCAAGCCAGAATTTTTTGTTATTTACGTCTGCAATGTTTTCGAGTGGTGTATTTAAGATTTTCACACGTTTTATTTGAATTTTTTTTCCACTTTACAAAATAATTACAGATTTATAATTTTTTTTTTTTATAATGTTTTTTGCTGATTTGTGAGACTTTTTTCAATTGTTTTGAAATTATTCTCAGTAAGGTTCATGATTTTTTTTATGAAATTTTTTTTTACTTTTTTTTGTCATCAGGAAACAAGGGATCATCAATGTACTTGAAATGTACTCGGGAAAAAAAGGTCGGGACCTTTTTTTCCCGAGGGGAATTTTTGGGTTTTGTAACAGCCCTGTATTCCTCATACCTATTTCTAGTCCCTTTCCCACACAACACCCGAAACCTCACATCCGCTCTATCCTCACATCAACTCTTTCCCATGCATTTCTCTCTATCAGTCCCAAGTCAGCGCATTTCACCCCTTCAGTCCCGCGGTCCACGGTAGCCACCGCACGCCTTACGCGCGACCGTCGCCTCGGTATTACTCCGCGGAGTAATCAAGAGACTCGGTAGAGTCTCGGGACAAGTACATTGACAGCCCTGTCGTCTGCTGGCCCGAGGCTCGCCGAGACTATACTTTCTCGAAACAAAACTTTTCGCGGTGGTGGGGGTAAAATTGGCATGTCATTTTATTGAATTACGAAGCACAGAAGCAATTGAGGAACTCAAAAATTGAACTTTTAGCTAATTAAGAAATTCTCTTTCGATTGCGCCCAAAATCAGCATGATCGGTCGCGTAATTGCTGAGAAAAAACTTTGCACGGGCTCAAGATTATGCAAAAGTTACCAACACATTCAAGAATTTGACGTGTCTGTATACAACACCATGATAGGCCTCATCGCACGCCTCAAGACACATTTTCATCAAAGTCAGTCTCCAGTGACAGCTGGAGAGAGAGAGAGAGAGAGAGAGAGAGCAATGACTACTACGTTCACACGGAACTCTTATTCCGGATTAATTAATCGGGTTTATTATGCCCGATATATATGTATTGTAACGGGACAGCCTTATCCCCTGTCACGATTTCTGGTTTCACAGAAATCCTGACAGAGGGCGACGGACTGAGCGCTCTCGCGTCAGCGGAGCATCACCCGGACGCCGATAAGGCTCCCTCACCTTTCCATTCTCCTTCTCCTTATTCCTACCCACACAAAAATTCACACACATTGAAATAATGGAGCACTGAAAACCTCTATAGAGGAATTAGCTTCTCGTACAATTAAAGTACGGTGACGAAATAGCGAGGCCTAGCCCGATTTCGTCACGAGAAGTTCGCTGTCCTTAGAGACGCCGTAGTGAGGCTAAGCCCTATGGCGTATAGAAGGAGGCGCTAACAGTGGAGCACTATTTGCTCATGATCCGGACGAAATCGTCGTTCTTGCTTTCCGAGTTCGAGTTATCTCCTCGATGGGCAAGACGGGGAAATCGGAAGGTGACTCCCACTCCCAGCAAAGACCTCGCCGGTCAGTGCACGAACCTGCACACCTCTCCACGAGAGAGAAGAGGATCTCAAAAATCCTAAGTTTCGATTTTTGAACAACTAACCAATGTTCAAAAATCATGAAACGTTTCAGTATATACACCCCATTATAACCAAATCGGAATAAGAGTGCCGTGTAAGCGTAGTGTATGACATCTACAACGGTTATTAACGGAGTTTTGACATAATCAAGTGCAGGACGTCCGAAAAATTTCGATTAATGGATTTAATAAAAATATTCAACGGAGATTCTGAGTGAAGTTCTGTAATGATAAAGTGCGAGATTAGCGAGTAAATTGGATAAATTGTGAAAAATAATGATCTCAGTATAAACTTTTGAACAGACTGGTAAGCATTTTTTTTTGTGATCCTGTGTATTCAAATCTCGCAGTGAACATATTCATCTACAAAATATAAAAATGCAAAATAAAATCAACAGTTATGGGTTATATTCACAAGCTAAAAGTGCGGATTGTAATTATATACAGTCTCCATAGGAGTTTATATGAACCAAAATATTTAAGAATTTTAGAAAAAAGAAGTGATATAATCGCAAAAATCCCCTCACGGGGAAAAAAACGTGGACAAGTACATTGGTGGTCCCTTGTTTCCCTATGATATTAAAAAAATCCAAAACGCCGCTTAGAAGAATTCAAAAAAAGTTACAAAATAAGTTGAGATCTGTTGAAATATACGTGGCCAAATACGGGAAGCTTTACTGCGTTTCAATAAATTTCCAAAGACGGTTTGATGTTTATAGAAAAAATAATCAAGTTTGGAAACTCAACTATGTCACCAACCAAATTGCAAACGTAAAAAAATAAGATCGTAAAAAAATTCTGAACGAAGTACTTGGCGAATTCTTGATCATGATCTATACACTACGCTTATTTCATGGAAAAATCCTCGCCAAGTACTTCGTTCAGAATTTTTTTACGATCTTATTTTTTTACGTTTGCAATTTGGTTGGTGACATAGTTGAGTTTCCAAACTTGATTATTTTTTCTATAAACATCAAACCGTCTTTGGAAATTTATTGAAACGCAGTAAAGCTTCCCGTATTTGGCCACGTATATTTCAACAGATCTCAACTTATTTTGTAACTTTTTTTGAATTCTTCTAAGCGGCGTTTTGGATTTTTTTAATATCATAGGGAAACAAGGGACCACCAATGTACTTGTCCACGTTTTTTTCCCCGTGAGGGGATTTTTGCGATTTACCAATTAGCGTAGGAACAATGGGCCCTACTTCCAACCGTCCTGACGTGCGTCCGAACTCTGGCAGTTCATCTCCATCTCCCGACTCATTAACACTCTCACTCTCTATATCTCAGTCTCCAATAAATAACTAAACTTTAACCCTTTTGTCTCCACCTTTATTTAATACCTTTCGGCCCCATCACAGTTTTATATATATATCGGGTATAATAAACCCGATTAATTAATCCGGAATAAGAGTTCCGTGTGAACGTAGTATTCATTGGTCTCTCTGCAGCTGTCACTGGAGACTGACTTTGATGAAAATGGGTCTTGAGGCGGGCGTTGAGGCCTATCATGGTGTTGTATACAGACACGTCAAATTCTTGAATGTGTTGGTAACTTTTGCATAATCTTGAGCTCGTGTATAGTTTGTTCTCAGCAATTAGGCGACCGATCATGCTGATTTTGGGCGCAATCGAAAGAGAATTTCTTAATTAGCTAAAAGTTCAATTTTTAAGTTCCTCAATTGCTTCTGAGCTTCGTAATTCAATAAAATGACATGCCGATTTTACCCCCACCACCGCGAATCAGTTTATTCAGAGAAAGTATAGTCTCGACGAGCTCGGGCCAGCAGACGACAGGGCTGTCAATGTACTTGTCCCGAGACTCTACCGAGTCTCTTGATAATTTCTTCAAATGCGACGTATTATCAGTTTCATGTTCTTAGCAATAGTAATGATAGAAAAAAAAATGAAGTTCGGAAATTCAATTATGTCACCAACCAAATTGCAAACGTAAAAAAATTAGATTGTAAAAAAATTCTGAACGAAGTACTTGGCGAGGATTTTTCCATGAAATTAGCGTAGTGTATAGATCGTGATCACGAACTCGCCAAGTACTTCGTTCAGAATTTTTTTACAATCTAATTTTTCGTTCAGATCGTTCCATCAGCATCGTTCAGATCGTTCCATCAGCATAGCGGAGAACGTGAAAGCGAGTTTTTTCGAAACCGATGTCCTCGTTCGTTCTGAAAATGATAAATTCTTATCAAACTCGGCCGGATCGCTCCATTTGCATCGCAAACCACTTGGGAGGAGGAATTTTGAAATTCGAAATCCTCATTCATAAAAAAAAAAAATTTTCGCTGAACTGCGCCAGATCGTTCCATCAGCATAGCTGAGAACGTGAACGAGAGTTTTTTCGAAACCGATGTCCTCGTTCGTTCCGAAAATGATAAATTCTCATCAAACTCGGCCCGATCGTTTCATTTACATCGCAAACCACTTGGGAGGTGGAATTTTGAAAATCAAAATCCTCATTCATAAAAAAAATAATAATTTCCGGTTGAACTGCGCCAGATTGTTCCATCAGCATAGCGGAGAACGTGAAAGCGAGTTTTTTCGAAACCGATGTCCTCGTTCGTTCTGGAAATGATAAATTCTTATCAAACTCGGCCGGATCGTTCCATTTGCATCGCAAACCACTTGGGAGGAGGAATTTTGAAATTCGAAATCCTCATTCATGAAAAAAAAAATATTTTCCCGTTGAACTGTGCCAGATCGTTCCATCAGCATAGCGGAGAACGTGAAAGCGACATTTTTCGAATCCGAAGTCCCTGTTCGTTTAGAAAATGATAAATTCTCATAATTTTCTCAAAACATAAAAGTCACCATGAGAGGCCTCGAAAAGTCATCAATATACAGCAAGTTTTCCAAAACAGGGAACATTGGGAATCCAGTAGTCAAGGAATTGGAAAATAAAATTTTTATATCAATTAATATACAATGAACTTGTTTTTGAATTTTGAAAATGACTTTAGATAACAGAGAGCTGTGAAGTTACTGACATGCGTTAAGTGCCCGGGCGTAGCGAGGTTGCCACTGGTTGTCACCTTATTAATAAATTTTATGTTAAAACTTTGACCACGTAGGCGATTGCTGATCTGAAAATAAAAAAGTTTTTACATATTTCTACATAAGTTTTACATTTTTCTACATAAGTTTCAAAATTATTCCACAAATTTCATTTTACCTTTGCTGGAACAAGTTCGCCGACTTAGAATAAAGACTGCAGTTAAAATGTGATCCTCTTTGACGAATTTTGTTGACGATGCAACTTATTTTTTTCGTCTCTTTCTTGATGTTGACGATGACAAACAAGTTCGATTTTTTTGCTAATTTTTTATTCATTTTTTTTCGGGCTTTTTCCTTTTGTCCGCCAGATTTGTTTTTAACTTTCTCCTCGATCTTATTTCTTTGTTCCATTATCTGTAAAAAAATTCAAAAAATTGGTCGATTATAATTTATCAAGAGCTGCGATAGAGGCTCGAAAAGAAAGTAAATCAGTATCTATTGTTTTTACTTACCATATATTCTGGTTCTTTTTCATTTTCCTTTTCATTTGGCAGCTCAGTCAGTTCTTCCTTGCGTTCTGGAATACATGGCCCGATGGCTTCTGTAATTCCTGTTCGTTTATTGACAGCGTACCATTGCTGACTAGAGATTTCGGTCTCTTTCTGGGTTGTAACTAAAGTTTTACACTGCACATTGTAGTTCTCGCTTTCAAGTATAGAAGCAGCGATTTCAATGCTTATTATATTTTGAGACTCTTTGATGATTTTTAAAGCTTCTTCGATAAGCTGAGTGGACCTCGGTGCCTGGGAAGTATGGATTACAGCCGCAGCCTGCAATAGATTGAAAAATCGCACAGTGAAATAAAAAAATGTTGCTGTAATTCCAAAAATCAATCCAACAGCATAAATGTATTTTTCAACATTCATAAACATTACTTACGTGTGTATCGATCCCTGTGAGATTTACGTAAGTTAGGGATGTATCCATTGACTTGGGAGTTAGTGGACGTGATTCTATTTCAGCATAAATTGACTGCAGGTAGGATTTGAAATAAATAAGCATAGTTAAAAATAAAAGGTTATTATCAAATGGAAATACAAACAGTGCTGATGGGAAAAAATTAAATGATAGCGGACTTGTTCTCAAGCTAAACTCATCTGAAAAGAAAACAGAAGGGAAAGTGACACAAGTCTTGTCGAACAAAACAGTGGCCGGAACCATTGGAAATCAGCATGCACCATCTCAATAAACGCTTCTCCGCTTCATTCATTGTCAACACACACAGAGTTTAAGAAAGAAAAGTATAATAAAATGACGCTTACCATCTCTTGGGGCCAGAGATGTTCACGACTTGATACTTTTGTATCATGATACAAAATTAATACTTGATACATTTGTATCAAGTATCAAAAAAAATGTTAATACTTGATACAATTGTATCAATGATCAAAGAATATTTTGATACTTGATACATTTGTATCAAGAATCAAAAAAAATTTTGATACTCGATACATTTGTATCAAGTATCAAAAAAAATTTTGATACTTGATACATTTGTATCAAGTATCAAAAAAAAATCTTGATACTTGATACATTTGTATCAAGTATCAAAAAAAATCTTGATACTTGATTCATTTGTATGAAGTATCAAAAAAGAATTGAATACTTGATACATTGATACCAAGCATCAAAAATGTTGTTCAAACAAATGTATTGAATATTTAGAGCAGTTTTTGATGCGTGATTCATTCATATCAAGATTCAAATATAACCAAATACAACATTTCCTAAATTTTCCAGATTTTCCCAAATTTTTTTTTTTTCAATTTTATCAAATATTCTTTCCAAAGTTTTTTTCAATTATTTTTCCAAAATAAAAAAAAAAATTCCAAATTTTCAAGGTTTCTATTTTTTTCGTTGAAATGTTTTTTTTCAAAACTTTCTTGTTTCTCACGGATTTATCCATGAGTATTTATTGAAATAGCGTAAAAAACGGTTTTTGTAACTGGCAGTGAAGTGGTGACAATCTGGCTCTGATCTGGTTATGACAAATGTGTGTACAATTGGTAACAAAATAGTCGTTATGATTGGCGTAAAAACTGTCATAGCGTAAACAAACCGTTCCGTATTTTCGTATTTTAGTATGTTTGTAAAATATATCTGAAATCCGTAAACCGAACTCAGCCGAAACCGAAAAATTCGATCTCATTTCTCTTATCTTTCTTGCTAACATTACTTGGTACTCAGCGCTGCCCATGCTATCGATCGATAAATATAGTATAAAAAAACTTTAAAAAAGTAAAAAAAGAACGCCAAGTATTAAAAGACGCGACCTTCATTATAAAATAACCATTCTGTAATTTATATTATTTGTTTTTTTTTTACGTTGTAACGATACGCCGCACATCCACAACAATACAATAAATAGAAGATATAGAGCGTGGATGTGAGCGTAATCGAACGTTCGGGAAGCGCTCCCCACCGGAGTACAGCTGACTCCGCTCCGCGAACCTCACCTCGCCCGAGTGGAGAAAGTATACAGGGTGATTCAGAATATGTAGTATGTACATCGAGAAATACTAGATTCGGGGCGCGATTTTGAACAAAACTGCAAAAGCGTTTTTTTTTCGGTGCAGTAGTTTTTAAATGGGAAGCGATAGAATTTTGGTTTTCTCAGCCAATCGGGAGGTCGGTTGCCGCCATGACAGACGACGCCTCAGTGGCGTAGAATTTGTAGGCCGTAGGGCTTGAGGCAGGCATTGAACGGTGTCGTTTGTTTGAGAGCCAACTTCGCGCGAAGCCTATATTTACGCGAGTGACTTTTGTCGTTTCAACTGACATTTGCTTCCCCTGTCACGGATATGCTGAGGGATCAGCTGTCATCGTGGCATTTTTGGACAGACAGAATAATTTCAGAGTCATGATTCGAGTCGAACTCTGACGTCACAGCCGTACTTTATTGGACAGAATTTTCGTACCAAATAAAGAATAAAAATGAATGGAAGAAGATTTTGTCTTTCACTTCTCGAAATTGTCGAGTTAATTTTTGATTAGTTTAAACAATTTGTTTAAATAAATTTGTTTATACAAATTATGTCAAATGATCAGAATGTTATCAAATAACAATCTATGAGAAAAAAAACGTAGAAAACATGTTGTCATAATTTGATTTAACAATTTGTTTAGATTAATTTGTTAAACAAATTATGACAGCTGATCAGAATTTTATAAAATCGTCATCTATGAATGAAAACACGTGGAAATTTCTTTATCATGATTTGTTTTAACAAATTGTTCAAATAAATTTCCTCATAATTCGTTTTAACAATTACTTAAAATAAATTGTTTAAACAAATTATGAAGACTGATCAAAATTTTTTCAAATCGTAATCTATCAGTAAAAACACGTGGAAAATATGTTGTCATAATTTGTTCTAACAATTTGTTTAAATAAATTTGTTTAAACAAATTATGACGACTGATCAAAATTTTCTCAAATCGTAATCTATGAGTAAAAACACGTGGAAAATATGTTGTCATAATTTGTTCTAACAATTTGTTTAAATAAATTTGTTTAAACAAATTATGACGACTGATCAAAATTTTCTCAAATCGTAATCTATGAGTGAAAACACGTGGAAAACATGTTGTTATAATTTGTTTTAACAATTTGTTTAAATAAATCTGTTTAAACAAATTATGACGACTGATCAGAATTTTCTCAAATCGTAATCGATGAGTAAAAACACGTGGAAAACATGTTGTCCTAATTTGTTTTAACAATTTGTTTAAATAAAATTGTTTAAACAAATTATGACGACTGATCAGAATTTTCTCAAATCGTAATCTATGAGTAAAAACACGTGGAAATTTCTTTGTCATGATTTGTTTTAACAAATTGTTCAAATGAATTTCCTCATAATTTGTTTAAACAGTTACTTTTAATAAATTGTTTAAACAAATTATGACGACTGATCAAAATTTTCTCAAATCGTAATCTCTGAGTAAAAACACGTGGAAAACATGTTGTCATTATTTGTCCTAACAATTTGTTTAAATAAATTTGTTTAAACAAATTATGACGACTGATCAAAATTTTCTGAAATCGTAATCTATGAGTAAAAACACGTGGAAAATATGTTGTCATAATTTGATTTAACAATTTGCTAAGATTAATTTGTTAAACAAATTATGACAATTGATCAGAATTTTCTCAAATATGAGTAAAAACATGTGGATAATTTTTTGTCATGATTTGTTTTAACAAATTGTTCAAATAAATTTCCTCATAATTTGTTTTAACAATAACTTTAAATAAATTTGTTGAAACAAATTATGACGACTGATCAGAATTTTCTCAAATCGTAATCTATGAGTAAAAACACGTGGAAAACATGTTGTCATAATTTGTTTTAACAATTTGTTTAAATAAATCTGTATAAACAAATTATGACGACTGATCAGAATTTTATCAAATCGCAATCTACAAGGAAGAACACGTAGAAAAAATATTGTTATAATTTGTTAAGACAAATTCTTTAAACAAATTGATTCAAATTTCAGCACGATCGATTCCAGAATCGTCATTCACCAGAACCAATGCGTAAGAAAACTTTTTAGTTTTATTCCAACAATTTGTTTAAAAATTTGATTCAACAATAAGAATAAAACGAAATTTTCCAAAACCATTAAAAAAATCTTGGTGTACTAGAAGAATTTTTGAATAAATTCGTTTGAACAAATCATGACAAGAAAAAAATATGTACCGAAATAATTACCAAAGTCGCAATCGAGTGAAATAGTTTTTCAATTTATTTTCGTAAACATGGTTTGTTTAGCGAAAACTCGTACCATCGTTTTAATTCCTTGCCAGGATATGGCTTTTTAATATCGAATTGTACGATAAACAACGTTTTTTCATGCATTGTCTGATGGAAATTCGTCTTATCGGGTTGATCCCAGTACGATACTGATTTTTTCCCTGAAAATAAAATTCGTTGCGCTAGATTTAAGCCCAATGTCATGTCATAATCTCTATCCCTCGCCGAAATATGATTTTTGGCTCATTGCCACGATTTTAATAGAAAAATGAAGTGTTTCATCAATTTTCAAACGAAAATGAATCGTCTTTGTTTGATGGGAGTACAATCATAATTTATTTTTCCGTCAACATGGTTTGCTTAGCTCAAACGAAGCGAAAACTCGTGTCATCATCCCAATTCTTTGCCAGGATCTGATTTTTTACTTTTGACCGCGAAGTATTCATGATGGAAACGTCAATGAAAAACTCATATTAATATTAGGTAAGTATTTTATCGACTATTTACGGTATGACTCTTTCCGATGGTCCAATTCATACATCCCTCAAATCTATTTTTCATTATATTTTTGCGAAATAAGGTTCAGAGTGGTAATTTTCGATGTACGCTTTTTTTATTCAACATAACAGAAGTCTTGTATTACTATTTTCCAACAACATAAATAATTTTCTGCATAATTGTTTTTTCAAAAGGTGGTTTTTTCTCCCTAGGCTTATGTTTGCAATACGTGATAAATAATTCATTGAATAATTAAAAAATTAGAAATTGCTCGTTATGAGCGAACGATGTTTTAGTTAGAGTCGAAATGAATCCGAGTGTTGTTGCAGCTGATTCCTTTTAATAGCCTACAGCAGTGGTTTTGGTTCTGTAACCAATCTATGAGCTTTCTTGAGCCTATTACTTTTTAAATCATATACGAGGGATGAAACCAACAACGGTGAACGTTATTTCCGTAATCCATTGCTAAATGTGATAGGAAAAATATTCATCGACATACACTACCGTCCAAATGTTTGGAAACACTTGTCCTCATACTGAGCCACACAAAAAGTATTCTCCCGCTTTTTTTCATAGATTTTAGTCGAACTCCAGGTCTATCAATTTCCGTAATTTAAAAACTATCGGTTTTTTTACCAAAAGTCCAAGGACAAAAAAGTTTTATTTCTTCATTTTAAACGTTTTGGAATTTTTTAAGATTTTAAAAATAATTTTTTTATCCGACGATGTTGACGATGATGATAAATCCTATCGGAGAAGGATTATAAGAACAATATTGGAACGGATACATTTTGGGGATATGCTGAATATAAATAATTACAACGTTTCGTATATTTAAAATATATTCGAAATGTATTTTGAATCTATTCCCGAAATTTTCTAAATTTAGTAAAGAAATGTTTCAAAAATTAATTTCCGGTCGATCTCCAGTCAGCGTTTCAAAAAAATGCGTTGATTTTTCATGTGCTGAACGTGACAAATCAATGAGATAATTCAAACAGTTTTACTTACTTTTTATCGTAAATTATCCGGAAAAATCACGGACCTCCTCAAGAATTTATTAACATCAAGTTTCCAATACTGCAAAGATATCCTTTTTTTATATCTGCCTTATTAAAAAAATATTTTTTAGTTGAACCATATTTTACTATTAGAAGAATAATATTGGAACAAATACATCTGTGGAATATGCTGAATATGAATTATTTAAACCTTTCGTATATTTTAAATATATTTTAAATGTATTTTCAATACATTAACGAAATTTACTTAATTCACTTGAAAAATGAATGAAAAAATAAATTTCCTGTCGATCCCCAGTCAGCGTTTCAAAATATGGTGTTGATTTTTCATGTGCTGAACGTGACGAATGAACGAGATCATTCAAACAGCTTTATTTACTTTTTATCGTAAATTATCCGGAAATATCGGGGACCTCCTCAACAAATCATTAAGGTTGTTTAGAAAAAGAGTGGGGATGGATCACAGTGGGGGTAACTTTCCTATGCTTATACATTGGGCGCCGTAGCAATTTTTTTTTGGAGCCTACAAGCTTCCCACCAGTATTTTTTTTTATTTACTCGATGCAAATGCCCAAAATTTGCATTATCCGTATCCTTCATCACAGTTAACATGATATCTCGTCTTGTCTTATTTTTCAATGGTTTCACCTTCATTTAATTGAAAATGATGAAATCACGAACAATCGCGGCAACACTGGGGCCCTTTTGTCGCCCGTGCTCGATAACGCAGGCTCGAGCCTGGCCAGCCTGGCTCGTTACCGGCTGATGGCTGATGTAAACATGCAACATAACCTCAAAAAAATTTTAAACGGTGTCACTTTCTCTTAATATTTTTGTACACGAACAAATGTTTGAATTACGGCATCATGAATCGTAAGCTAAGTGAAAACATCACTGTCGTGGTGAAAAAAAAAACGATTCATGTGGAAAAAGTATAGTCAGCGGTTGAAACAACATTTAATTTTCGAATTTCGCGCGCGTATTCAATAGCACTCCGTCAATCTAATGTACTGCCCTTCCCTCTGCCGCGACACTGCAGCGTTGCCACGGCTGTCAGACACTCGCTCGTTTTAAGTTAATTTTGACATGTTTTTCAATCTTTATCTCACTACATCTTCGAAGAAATTCTCCAAAGCCCTAAAATTTCGGTACTGATTGACACGAAATATTTCAGAGAATACGCCGTCATTTTTTCAATAAAAGTTCAATGGCATGTACAAATATATCATGAGTTTAGTGAGATTGCGCATGGCTTTGCCCGTTACAAGCTGTACTAAAGCCCTCAAAAGTATGCAACTTTACGATTTTTTTTCTCCGTAAATAATTTCCAAATCAACTTGAAATTTTGCAGGGATATTGCTTGAATATTCGACTACCCACTCTGTAAATTTCAAATCTTTCTCATAAGACCTGATTTTCTTCTAAACAACCTTAACATTACGTTTTCAATACTGGAAAGATATAATTTTTTCCTGTGTCTTATACCGAAAATATATTTTTTTTATATTTTGAATATATTTTTTTATAAGAAAAAAAAATTAGAACAAATACATCTGTGGAATATGCGGAATATAAATAATTTAAACTTTTCGTATATTTAAAATATATTTTAAATGTATTTTGAATGTATTCACGAAATTTACTAAATTCACTTGAAAAATTAATACAAAAATTAATTTCTTCTCGATCCCCAGTCAGCGTTTTAAAATATTGCGTTGATTTTTCATGTGCTGAACGTGACGAATGAACGAAATAATTTTTTTCCCACATTTTTTCATCTCCTACTTTTGGAGTGAAAATTATTTAAATTTTCTCATGACATTTATTTTTTTAGAATGGTGAGGCATTTTTTTTATTGGTTTCATCACCATCTCCACGTCATTCCAATCAAAAATTAAATCTCTTACCTTTTTTCATACGTTTTTTTCGTCAGGTTTTGAGAAAAAAAAAATTCATATTTTATTAGAAGTGGAGGTTCGACTTTTTTTCCGAAATAAGTGTATCTCTGACGCACGCTACTGAAACGAAAGTACTATCACTCGAACATTACAACTCTAAGGAAATACAAATTCACAAACAGGGTTGCGAATAATGCGATACTTTTTTCAATGCATTTTCAATTCCATTAAACAGTAACATGTAATGATGAACGGAAATGATTTTTATTAACCAGTAGAGCTAAATAGTTGATCGAAATTACTTCCATTGACCATTAAAATTAAATTGTTGATAGAAAATCTCTCCATTGATCATACAAATAAAATGTTTACCGAATAATTTTCTCATGCATAGACACATAGACAGTTATTTAATTAATTATGGCAACTATTTTCCCCAGATTATGCTTGAGATTTATGTTTGCCGATATTTGCATAGAGATTTTCTTCATAAATATGCCAGAGATTCTGCTTTAGACTTTTATGGACATATACTCGCAAGAAAAATTAAAGGAGCAGATTAATTGTTATAATTTTTCCGTTATTTTTGAAAGGCTGTAACTCCGTGATAAATCATAATATGGGAAAACGAAAAAATGATTTTTAATTTTTTAGTTTCCAACAGTGTTAATAAAAAAATGTTGTACATCATGTATTGCAGAAGAAAAAAAAAGAGATCAAACAATGCTCAAATATTTTTTTTTTTTAACATGTTCTTGGCTCAGAAATGAGATTTCAATAAGATTTGGTATATTACCGGAACTGTTCGAACGGTTTTGCAAAACAAAAGGCCGGCTTGTAAAAAAATTCATGTTAACGACATGAATGTCGAATCAATAACCTGCATTTCCATATAGCGAACGCGTATAACCGTTGCGTCCTTATAATAATTAAAAGCTGCTGATTGCTGCGTTCTCTTCAGTAATTGCGATACCCTCCAAGATTTATAGTTTTTTTTGCCGTTGTCTATTTTTGGTGTGTTACAATTTTTATGAGACTGAGAGTTTCCCAGTCCTTGTCGTTATTTTCTAAACATCTGTGTGATTCAATGGCCCATTACGAAATTAACGAGTACGTCAATATGGTCTTCGTGTACATCGAATGTGAATTCAACCTTACTCTGAAGACTCGTCTGAAGACCTATCTGAAGACTGGTCTGAAGCCTTATCTAAAGACTACTATGAACTCTCCGTCTACTTATCTAAAGACTACTCTGAAGACCGGTCGGAAGACTGGTCTAAGACCTATCTGAAGACTGGTCTGAAGACTGGTCTGAAGACCTATCTGAAGACTGGTCTGAAGACTGGTCTAAAGACTGGTCTGGAGACTGTTCCCAAGACCTATCTGAAGACTGTCCTGAAGACTGTTCTAAAGATTGGTCTGAAGACTGGTCTGAAGACCCATCGGAAGACTAGACTGAAGACCTATCTGAAGACTGGTCTGAAGCCTTATCTAAAGACTACCATGAACACTACTCTGAAGACCGGTCGGAAGACTGGTCTGAAGACCTATCTGAAGACTGGTCTGGAGACTGTTCCGAAGACCTATCTGAAGACTGTTCTAAAGATTCGTCTGAAGACTGGTCTGAAGACCCATCTGAAGACTCGTCTGAAGACCTATCTGAAGACTGGTCTGAAGCCTTATCTAAAGACTACTATGAACACTACTCTGAAGACTGGTCTGAAGACTGGTCTGAAGACTGTTCCGAAGACCTATCTGAAGACTGGTCTGAAGCCTTATCTAAAGACTACTATGAACACTACTCTGAAGACCGGTCGGAAGACTGGTCTGAAGACCTATCTGAAGACTGGTCTGAAGACTGTTCTGGAGACTGTTCCGAAGACCTATCTGAAGACTGTCCTGAAGACTGTCCTGAAGACTGTTCTAAAGATTGGTCTGAAGACTGGTCTGAAGACCCATCTAAAGACTCGTCTGAAGCTGGTCTGAAGCCTTATCTAAAGACTACCATGAACACTACTCTGAAAACCTATCTGAAGACTGGTCTGAAGACTGGTCTGAAGACTGGTCTGAAGACTGGTCTGAAGACTGGTCTGAAGACTGGTCTGGAGACTGTTCCGAAGACCTATCTGAAGACTGTCCTGAAGACTGTTCTAAAGATTGGTCTGAAGACTGGTCTGAAGACCCATCTGAAGACTCGTCTGAAGACCTATCTGAAGACTGGTCTTAAGCCTTATCTAAAGACTACTATGAACACTACTCTGAAGACTGGTCTGAAGACTGGTCTGAAGACTGTGCCGAAGACCTATCTGAAGACTGGTCTGAAGACTGTTCTGGAGACTGTTCCGAAGACCTATCTGAAGACTGTCCTGAAGACTGTTCTAAAGATTGGTCTGAAGACTGGTCTGAAGACCCATCTGAAGACTCGTCTGAAGACTGGTCTGAAGCCTTATCTAAAGACTACCATGAACATTACTCTGAAGACCTATCTGAAGACTGGTCTGAAGACTGGTCTGAAGACTGGTCTGAAGACTGGTCTGAAGACTGGTCTGGAGACTGTTCCGAAGACCTATCTGAAGACTGTCCTGAAGACTGTTCTAAAGATTGGTCTGAAGACTGGTCTGAAGACCCATCTGAAGACTCGTCTGAAGACCTATCTGAAGACTGGTCTGAAGCCTTATCTAAAGACTACTATGAACACTACTCTGAAGACTGGTCTGAAGACTGGTCTGAAGACTGGTCTGAAGACTGGTCTGAAGACTGTGCCGAAGACCTATCTGAAGACTGGTCTGAAGACTGTTCTGGAGACTGTTCCGAAGACCTATCTGAAGACTGTCCTGAAGACTGTCCTGAAGACTATTCTAAAGATTGGTCTGAAAATTATGAAAGAAATGATTTATTTGCCGACATACCTATCGGAATCATTTTCCACCGACATTCCGCTCAATCGAAGTGACGACGATTCTGATCGATTCGTAGGTGGATTCGAGTCTGACTCCTCGAATTCCTCGGCCATCCTGGGAAAAATGAATAAATAATGTGACGGGTTTGACACAATCGCGAAATAATACTGAAAAAGAGTTAAAATAATATTATAAATTGTGTATTTTCCGACATACCGTTGATCGTTGTTGGAGTCAACATCATCATCTAATATAGGATCTTCGACCATCCTGAAAAAAAATAAATAAAAATATAATTAGAAAAAAAGGGTATGCACAGTTTATGCCGGGAGTTGTATGTCATATTTGCATAACAAATGCTGAGATGGATTAAGCCGACTAACATACCTTGTTCCAGTGGCATTCTGAGGGTCTTCGGGAATGATTGATAATTCCAATGTGTGTTTCGAAGATGTCATAGTGGCCGTATGTGTGCTTCCAGAGGCCCTCGAATTTAAGGAGCAGCTGCAAAAGAATTATAAAAATCCGTGACAATAGAAGCAATTGCATAACGCATGCTGATATTCATCAAAACGACTAACATACCCGGTTTCAATGGCGCATGGAGGGCTCTCAGACTGCAGACATATGCCGTCATTAAGAGGATGGATCAGTCGGCTTCGAATTTTCGAACGCAAATATTGTCCACATCGTTCAACCGATTGCCGTAAAAATTGAACAGTGTACACAGTGGCATGGCACGGAGGGCCTGACAGAGCGGATTTCCGAAATTCAAAAAATAATTTTGATTTTTTGTTACCATCGGAGTAATCATACGATTACTCTGAAAATAATAAACATATCAAAATTTTGGCCTGTCAAGCCATGCGCGACATTGAAAGCAACATGAAAGCAGCCTTGTTGCATCGAAATCCATGCTGAATTGACGATAAATTTCCATTTCGAAATTTTTCTCAAAAAAGTTACCAACAAGATAATCAACTTCGTCAAATTTTAGTTCACCAAAATTCCGCTTCGTGGTGCAAACATCAATTTCTTAATTATCGATTATGTTGCTGCCACGAGCTTTTACTTCAATTGTTTGGCAATCGGCATGCGGAGCTCGTGCAGCCTCATACAGCATTGGGATATTTGCTGGAAGAACAAACGAAGTTTCATTTACGCTGTGGATATTTGTGAAAAGTGTTGTGTCTTACGAAATAAATTTCGATTCTGTCTCGAGAAAGAATGACAACGACAGTATAACATTGTATACGTTGTTTACATGCTACCCCCCTTCTTTCGAATTCGAGCGTGTTGACACACGCTAACACACACGTGCACGCGTACCGAAGTCATCGCGGGCTTGCTTTTTTCGGTCAGTGCGCGTAATATTAGCAAACACGTAAAGAAGGACCGAACTGTCGTATAAAAAATATATAAATTTTTTATTGATTTCTACCGCTTTGTGAAGCGAGAACCCAGTGATTTGTATCGCTGGAGAATTCGATTCACATTGAACTGCCCAACGATAAAAATCGTTGGAGACGTACGAAAGAACGATCGTTCTTTCGTATAAACAATATAAATTGTTTATTAATTATCACCGCTTTTTCAAGCGAGAACCCAGTGATTTTTATCGTTGGAGAATTCAGTTTACATTGAACTGCCCAACGATAAAAATCGTTGCAGACGTACGTAAGAACGATTGTTCTTTCGTATAAACAGTATAAATTGTTTATTAATTATCACCGCTTTTTCAAGCGATAACCCAGTGATTTTTATCACTGGAGAATTCAGTTTACATTGAACTGCCCAACGATAAAAATCGCTGGAGACGTACGAAAAAACGATCGTTTTTTCGTATAAACAATATATAAATTGTTTATTAATTATGATCGCTTTTTCAAGCGAGTACCCAGTGATTTTTATCGCTGAAGAGTTCAATTCTCATTGAACTGCATCAGGTTTCTCCTGCACGCCTAGTGCGTTGAAACCTGATGGAAGTCGCGCGCTGCGACATCTGGTGGTGGTCTGTGGTAGCTCCTTGCGAGCTCTGCAGTACCGCCAAGCATGGTGGGCAGCGGCGGAGTGTTTCCTCGACTGATCCATCCTCTTAAATCCGGCCGAAGTCCCAGGTACCGGTGACAAGTTGGGCAATCTGTTGGTGTTGGTGCTCATACGTTCCAGATCTATGTTTGGCGTTGGCGATGCCGGAGAACGCGGATTCGTGAGTAAAAATGTGGTATTTGACTCGGATTCCTCGGCCATCCTGGAAAAAATGAATAAATAATGTGACGGGTTTGACACAATCGCGAAATAATAGTGAGAAAGAGTTAAATTAATATTATAAATTGTGTATTTTCCGACATACGGTTCATCCTTGTTGGAGTCATATTTGATTTCTTCTCCTCCAGTTGCCGTTCCCTCATTCTGAACCAATATAAAGTCTTCGGCCGTCCTGAAAAAAAAAATAAATGAAAATATAATTAGAAAAAAAAGAATATGCACACTTTATGCCGGGAGTTGTATGTCATATTTGCATAACAAATGCTGAGATGGATTAAGCCGACTAACATACCCTGTTTCAGTGGCGCTCTGAGGGTATTCGCGAATCGTTGGTAATTCCCATTCTTTGCCCAAATGTGTCGTTGTCATAGCGGCCGTGGGTGTACTTTCAAAGGCACCCGATATTGAGGAGGAGCTGCAAAAGAATGATAAAAATCAGTGACAATAGCAGCAATTGCATAACCCATGCTGATATTCATCAAAACGACTAACATACCCGGCTATAATGGCGCGTGGAGCGCTCCCAGGCTGCAGACATATGCCGGCGGTATCACATCCGGCTGAAATCCCAGGGACCGGTGATAAGTTGGGCAATTCTTCGGTGTTCACGGTCATACGTTCGACATGCTTATTTGGTGTCGACGATGCCGGGCGAGGCGGCATCACGGGTAAAAATGTCGTGTTTAACAGTCGGGATTTCGTCAGAGCTGTTATTTGCTGGTTGTCGTGTGACTCCGACCACCACTTGACCATGAAAGATTGCATATCGCAAATGGCACCATTCAGATCTGTGTGTACATCGGCCGAGGCCGTCGTGATGCAAACGAACTTTTCCGCCCCACTAATCGTGCTCATCGTCGCTTTTGTTAGTCCGAACTTTACAGGGAACTTTTTCATCAGCAACCGCGTAGTAATTTCCTGTAACTGCAGGTTTATATAGGACGTGGACTTCATCTGCTCTGATTTTGGAAGCACGCCATGGGTTTTTTTATTTTTAAGCATACACGCCTCTATATTGGCAATGCTCTCCCGTCCCGGGAAATCAAGAAGGACGAGCTTTCCATCATTCACCATCGATCTCCAATATTCAATGATGAACGATCGCGTTGACTGAGGGTTAAGAGCCGTCCCTGGGGTCTTAATGACTTCAACAAGATCAGGATATCTTGGAGCTGGCACCGAGCATAACTGGGCACACCAGTTTTCGCCGCTACTGGGCACAAACTTCGTCCAATTCTGCTTTGGCTTCTCGAAATTTTTGACCAAATCATAACAACCGGTTTCGTTGCAATACAAAATCTGAACGAAGATTGAATCCGGGTAAACAGCATTACTTTCGGGTGCCACAGCCGCTGAATAAATGGCACGTATGCCGCGGAAATCACCGATCCCGGAAGCGCAAGTAGACTTACCGGTCCCCGACCGGCCGTTAAGAAAAATTACAGTGCGCGAAAATTTCAAATCGAGAGATGTTAAATGGTCCTCCAGTTCGCTGAATTTATTCGTGATGACGGAAAAAATATTTTTAGCCTTTTCAGGGATCGACGCATCGTCCTGGCCACGGTGAAACAGAACTGTGGATACCGAAGAATCTGAAAAAAAAATAAATTATTTAAAAAAAAATCACATGCCCGCGGCTTGCGACAGTTGCAAAATTGAACTTACTCATTGTGATGATGCACTTCACGAAAATAAACACGAATCCGTAAATTGATAACTGTAAAAAAAAAAAAAAAAAAAATTATGAAGGGAGAGGCAGTGACTCAGTAGTAACGGGCCCGGCTCCCACCCGCGAGCCCGGGTTCGATTCTCGCCGTCGACACCAATGGAATGTTCTGAGTGTCCTGAGTTAAGCAAATTCTGCACTCTGAGTGCGAAGATGCTCACTCTGCACGCGAAACGTAGACTTGGTTAGACTATTGAAACTTTTCGAGCCACCATTTTTTTTCTTTTTTACAGAGCGCGTTTTCAGTATAAATTTTTTTTTTCAATTTCTTCGAACGGATCTTGAAAAGGCAAAACTCAAGCTTCAATTTCGTTTTTTATAAAATCTGTTACGATTTTGTTTAAAAAAGTTATAATGTTTTTGGCGAAAAAAGACGGAATTCAGAAATTCCTGCGTAACACGAAAACTATTACATTTAGAAAAAAATCTCAAAGGAGTAAAAAGTTGCTTCTGAGATTGTTCTAGTCACTCGATTTTTTTCAGATTTTTTTTCCGAAATATTTTTTTTTCATTGATTTTGGTCGAACTCCAGGTCTATAAATTTCCGTAATTTAAACACCAAAAGTCCAAGTACAAAAAAGTTTTATTTATTCATTTTAAACGTTTTGGAATTTTTTGTGATTTTTTTTCTCCGATGATGTTAATCATCATTGTCAACATAGTCGGATGAAAAAATTAGAAAAAAAATCTGAAAAAATTCATTTTAAATGAAGAAATAAAACTTTTTTGTTGAGGGCAGTAATTTTCGATGTACGCTTTTTTTCATTCAACATAACAGAAGTCTTGTAGTTCTATTTTCCAACAACATACATCATTTTCTGGATAATTGTGTTTTCAAAATTCGTTTATTTCTCCCTGGGCTTATGTTTGCAATACGTGATAAATTATTCATTAAATAATTAACAAATTAAAAATTGCTCCTTATGAGCGAACGATGTTTTAATTAGAGTCGAAATGAATCCGAGTGTTTTTGCAGCTGATTCTTGTCTTCGTTCTTGTCTTCGTTTTTGTCTTCGTCATTGTCTCCGTTCCTATCTTCGTTTTCGTCTTTGTTCCCGTCCTAGTTCTCGTCTTCATTCTTGTCTCCGTCCATGCTTCCATCTTTGGCTTGATCCTTGTTTTCTTTCTCGTCTTTGTTTTAGTCTTCGTACTGAGATGAAGCTAATGACAGCAAACGTTCCTTCACACTACATTTTTCGATTCCATACAATAATGCCGTTTGCAATAGTAGTTTCAATATACTGTACTTATTTTCAGATCTTCTGGGTCTTTCAAATCTCATGGATAACTTTCAGAACTCATGTCCCTACAACTGGCAAAGCAAAAGAATTCATCCAACGTTTTACGCTACTCATCTTTCGTTTTGAAACTATTGTACAATAAAATCATGTCAACCCATGTTTGGATCCATTTTTATCTCAATGAAAACAATATCCATTAACGGGGTCTGTTATGTAGTTGTTATTTTGTATAGGGATTAATCCAGTGTCAGGAAATGTGTCTTCCCACAAAATTTTTTGGTCAGGTACCAAAGTTACGTTCTCAATAGTTGGTTTTATGTCTTGTAATCGATTTGAAAACTTCAACACCCTTCAAAGCTCATTGACAACTTTCAGAACCAACGCCCTTACAAATTAATTTCTATCACTCGTTACTCGATGCTTACGGCACATAAAAGATTGAAGCTTTGCGCGTGGACAGCGCTTCGCGTGACGTTGCCTTTTAAAGAAACGACACGAGTTTTTTCTCTGAATGTGGGAATGTAATGCGACTCTGAGGCGTCGCGCATTATGGATGAAAGTGGCTCTCTGTTGGCTAAAAAAAACACAACTTCTATTGCTGATTATTCAAAAACAATGGCTCCCAAAGAAAATTTCGCCTTTGCAGTTTTGCTTGAAATTGCGCCCGGACCATGACAGTCACGGGCTTATATGCTGTTTTAAATTACCCGACTTGTGCCCAAGTGGATTGTATTCCAGCAATTTAAAGTTGAGGTATTCTGTAACTACATAAATAATAAGAAAGTTGCATACACGTGAACGTACCATACCTCCACAACATCTGCTACTCGATAGAAAATTGTGATGCGGATAAAAGTTCGTGGAGAGGTCTTTGACATCTGGGCATTATAATGTGGATTCTGTGATTACAAATCAGAGTTGATCAAAAGGAAATACGAAAATACAGGTCCAATATAGTGGACTAAAAAACAAAAAAATATGGATTTTCACGTCAATTTTAATAGGACAGTTATTGTTATCACCGAATGTTAATTAAAATCCCAGTCGTTAAAGAAAGGACGAACATTTCCATAGAATTTTGTAGCGAGTTCCAATATGTTAAAAATTTTTCATTACCTTTTCCATTGTGGATTTGCAGAAAACAATTTTTTAAATTGAAAATACAAAATTTGGACTATTTCGTAACATTTCGTATTTCCTCAATTTGTAACGCCGTGAACTTGATATTTTTTTATTTAATTTTATAATGATTTTAAAACAATGTTTCAAAATATATGAAAATCCTCAAAAATGGTACTGGGTGCTGGACATTCTTACGTTATTTAATGGTGATACGGTAAATGAAAAAAAACTAGAGTTGATTTTATCCTTACCTTCACCTTTAATTTTTTCTTGAATTGAACAGTCTTTTATCATATCGACCATTATGTGTTTAATGATTGCAGACTGGAATACTCATTAAAAAAATACTTAACGACCCGCAGATTATTTGTCGGAAAGATTTTATCTTAACATTGTCATTTATTGCGAGCCCAGCGAAATGAAACGAGAAAAACGTTTATTTATTTTCCAATGCAATCAACTCTACGACAACGTAAGCCAAAAATAATATTTTTAATCAGTATATCACGTTAAATAATAAAATCATTTCTTCACATGCGAGTTTGTGCAGAGTTGAGTCAAACATCTTTTAAATTCTTCCGACGTGAGGCGTTGGTCTTGAGGGGATTGTTGAAAAACGTATCCTGAACATGGAATGTTGTGTTTATTATTCGTAAATTTATAATCCACGCTTTTTACTTCCCAGAAAGTAGCTAATAACAACTCACTTTCGACGGCATTTTTCGTATCAACTGGAATGGGTCTATAGTCATCGGAGCCCATAGGACTCATCAGTTTCAAATTGTCTTTTCCCAACAGAGCTTTCATCAGACCACCCACCATTCGGCGCAGTTCATTTTGGAATTTTTTTGTAATGGTGTGTAGAGTAATCGCTGAAATCACAAAAAACAGCAAAAATGCTGTACAAAAAGTTGAGACAAGTACATTTACTCCCCCGTTAAAGGAGCCTTCCCTTCCATCTTTAGAAAAATTTCTCCCAACAAAAAACACCATTCAAGAAACCAGATCTCCTCAAAAATCCACTATTAGAAAGCAGTTCGAATCTTTCCTTTTAAAGTAACGTTAAAAAATAATTTATCATGAAAAGTTTTGAAAAACTATCTTGAATGAAATTTATGAATAAAGTCATGAAATCGTGAAATTAAATTCTCGCAAAGAGTTGAATTAAAAGATTACAAAAAGTTGTCAAATAAATATGGATGTGGTCAAGTACGTCAGATTATAATGTTAACAAAAAAATTACAAACAAAAAAAATTATATATAAAAAAATTACAAACAAAAAAAACTTGAGAAAAAAAAATTTCGGCTGGTGTACTTGGCGAGTTCGTAACTAAAACTATGAGGTCTAAGTACATTATGAGAAGTAAATTACACATTTCGCCAAGTACATCAGCCGAAATTTTTTTTTCTCAAGTTTTTTTTGTTTGTAATTTTTTTATATATAATTTTTTTTGTTTGTAATTTTTTTGTTAACATTATAATCTGACGTACTTGACCACATCCATATTTATTTGACAACTTTTTGTAATCTTTTAATTCAACTCTTTGCGAGAATTTAATTTCACGATTTCATGACTTTATTCATAAATTTCATTCAAGATAGTTTTTCAAAACTTTTCATGATAAATTATTTTTTAACGTTACTTTAAAAGGAAAGATTCGAACTGCTTTCTAATAGTGGATTTTTGAGGAGATCTGGTTTCTTGAATGGTGTTTTTTGTTGGGAGAAATTTTTCTAAAGATGGAAGGGAAGGCTCCTTTAACGGGGGAGTAAATGTACTTGTCTCAACTTTTTGTACAGCATTTTTGCTGTTTTTTGTGATTATTTAACAACTTTTTGTAATCATCGCGAATTATTGGAAGAATCAGGTTTTTCGATTGGAGTTTTTAGTTATGACAGATTTTCAAAGGGATATTAAATGATTATTGTTTTTTTAAGAGATTTTCCGTGGAGACGTTTTCGAGGAAGAAGTTTTAGAGGAATTTTTTGTTGTTTGTCAATTCAAACTGTGTACTTGAAATTGCGTGAACAGAATTGTCATTTTCCACATTGATGTGTTAACAAATGATTGAAATGAACCGGAAACAAAATACATGCTTCAATTTACAGACTCGTATGACAGAAGTAAGAACGTAGAACGAAAAAGAATCCTTTCGGCATTCGAGTTACTACAGTATTCTGAAAACATTTCTGAGTTTTAAGTTATGAATTTTCAAACTTGACAACAAATTTTTAATGCTCATCCCTTAATAAAACATGACAGCTCATTGAGCACAAAAAAGAATTAACATATTTAAAGGAAACCTCCAATTTCAAGAGAAAAAAAGTTTGATTTTCAGCTCAGAATTTGCTTGGCGTCACTTTAATTTCATAATTATTATTACTATTACGTCATAGAACCGGCATATTCGCGTATATTTAAGTGTGGCAGGTCTCGCGCGGGCTCTTTCTTTTCGTTTAATACATGGCGTCGAGCCGCTACCGCGTCTCTTGATATTATATTATATGTATTTTAGCCCAAATTCACTTCAAGGGCTAATGTGTTGTACGATTTAAAATTCAATAAGTACTGAATTATAAATGATTCAGTATTTATTTGTCAAATGCTAATTTGTTAATATATTTTGAAATTGTTTTACTTTCAAATGAAAGATTTCAAAAATATGCATAATATTCTCAATCAAATCGTTTCAATTTGTTTTTTAAATATTGCACCTTTGCTACAAAAGGTTTTGAAAATGAAAAAATTTCATTGAGATTTTACGACATGATTTCGCATGTTAAATTTCCAACTAAATTTGAATTTTTCTAGAAATGTGTAGAAATTTATCAGAATACATTAATGTTTCGTATACGATTTTGTTTCAAGACTTTGTTTCGTTAAAATGACTTGCTTCTATGAGATTTGAAATGTTTGTCATAGTAAAAATAGCACAGATTTTCCCTTATTTGACATCAATATAAATTTTTTCCGAGGAAGATGAAAGTTTCTGACAGTGAGAACCAGAAGCGAAAAATGTTTATCAAAAACGTGGACAACGAAGAAAAAACGAGAAACATCTAAGACGTCTATCATTTATCAATGAGAAATGTCTAAAAAAAGAACACTAAAGAAATCGAAAAAACTGAATCGCTGCGAAAAAGTTGAAGTTGAAGAGAATAAGATTTTCAGCGATAAAGAATACAAGATCGTTGATTTAAGCATTGAGTCCGGAAGGTTTTCAGATGGTGGCATCAGAAAACTTTTGTGAAACACAGGTGAGTTGCAAAAACACTGGTACTGGAAAATCTTACACCGTTGGTGCCATTGCCAAATATTTTTCATCAATTTCATCCTTTCGACATCCCCATGAGCTTTGGGACACAATTGCGTTCACCTCTGAAGAACTTCAAGAAAAGAGTCCAGAAGCTAGCATCAAACAAGTTGTCGATGAAAGCAAAATGACTTTTCATTGGCTCCGGAAGGATCTCAGATGGTGGCATAAAAAATTTTTTGTGAAACACCGGTGAGTTGCGAAAACACCGGCACTGGAAAATCTTACACCGTTTGAAGAACTTTAAGAAAAGAGTCCAGAGGCTAGCATCAAACAAGTTGTCGATGAAAGCAAAATGACTCTTCATTGGCTCCGGAAGGATCTCATTGTCAGATGGTGGCATAAAAAAGTTTTTGTGAAACACCGGTGAGTTGCGAAAACACCGGCACTGGAAAATCTTACACTGTTGGTACCATCGCCAAATATTTTCCATCAATTTCATCCTTTGGACATGTACATGAGCTTTGGGACATAACCGTCATCACCTTTGAAGAACTTCAAGAAAAGAGTCCAGAGGCTAGCATCAAATAAGTTGTCGATGAAAGCAAAATGACTTTTCATTGGCTCTGAAAGGATCTCAGATGGTGGCATAAAAAATTTTTTGTGAAACACCGGTGAGTTGCGAAAACACCGGCACTGGAAAATCTTACACCGTTGGTACCATCGCCAAATATTTTCCATCAATTTCATCCTTTGGACATGTACATGAGCTTTGGGACATAACCGTCATCACCTTTGAAGAACTTCAAGAAAAGAGTCCAGAGGCTAGCATCAAATAAATTGTCGATGAAAGCAAAATGACTTTTCATTGGCTCCGGAAGGATCTCAGATGGTGGCATAAAAAATTTTTTGTGAAACACCGGTGAGTTGTGAAAACACCGGCACTGGAAAATCTTACACCGTTTGAAGAACTTTAAGAAAAGAGTCCAGAGGCTAGCATCAAACAAGTTGTCGATGAAAGCAAAATGACTCTTCATTGGCTCCGGAAGGATCTCATTGTCAGATGGTGGCATAAAAAAGTTTTTGTGAAACACCGGTGAGTTGCGAAAACACCGGCACTGGAAAATCTTACACCGTTGGTACCATCGCCAAATATTTTTCATCAATTTCATCATTTTGACATGTACATGAGCTTTGGGACATAACCGTCATCACCTTTGAAGAACTGCAAAAAAAGAGCCCAGGGGCTTGCATAAAAAAAGTTGTTGATGAAAAAAAAAGAAATATCCATTGGCCGATGAACAATTGAGGAAAATTCTTTTTATTTCTGGAATGTATTCATAAACAACATACACTGTAAACATCCATGTTTTTATGTATTTATTAGTTTTCTGCTCGATTTTCATCACTCACGCAACTGAATACTTGGAATTTGTCGAGGTTTTAAAAATTTCTTCGATTCAAACAATACCGAAATCTCAAACAGAAACAAGTCATTTTTTAAAATATAAACATTTTTTGAACCTCATAATTTTTTTTCAACCTCATAACCGTCATAACCCTGATGACTTAACAGAATTCGAATTTAAAAAATATCTGTCAAATTTCACAGCCGCGATTTTTACAACCTCACTTTTTTCAATCTCACGACTACCACCAAATTCGTGACCGCGATCTTTATAACCTTTTCCAACATATCTGTCACTGTAATGTAAAAAGTCGTTTGACACATCAATCAATTGAACAGTTTCATCACATATCAGCAGATGTTTCTAGTTATAACTAGTGTCACTAGACAGAAACTGCGAGACGTCAAAAAGTGTGCGAAAAAAGCCACCTTTTTTTAATGCCTCGAAAAAATAAAAAATTAATATCTACAAAATGCGTTAGGTTACAGGGCTCTAAATAGTCACGATCGAAAGAAAAAAAATAAATAAAAAATACGTGAATGCGCAGCATCTTTCAAAACGCTGTAATTAATTAAATATCGTCGAAACAAATTTCAAGGATTTCAAAAAAACGTTCGACCAGCTCTGCTTGCTGTAAGGACTCTTGTAGCGACTCTTTTCTTCGACATAGTATAGACGTATATATAATAACGTAAATGTACTTGTCTCGAGTCGCTACCGCGACTCTAGATATGAAGACACCGCTCTTTGGGTATAGCTCGATCTAGGTGCGTCATAATCAATGTATTTATTTTGTAATATTTCATGCAGAAATGCGATAAACAATTCTTATATTTCCCATTATATGAGCTGTCCCTATTTAGGAAATGTTATTGAAACCCAAAGAAAAATATTCATAGAAATGAACGCTGTTTTCTCACCGGCAAAAAACCTATTGAATTGTCCCTTTTTAATATACTTTTTGAATGTGAAAAAACCCTATGTAACTGGGAATGAATCAGCAAAACAGAATAAAAATTTAATCTGAGTTATTTCATTGTTTCAAGAATCGGAAATAATGGGTACCGTCTCGTTATAATTATATGAATACTTATGGAATATTAATCTCTAAATTCTGTCACTTTCAATGGAAAGATTCGGTAAATTGGTTTAATATGACGGAATAAGTTTGATATGTTCTGATTTGTGTTTACCAATAAGAATCTATGTAAATTAACCTGTCAATCACTCCGCTTTTTTATAGAATCACCGTTTTTAAAAGTTAATTTGATGAAATTATATTCTTTTCTGAAGGGCAATCGGTTCCAATATAATTTTTCGTAACGGAATCAGTCTTCGCTATTGGTTTGTAGAGAAATATATAGTACATCAAATCAATAGGACCAATTATATTTTATCTGTTTGCAATCGTATTTGCCTATATGAATATATCAGAATATACCCGTGAATCACACTTATTTTCATTCACTTCACAATCTTGTAAAAGAAAACTTGTTCTCGGTTCTTTAAAAAGTTTAATGCGATTGTTTCCCACAGAACTATCCTATCTTTGAGTGTTAAAGACAAATTTTATTAAATGCGGCTGAATTCAGTGACTTCGAGATTCGAATGAAATTTTCAACAGAGAAAAAAGTTGCATTACATCGTTATAGATTTGCTTTAATTTTGTGCAGAATTTTTTTATTATATAATCATATTTCTCGTAATTCCTAGTCGAAACTTCATTGAATGGAAAGGCTCAATTGGAAAACCAAAAAGTTTCGGCCAAAGTGATGAGACAAGAAATCTTGTTACTTAAAAGTTTTCTATACATGAGAATTCTTTAAGATTTTTAGTCCAAAATTTTTTTTTTCAACACTTGGAAAATATCTGCAGCAGTCAATCGACGTATTTTGAGAAGTATCGGATTTTAGATTAATTATTAAGAGGCGCAACAGTTGTATGTGTGAACTTTTAATACACTAATATTGTTTTAGATTTATTTTTAACTATTTTTACCATAATTTGTTTTATTTTAAATGGGTGTGGTATTTTTTGCTCGCCCTTTCATCACAAGCCTCGGTAATGAAAAATATAAAATTATGGTAAATTTTTTTTTTTTTATCGGAAACAATTTCAAGGCATATTAAAATACGTAAAACTTGTTCCCCTCTCATATGATTATCGACTACGAAAAATATTTTTAAATATCATTTGAAACGTTTCGTTGCCGCGGGTACTGGGATCCAGCGACGCAGGCCTCGCGAGAGGTTTACGAAACTGAGATTAAAAGATGAAATTTCGGGTAGCTCGAGATGTAGTTGAATTCTGTTTGAAATTTGCAAAAAAAAGAAATTTACTCGTATCGCTCTCTCTCCTTACATTGGTTATTATAACATGCCTCAGGAGATATTGTCACGTCCATGTATGACCTTGACGATCATTCATCATAGGCATTCAATGAATGAGAGAGAGATCGATGCTAGATAACATAAAATCATCAAAAGAAAACAAGTTAAATTAATTAAAGATATAATAGGTTAAGTTTCACCTACCGACAGTGGATCCTGGAGGAGGAGAGACGAAATTGATGAGTTTAATTAATATTTTCTGATAAATTAAGCAACAATGACAGGCGGAAAGCCGAAAGAATGATAAGAGAGAATAATGATTGAGGAGGTAGCGTCGCTCGATCCCTGTGTCCGTGGACGATCCTTCGTGTTGGTGTGTGAGAACTCTATTATTCCCGAAAAATCGTATCGCTATCTCTTTCTGACGCACGCAGCCGGAGGATCGAAATTCCGATATTTTAGTTATGATTATTCGTTCACGAAATACAAAGATTTTAGTTATGATTATTTTCCCGAATATCATACGATTTTAGTTATGATTATTTCTCGGAATTCCGATATTCCGGCCACGATCGCTTGCACTCTTTTCAATGATTGTTGTAGTTATCGATTAAGTCGAAAACATTATGCGGCAAAAGATCGTATAGACGTGATTAATTAAGAGTAATAGTGCTCAGAGAGTTAATAAGCGCAGGGTGAGGATCAGACATGCAAATAAAGAAACACGGAGTCAAGCGTGATATGAAATGAGTGTTTATTGAAATTGTAGTTTGTGTCAAAAAGCCTGAGCTCGAAAAGTCCCAATTATGTGTGATATAAATTTATCGTTATTGACGATAGTCAAACGCTTGAGAAGCAAGCGGAACAACAAGTGCGAAAGGATTATAAATCTTTAATATCAATTTATAATCGTTTCTCATGGCCTTTACGATACGTGTTTGTATCTTTAAATACGGAGTGGCCGATGCTCCATATCTCAAAGAATATTAACTACGGTGTAGTTAACACTCGAAAAATTAATCAAGAGATAAAGTCCTATTCATCCGACGGATAAATTCCGTCCGCTGAGTCCCGGTTTAAGATGAGTGATAAAGACAGAAGGTCGGAAGTAGAAATCACGATTTCGGAGAGATTTAGCGAATAATTAGTCATACTAAGGTTCGAATTCTCGATTTTCCGATAAAACCTACCTAAGGTCACCATCTATTGCTATCTCTCAGAGTCTGACATCCAGTGCAATACTGGGGCATTCTAAGAGAGATAGGTCCTAACCACGATCTCAGGTGGAAGATAGGATGGAGCAATGCTCAGAGACTGGAGCATCGCTGATATTTTTTTGTGACTCGTTGAATATGAAGATGTTTCAAATTGTTGCGTTCAAGAGTGGCGATTTCGCCTGTGCGCGCCCTTAAATAGCTACAGGCGTGTGAGGAGAAAACTCCCTTCCTTAGTCATGATAAGGTCTCCCAAGTGGGAAAGGATGAGGAAGGGTGGACTACCGGAGTCAAGATGATTGAGTCACCTTCCTCCCCGATTTCACCCATCGTTTAGCTTGTTGTAGCGGTTACGTTGCTACGACATTCTAGGTGAGTATCAGGAGTCGTTATATCTAGGAGTATCAAGAGTGTCAAGGAAGTGTTTCCAAGACACGCGGGCGGGGTGTGCGTATGATAGGAAGGGCCGATTAGGCCGCTGGCGTGAGTCACTGACCGCTGATTTGGTCATAGTGAGAGAGAGAGGCGAGCGTAACGCGAGCGAGGCGTGGCCCGTAGCGCGAAGCTGCTGGCCCTCATTTGGCGGTAATTTGCTCTCGCGGATTCCTCCGCCCCTCTGGAGTCTCACCTCCGGAACGGTGACAGCCCTAGGGGGCTGTCCCGTTACACATTATGAAAAAACTCAGGTAAATTTTTAACAGTTTTGTCCAAATTTCCCCCGTTTTGACAATTTGAATCACGTCTCGAAGTTTCCGAGTTGAGCTGAACGTTTTTAAAGTGGACTTTCTAAGGCAAAGATAGAATAACTATGGAAAAAAGGAAAAAATATCGCACGAAACTTTTTCGAAAAATAAATTAAAGCGATTGCTTCCCTGTGGAAGGTACGACGGAATGTGGAAGGAAAATACGACGAATAAGTTGAAAACATTTACACAATCCATGGGTCCAATCGTATGCATTCAAAAAAAGCCGGAAACCAGCCACTGTGTACGGGTTACATAGAAAATATAATAGTGAGAAATATTCTACATAAGGGATATGAGGGTAAATTTGCCGTCTTGAAAACGCTGTTTGCAAATTTTAAATATCTAAACTTTTTGAAAAGTCATAAAAACTGTAGTGTACTGATAATTTTTGTCCGATGATTGAATAATTTTGCGCCGGAGTCAATTTTATATTGAATACGAAATTCTTCTATATCCACATTTTTTCCAATTAGATCGTATAGAAATTATATAACGGAATATTTCTATTGCCGCCAATCGAAAATTTGATGTAAATCCATGTGGAATCAATTTTTTAAACAAATTCATTCAAACCCATAAGCTCTTTGGCGGTATCTCATAAAAAATTTTATTCCAGAATTTTATATTGTTAATGATTCGAATTTTCAATAGGCTATTTATCAAAATTAACCAGTTGAAATGATTCACGAAATCCATAAACTCGAAAATTCTACTACTTACTGTTGTATATTTTTTGTAACGCGAATATGTTTATGGATTCCGCTTCCAAATGCATGCAATTGTCAATACAGCGCTTTCCACTCATTTTCGATTGGATATCGTAAAAAATGATACCCATTCAGAATTTAAATTTCAAACGTATTGTAATAAAAAATAAAAAAACGTATTGTGCGGCAAATTAGAATATTTCTCATACAGTAGTTAATAGTATGGGTTATTTCCAATTAATTAGAGTAAATAATAAAAGCTGATTCAAACACATTAGATTTCGAATCTGAAAAAATACTGTTCTCCTATTGACCCATTAATTTCGATTAAATGTGAAAGGGTTATTATCGGTTTCAATTAATTTATATAGGATTTCCCGAGTAGGGATCCTCTTTCATTGTGTCAGTAAGAAAAAAGCTACAAAACTGTATTAACATCAGTGACAGGAGAACTTTCATCGTGTTCCTTGCTATCATCAACGGGAACGGTTGATTTCTCATTGTTCTCAAGGTCATCAGAAAGGTTGTCAGAGTGAACTTCATTTTCTGAAGTAGAAGTCGCTACAACACCATCAGGACCAGCAGCACGACAAACTATGCATGAAGGAGTACAGGTTACAAAAATCAGGAGTTAAACTATACTTAATGGTTAATGTCGCTGAAGTTTCCAACGTTGGACTGCAACGAAATGGATGAAAAATAATAATTTTGATTCCCATATTTTTTATTTCACGAATACTTTCGTAAGGTAAAAAGATAAGATCTGCAAAATTTGGTGAAAAAATTTGTTCCGGAAAACACCTTTCAAAGGGGTTTAATTTTCGATATCACCATTGTAAGGCATATATGGCATACCTATGGGCATTCCCATCTTTATTATTTCACGAATAGCTTCGTGACGTCGAAAAAATGAGACATGCACGATTTAAAAAAAAAAATTCGTTCCTGAAGTCACGCTTCAAGGGGGTTGAAATTAAAAAATTTAAGTCATATACACCATATGGGCATTCCCATGTTTTTAATTTCACAAATACTTTCGTGAAGTTAAGAAAATAAGACACGCACGATTTCATTAAAAAAATTCGTTCCGGAACTCATCCTTCAAGGGAGTTGAAATTTCGAAATTTAAGTCATATGCACCCTATGGGCATTCCCATCTTTTTTATTTCACGAATAGCTTCGTGAAGTTAAAAAAATTAGACACGCACTATTTCATGGAAAAATTTTATCCGAAACTCAACCTTCAAAGGGGTTGGTATTTCAAATTTTCAGTAATATGCACCCAAACGCCATGAGCGGTCGCCGGCGTCCGCTCATAGATAAGAACGTTCCATTCGATTCTGATTCGAATGGCATATACACAACCGTCGGAAAGTTTCCGGACAAAAGTCGGAAAAAGTTGCCACACTCTTTTTCATGTTATTCCGTCGATAACGTAGATAAATTAATTTAATAAACGGCATTTTGAAGGGGAGAAATCCCATTTAATTTTGCTTTTTTTGAAAAGTTTTTGCGATTTTTTTTACGACTTGGACGTCATTTTGAAAACGACCATTTTTCGCCTTTTTTTTCTTTTTACAGAACAACCGCGTTTTCAGTAGAAATATTTTTTTTTTATTTCTTTGACCGGATCTTGAAAAGGCATAACTCAAGCTTCAATTTCGTTTTTTATAAAATCCGTTACGATTTTTTTTGAAAAAGTTATCATGTTTTTGGCGAAAAAAGACGGAATTCAGAAATTCCTGCGTAACACGAAAACTATCACATTTAGAAAAAAATCTTAAAGAAGTAAAAAGTTGCCTCTGAGATTGTTCCAGTCACTCGATTTTTTCTAGATTTTTTTTGCGAAATTTTTTTTTTTCATTGATTTGGGTAAAACTCCAGATCTATCAATTTCAAGAAACTCAAGAAAAAAAATTTATACTGAAAACGCGGTTGCTCTGTAAAAAGGGGAAAAAAAGACGAAAAATGGTCGTTTTCAAAATAACGTCCTAGTCGTAAAAAAAATCGCAAAAAGTTTTCAAATGAAGCAAAATAAAATGGGATTTCTCCCCTTTAAAATGCCGTTTATTAAATTAATTCATCTAAGTTATCGACGGAATAACATGAAAAAGAGTGTGGCAACTTTTTCCGACTTTTGTCCGGAAACTTTCCGACGGTAGTGTACGTGTAATGACAGAAAATAAGTATTTTTTTCAGAGTCGTGGGACTTGAAAAGTTCCGAGATTCGCGAACTTTGAAAATTTTCGAGAAATTAAAAAAAATAAAAAAAAGTCCTCCCACGCCCGATCATAAACACGTTTCATTCGATTCTGATTCGAATGGCATATAAGTGTAATGATAGAAAAAAAGTATTTTTTTCAGAGTCGTGGGACTGAAAAAATGCAGAGTACCGCGAACTTTGAAATTTTTAGAAAAATGAAGAAAATAAAAAAAATTCCTTCCACGACCGATCATAAGCACGTTTCATTAGATTCTGATTAGAATGGCATATACGTGTAATGACCGAAAAAAAAAATTTTTTCAAGAGAGTCGTGGGACTTTGAAAAAGTTGAGAGATTCGCGAACTTTTAAATTTTTCTAAAAATAAAAAAAAAAATTTTTAAAAGTCCTCCCACGACCCGTCATACACACGTTTCATTCGATTCTGATTCGAATGGCATATACGTGTATTGACCGAAAAATAATATTTTTTTAAGAGAGTCGTGAGACTTTGAAAAAGTTAAGAGATTCGCGAACTTTTAAATTTTTCGAAAAATAAAAAATAAAAAAAAGTCCTCCCACGACCGGTCATAAACACGTTTCATTCGATTCTGATTCGAATGGCATATACGTGTAATGACCGAAAAATAAGATTTCTTTAAAAGAGTCGTGGGACTTTGAAAAAGTTCAGAGTTTCTCGAACTTTGAAATGAACCTGAAAACGTACCGATACTCGTTGACATTTCGCTGCTCGATTGGCCGGTTAATATGCCATTCGTATCGACTGTCAATGTTTGTAGCCAAGCTTCGTCATCTACAATTATCAAAAGTATTAATGTAGTAAATGGAGTATTACTGCACCAGAAATGGAATTATACTATATCAAACCGTCAGCAAAGTTATCCCACGAGCAGAAGGCAAGGGTGGCAAGTCCAGGTTTTGAGGCAATATTTTTTCACTCTCATGTAGCGTATACTATTTTTAACTACATATTCCCGGAAAATTTGATTTCATATAAACGTAAAATTGGACTTTGTGTGGAGGTGTGGTGAGAAAAATTCTTCCGTCACATAATGTCGATTTACCTGATTTGGCTAATATCCGGGCGTTGTAAAATTCTTTCCCCCACTTGACGCGTGCCATACACCCGGAGACATTAACAATGTCATTCGATGACTGTACGCTATACGATTTGTCCTCAATCCAAAAAAGTAAGGAGAACATTTCGAATGTCAAGACTGAATGACTTTTTACATCAAAAACAAAACACAGCAAACGTCAACTACCACATATATGATTATTAATGCTTTTGTCCAATTCTATGAGGGATCGTAAAAAATTATTAACGATTCTCCAGTATTCAAGTGGAGTATGAGGAGTATTGGGAAAGTAGAAATTTAAAATTATTTTAAAAATCCTCGTTTGGCACAATAGTAATATCGAATATTGTAATAAATAGCATCAAGTCCGGGACGATTATTCAACTCAGGATCCGATACTTGATTAGCGATACTTGGCAAAAAAAGGGTGAAATATTCGAGAAATTCGTATTCCAACAATGACAAGTCTCAATACCCGATTATTAATAAATAATTAATAATTAAATAAATAATTAAATAATTAAATAAAATAAATAATTAATAAAAAAAATAATAAATAAATAAAAAAAATAATTAATAAATAAATAAATACCCGATTATTTAATACTTCATGCAAAATAAAGTATGAAACTATCGAATAATTGTGAAAATACTTACCAATAAAATAATCTGCATATCCGACCATCATACATACCATAGATAAGAAACCATTTGTGAACATTTCTCTCTCTCTCTCTCTCTCTCTCTCGCTAGTTCTGAGATATAATTATCGGATCGAGCATGTCATATTCATATTAAGAACTACCAAACCGACTTATTGATTAATTTAGTCGTTCAAATACATTTCTTTATTGATCCATCAAAATTTCTGATGTATCTACTTACTTATTCATCAATCCAGGTTCAAAATATGTTTTCCCTTATTCAGAGCTCGACGTTACTGTCGTCAGCATCAAATACGTTTTGAGGTGATTTAGCCTACCATCCAATTTTTTAATGAAAAAAAAATACAAAAGGAGAGACGACGACGAAGATTACGACGACAATGACGATGGGGACGACAGGGATGGGGGAAATGACAATGACGATGCGGACGATGACGATGACAACGACAGGGACAGGAAAAACAACGATGATGGGGACGATTTACGACGACATCAACGTTGACAATGGCGGGGACGGGGACGAGAGCAACAAGGGGATGACGACGGAAGCAACGACGGTGGCGACGACGATGTGAACGACAAGGACGAAGACGACGGGGACGATGAGGATGGGGACAATAACGAAAACGTCAACGGGGACGGGGGGACGACGATGACGGGGACGGGGATGGGGGGCAATGACGGTGATGACGACGGAAGCGACGACGGGGACAACGACGACAACAGAGACAACGATGACGATGACGATATGAATGACAGAGACGGAGACAACGGGGACGATGAGGACGTGGACGATGACAACGACGAAGACGACGGGTGTAACGACGACAACGACAAGGACGACGACGACAAGGACGATAACGACGATGACAAGGACGGGGAAAATGACAACGACGATGGAGACGATGACGACTACGTCAACGGTGAGGGGGGGGGGGGGCGATGACGGGGACGGGGACGACGACAGGGACGAGGGCGAGGACGGGGACGATGACGACGACAGGGACGGGGACGGAGACAACGGGGGGATGAGGATGGGGACGATGACGACGACGATATGAACGACACGAACGATGATAGGGACGGGGAAAATTACAGCAACGATGGGGACGATAACGAGGACGTCAACGGAGAGGGGGGGGGGGGGGGGCGACGATGACGGCGATGGAGACGACGACAGGAACGGGGACGGGGACAACGACGACAATGAAGACAACGACGACGACGACGATAATGTAAACGATAGGGATGGAGACGACGGGGACGATGTGAAGGACAGAGACGGAGACGACGTGGACGATGAAGACTGGGACGATGAGGGCGACGACAGGAACAGGGACGGGGAAAATTACAATGACGATGGGGACGATTACGACGAGGTCAACGGGGACAACGACGGGGATGACGACGGAAGCGACGACGGGGACAACAACCACAACGGAGACGACGATGACGACGACGACGATGTAAAGGATAGGGATGAAGATACCGTTTAATAGTTATCACCGTATAAAGATTAAGATGTATGGAAAAAATTATTTATTTTCGAGCTTGACAAGCAATTTTCTTCGTCTTATGCCAAAAGATCAAGTGAACCAGAAAAAAAGCTTGAGATAAAATTTTTTGGGCGGCTGCACAGCGTGCGTCGATTTCCCATAATATTAACACGTAGAAAAAACTCCGTTAAATAATCAAATCCCGGATTTTTCATAACAATAACACTTAAAAAAACATCATTAAATACTGTTTCACGTCGCCCGAAAAAAAAATTTTACAGATTTGCCTCCAACGTTATTTCTTAGCGAATTAAATTGACTACTGAAAAAGTTGTTGGAGACAAATAGCTCAGGTCAACCGTTTAACAGGTAGAACTGTTGAAAGGTTGCGGTGTATCGAAAAAAAATATTTTTTTACGAGAGAAGAAAAAAAAATCAACAGATTTGCTGGTAATCCATTTTCGTAAAAAATCAAATTCCCTACAAAAAAAGTGATTGGAGCCGAATAGCTCAGGTCAACCGTTTAACAGTTATAACTGTTTAAAAATTGCGATGTATCGGAAGAAATTATTTTTTTTCGAGCGAAAAAAAAAAATTAAAGAGATTTGCCGGTCATTTCATTTCGTAGAGAATAAAATTATCTAAAAAACAAGTTATCTGATCCAAATAGCTAATATGAAGCGTTTAATAATTGTACCCTTTCAAAGATTGGGGTAGTATGGAAAAAATTATAGTTTTCGAGTTCCACAATAAATTTTCTTCATTTTATGCCGAAACACCAAGTTAAACAGAAGGAAAGCTTGAGATAAAATTTTTTGGGCAGGCGCACCGCGTGCGTCGATTTGCCATGATAATAACACGTAAAAAAAGTCCGTTAAATACTGTTTCACATCGCCCGAAAAATGAATTTCACAGATTTGCCTGTAACGTAATTTCTTAGAGAATAAAATTTACTACTGAAAAAGTAATTGGAGCCAAATATCTCAGCTCAGGTCAACCGTTGAACAGTTAGAACTGTTAAAAGGTTGCGGTGTATCGAAAAAAAAAATTCAACAGATTTTTTTTTTCGTAGAGCGAAGAAAAAAAATTCAACAGATTTGCTGGTAATAAATTTTCGTAGAGAATCGAATTCCCTATAAAAAAAGTTATTGGAACCAAATAGCTAAAATCATGAGTTTAAAAATTCTAACCTTTCAAAGATTGGGGTGTATGAACAAAAATATTTTTTTTCGAGCACCACAAGGAATTTTTTCCATTTCATGCCAAAAGACCAAGTTAACCCAAAGGAAAACTTTAAATAATATTTTTTGGACGGGCGCACACCGCGTGCGTAGATTTTTCATAACAATAACACGTGAAAAAACATCGTTAAATACTGTTTCACATCGCCCGAAAAAAAAATTTTACAGATTTGCCTCTAACGTAATTTCCTAGATAATTAAATTTACTACTGAAAAAAATGTTTTGAAAAAACATAAAAACTCCCGACTGAAAAACTCCTTCACTTAAAGAAAACAGTATTAAACTTTAAAAAGTCTGAAATAAAAAAAATAGATGTCGGGATTTTCGTCTGGAGATGTTTCTAACCGAATCATTGAATAAGAAGTAAAGACATCTCCCGACGAAAATCCCGACATCTATTTTTTTTATTTCAGACTTTTTAAAGTTTAATACTGTTTTCTTTAAGTGAAGGAGTTTTTCAGTCGGGAGTTTTTATGTTTTTTCAAAACATTTTTTTATTTCACACTTTTTAAAGACAGACGCGACAGACGCGCGTCGGTCCGGATTGAAATTAGCAGCGCACAACGGTGTGAAGTTGGCGATAGTCGAGCATGACCTTATAAGGTCCCCTTTCGATATGGCAAAATGCGTTTGAATGTGAATATTAATGATTCCTAATTATTTTAGCGAATTTGCAATAGAATTGAACAAACTATGTCTAAGAACACTGTCTGTCACACATGAAAAGTATATCCAAAAAAAAAAAAAAACGAGCCAAACGAAAACGGGCCCGGGCGCAAACCGAATAATAAAAACTGGCGTGGACGCAAATCGCACAAACTGAATGAAACGCAAAAAATTTGCGGTTCGTTTGCAACTCTTTTCCGCGCTATGGGATCAACAAAACCTCAGAATTGAATTTTTTTTTTAAATCTCTAACGAGCTCAAGGTTTTTCTTTTCTATTCCTTATCTCTGATCACTTTTGAAGCCAAAGCTTTCGTTTTTGTATTGATATTTTTTTCGTTTCAAATTTGATATTTTCTTTTTTTTTAGATTGATATAATTTTTCTTTCCATTTCAAATTTAAAGTTTTCTCGTTAAATATTATTTAATTGTATTTGAACCTTCATCGCTATAATCGAATGATTAATAAAAAAAATAATTTAAAAAAAATGTTTGTACGTTGTTCATTGTTTTTTTTTCCCTCATTTCCAAAATTGTTGAACCTAGGGCCAAAATTAATAATAACAAAATTGTTGAACCTAGGACCAAAATTAATTAAAAAATAAAAAAATGTTTGTACGTTGTTCAATATTTTTTTCTCTTTCATTTTTTCCAAAATTTTTGAACCTAAATCCAAATAACAATAACAAAAAAATTCCATTTCACTTTCTGAAACTTTCAGCCACCTTTGTGCATTTTTTTAATGAACTCTCATCAGAATTAATTTTTTTATCTCTGTTGTTTTTATTCGGAGGTTATGTTCGAGAACAATTTCCATGTGACTTTTTCACGTTATCGCTTGATGTGACCATTTTGACACGTTTAGCGATTTCGACTCGACACAAACATCGTTTGGCACGTTGGAGTGAAACTAGCAACACACAACAGTGTGAAGTAGTCGATGATCGAATTATGGTCATGTTGCGATATGTTCAAATGATGTATAACATGAAAGTTAAATAAACAAAAAAGTTCGCGATGAAATTGGACATACTATAAATAAGAACACTGTCCACCACATATAGAAAGTTATGCCAAAAATTGGTCAAGACAATTATCATAGTTTCCGAGAAAACTGGCGACAAAGGAATATCCCCCCACCCACTGATCGCAGTGAAACGCATAACTCCCGTCTTTTTGCCCTACGGGCAGTCGGGAGTTAAAAAAGTTGTTGGAGCCAAATAGCTCGGGTCAACCGTTTAACAGTAAGAACTGTTTGAAGATTGCGGTGCATCGAAAATTTGTTATTTTTCTTCGGGCGAAGACAAAAAATGTGACAGATTTGCTGGTTATCCAATTTCGTAAAGAATAAAATTCCCTACAAAAAAAGTTATTGGAGCTGAATAGCTCAGGTCAACCGTTGAACAGTTAGAATTTTTGAAAGGTTGCGGTGTATCGAAAAAATTTATTTTTTTTGGAGCGAAGGAAAAAAATTCAACATATTTGCTGGTAATAAATTTGTGTAGAGAATCGAATTCCCTACAAAAAAAGTTATTAGAACCAAATAGCTAAAATCATGAGTTTAAAAATTCTAACCTTTCAAAGATTGGGGTGTATGAACAAAATTATTTTTTTTCGAGCTCCACAAGGAATTTTTTCCATTTCATGCCAAAAGACCAAGTTAACCCAAAGGAAAACTTTAAATAATATTTTTTGGACGGGCGCACACCGCGTGCGTAGATTTTTCATAACAATAACACGTAAAAAAACATCGTTAAATACTGTTTCACATCGCCCGAAAAAACAATTTTACAGATTTGCCTCTAACGTAATTTCCTAGAGAATTAAATTTACTACTGAAAAAGTTGTTGGAGCCAACTAGCTCAGGTCAACCGTTTAACAGTTAGAACTGTTTGAAGATTGCGGTGCATCGAAAATTTGTTATTTTTCTTCGGGCGAAGACAAAAAATTTAACAGATTTGCTGGTTATCCAATTTCGTAAAGAATAAAATTCCTTACAAAAAAAGTTATTGGAGCCGAATAGCTCAGGTCAACCGTTGAACAGTTAGAATTGTTGAAAGGTTGCGGTGTATCGAAAAAATTTATTTTTTTTCGAGCGAAGAAAAAAAGTTGAACAGATTTGCCGGTAAATTTTTTTCGTAGGGAATAAAATTCCCTAAAAAAAAAGTTATCGGAGCCGAATAACTAAAATAAAGCGATTCGTAATTATACCCTTTGAAAGATTGGGGTGTATAGACAAAATAATATTTTTTCGATTTCCACAAGGAATTTTATTAATTTTATGCCGAAACACCAAGTTCATCAGAAGGAAAGCTTGGGATAAAATTTTTTGGGCAGGCGCACCGCGTGCGTCGATTTTCCATAATAATACCACGTAAAAAAACTCCGATAAATATTGTTTCACATCGCCCGAAAAATAAATTGCACAGATTTGCCTCTAACGTAATTTCTTAGAGAATAAAATTTACCACTGCAAAATAGTAATTGGAGCCAAATAGATCAGGTCAACCGTTGAACAGTTAGAACTGTTTAAAGATTGCGATGTATCGAACATTTTTATATTTTTTTCGAGCTAAGAAAAAAAATTCAACAGATTTGCTGGTAATCCATTTTCGTAGGGAATCGAATTGCCTAAAAAAAAAGTTATTGGAGCCAAATAGCTAAAATCAAGCGTTTAATCATTATAACCTTTCAATGATTGGGGTGTATGGACAAAATTATTTTTTTCCGAGCACTACAAGGAATTTTCTCCAATTTATGCCAAAAGACCAAGTTAACCAAAAAGAAAGCTTGGAATAAAAATTTTTGGACGGGCGCACCTCGCGCGTAGATTTTTCATAACAATAATACGTAAAAAAAACATCGTTAAATACTGTTTCACATCGCCCGAAAAAAAATTTTTACAGATTTGCCTCTAACGTAATTTCCTAGAGATTTAAATTTACTACTGAAAAAGTTGTTGGAGCCAAATAGCTCAGGTCAACCGTTTAACAGTAAGAACTGTTTGAAGATTGCGGTGTATCGAAAAAAAATATTTTTTTACGAGAGAAGAAAAAAAATTCAACAGATTTGCTGGTAATCCATTTTCGTAGAGAATCGAATTTTCTACAAAAAAAGTTATTGGAGTCACATAGCTAAAATCATGCTTTTAATAATTCTAACCTTTCAAAGATTGGGGTGCACGAAGAAAATTATTTATTTTCAAGCTTCACAAGGAGAGTGTGGAAGAGTGTGAGAGTGTGTGAGGGTGAGTAAGAGTGTGTGAGAGTGTTTAAGAGAGTGCGAGGGTGTGTGAGAGAGTGTGAGAAAGTGTGAGGGTGTGTGAGAGCGTGTAAGAGAGTGTGAGGGTGTGTGAAAGCGTGTGAGAGTGTGTGAGGGGATGTGAGAGAGTGTTAAAGAGTGTGGGGGTGTTTCAGAGTGTGTGAGGATGTGTAAGAGTGTGAAGGTGTGTGAGGGTGTGTGGGCGAGTGTGAGAGTGTGTGAGAGAGTGTGAGGGTGTGTAAGAGTGTGTGAGAGTGGTGAGAGAGTGTGAGGGTGTGTGAGAGTGGATGAGAGAATGTGAGGGTGTGTGAGAGGGTGTGTGAGAGAGTGTAAAAGAGTGTGAGGATGTGTAAAAGTGTGTGAGAGAGTGTGAAGGCGTGTGAGAGTGTGTGAGGGTGAGTAAGAGTCTGTGAGAGAGTGTAGAAGAGTGTGAGGGTATTTCAGAGTGTGTGAGACAGTGTGAAGGTGTGTGGGCGAGTGTGGTCAGACAAGGTGAAATAAAAGTCACAAAGTCACCCGGGTGTTTACAGGCTCCCGATATATTAAAGACTTCACATGACCCCAGAGGAAAAAATCGAGTGGGTTCAAGTCGGGGGATCGGGGCGGCCAATCATGGACCCCGCCGCGTCCAATGACCCGATTTCCGAAAATTCCCCTCAAAGTCAATTGCGCCAAGGCACTCGTGTGGGCAGGGGCACCGTCTTGTTGAAAATGTGCCGTTCGCAGTTCGTCTGCCGTCATTCCTGCGCGAAGACACAGCGGACGAATACTTTCCTCCAAGAATCGGCTGTATTTCAGCGCTGTCAGATTCCCTTCGAACTGTGACGGACCAATCTGAAAATTTTGAAGTTCTTTATTACTCTATACTTTTTATGTAGTTTTCTGCATGCTCAGGTTATAACAATTATTTATTTAAAAAAAAATTTCATTTTATTTGAAAATATATTACCAATAAACCACCATAGATTCCAGCCCACAGATTTATGGAAGGAAATCTGTACTGGTGATTGCCTTCCATTAGGACATGTGGATTGTCTCGACTCCAGTGGTGAAAATTGTGGGTATTCCACGACCCGTCCCGGGCAAACGAACATTCATCGGTGAAAATTATTCTCGTAACAAATCCCGGCTCCGCATCCTCCGAATCCAAAAGGAATCGACAGAATGCTTCTCTCGCTGGATAGTCTTCGGGCCGGAGGCTTTGAACCCGAATATAGTGGTATGCGTGCATTTTGGCTGAGCTAAGGGTCCTCTGAACTGTCCCGTAACTGAGGCGCAGCCGCCGGGCAGTCGGACGGATACTTCTTTTCGGAGCGGCTCGAAACATTTCCAAAATACGCTCTTCATTACGAACTGTTCGGGCAGTTCGTGGCGCCCCAGCATCGGCATGATTTGCGCCAAATTTACCTGTATCTCTCAGGCGCTGAACGAGGGAAGCAAAGACCCGTCCATCGGGGTGACGTTCCCGTTGCGGATAACGCTCGGCGTACACTCGAGCAGCTTGTCTGCCGTTACCACCACATTCAGCGTAAATCCAGAACATGTCTGTATATTCTACATTGCTGTATTCCCCCATTACAATTACACAATTAAGCACAAAACGTTAAAGGTTAAAAATTTGCACTGACAGGACGTGAATCTCCACTAATGAACTCTTTTTTATTTTAGTCGATGCGTCGCTCTTTTGTTTTTCGTGAGATGCTTTAGCTATCGATAGCTTAGATAGCTATAGACAGCTAAAGCATCTCACGAAAAACAAAAGAGCGACGCATTTGCGTCGCTCTTTTGTTTTTCCATGGCTTTAAAAGCTGTCGAAAAACAAAAGAGCGACGCATCGATTAAAATAAAAAAGAGTTCATTAGTGGAGATTCACGTCCTGTCAGTGCAAATTTTTAACCTTTAACGTTTTGTGCTTAATTGTGTAATTGTAATGGGGGAATACAGCAATGTAGAATATACAGACATGTTCTGGATTTACGCTGAATGTGGTGGTAACGGCAGACAAGCTGCTCGAGTGTACGCCGAGCGTTATCCGCAACGGGAACGTCACCCCGATGGACGGGTCTTTGCTTCCCTCGTTCAGCGCCTGAGAGATACAGGTAAATTTGGCGCAAATCATGCCGATGCTGGGGCGCCACGAACTGCCCGAACAGTTCGTAATGAAGAGCGTATTTTGGAAATGTTTCGAGCCGCTCCGAAAAGAAGTATCCGTCCGACTGCCCGGCGGCTGCGCCTCAGTTACGGGACAGTTCAGAGGACCCTTAGCTCAGCCAAAATGCACGCATACCACTATATTCGGGTTCAAAGCCTCCGGCCCGAAGACTATCCAGCGAGAGAAGCATTCTGTCGATTCCTTTTGGATTCGGAGGATGCGGAGCCGGGATTCGTAACGAGAATAATTTTCACCGACGAATGTTCGTTTGCCCGGGACGGGTCGTGGAATACCCACAATTTTCACCACTGGAGTCGAGACAATCCAAACGTCGTAATGGAAGCCAATCACCAGTACAGATTTCCTTCCATAAATCTGTGGCTGGAATCTATGGTGGTTTATTGGTAATATATTTTCAAATAAAATAAAAAAAAATTTTAAATAAATAATTGTTATAACCTGAGCATGCAGAAGACTACGTAAAAAGTATAGAGTAATAAAGAACTTCAAAATTTTCAGATTGGTCCGTCACAGTTCGAAGGTAATTTAACAGCGCTGAAATACAGCCGATTCTTGGAGGAAAATCTTCGTCCGCTGTGTCTTCGCGCAGGAATGACGGCAGACGAACTGCGAACGGCACATTTTCAACAAGACGGTGCCCCTGCCCACACGAGTGCCTTGGCGCAATTGACTTTGAGGGGAATTTTCGGAAATCGGGTCATTGGACGCGGCGGGGTCCATGATTGGCCGCCCCGATCCCCCGACTTGAACCCGCTCGATTTTTTCCTGTGGGGTCATGTGAAGTCTTTAATATATCGGGAGCCTGTCAACACCCGGGAAGATCTCCAAATTCGCATCGATGAGGCCATGAGAACCGTGACAAGGGAGATGCTCGAACGGTGTAGTTCGAGCTTGCTGAGACGAGCTCGTTGCTGCGTCGAGATGGGTGGTGGCCATTTTCAGCAACTTCTTTAAACATATCAATCAATAAAGGATTTTTAATACCTTATTAATGCTTTGTGACTTTTATTTCACCTTGTCTGACCCCACTCGCCCACACACACCTTCACACTCTCTCACACGCTCTGAAATACCCTCACACTCTTTTACACTCTCTGACAGACTCTTACTCACCCTCACACACTCTCACACGCCTTCACACTCTCTCACACACTCTTACACATCCTCACACTCTTTTACACTCTCTCACACACCCTCACACTCTCTCACCTACTCTCACTCACCCTCACACACTCTTACACTCTCTCACACACCCTCGCACTCTCTTACACACTCTCACACTCTTCCACACTCTTCTTGTGAAGCTCGAAAATAAATAATTTTCTTCGTACACCCCAATCTTTGAAAGGTTAGAATTATTAAAAGCATGATTTTGGCTATTTGACTCCAATAATTTTTTTGTAGAGAATTCGATTCTCTACGAAAATGGATTACCAGCAAATCTGTTGAATTTTTTTTCTTCTCTCGTAAAAAAATATTTTTTTTCGATACACCGCAACCTTTCAACAGTTCTAACTGTTCAACGGTTGACTTGAGCTATTTGGCTCCAATTACTTTTTCAGTAGTAAATTTTATTTTCTTAGAAATTACCTTACAGGCAAATCTGTGAAATATCTTTTTCGGGCGATGTGAAACAATATTGAACGGATTTTTTTTTACGTGTGATTGTTATGGGAAATCGACGCACGAGGTGCGCCCGTCCAAAAATTTTTATTCCAAGCTTTCTTTTTGGTTAACTTGGTCTTTTGGCATAAATTGAAGAAAATTCCTTGTAGTGCTCGGAAAAAAATAATTTTGTCCATACACCCCAATCATTGAGAGGTTATAATGATTAAACGCTTGATTTTAGCTATTTGGCTCCAATAACTTTTTTTTAGGCAATTCGATTCCCTACGAAAATGGATTACCAGCAAATCTGTTGAATTTTTTTTCTTCGCTCGAAAAAAAAATAAATTTTTTCGAAACACTCCAATCTTTAAACAGTTATAACTATTAAACGGTTTACCTGAGTTATTTGGCTCTGAGAACTTTTTTTTTAGGGAATGTTATTCTTTACGAAAATACTCTAGAGGCAAATCTGTGAAATTTTTTTTTCGGGCGATGTCAAACAATATTCAACGGAGTTTTTTCACGTTTTATTATTACGGAAAATCGACGCACGCGGTGCGCCAGCCCAAAAAATGTTACAAGGTTTTTTTCTGATTAAATGGGTTTCTGGCATTAGATGAAGAAAATGGCTTGTGGAGCTCGAAAAAATAATTTCGATCCACCGCAATCTTTAAACAGTTATAACTATTAAACGGTTGACCTGAGCTATTTGGCTCCAATTACTTTTTTCAAGAGAATTTTATTCTTTACGAAAATACATTACAGGCATATCTGTGAAATTCTTTAATCGGCCTATGTAAAACAATATTCAACGGAATTTTTTTACGTGTTGTTATTATGGAAAATCGAAGCACGCAGTGAGTCGGTCCATATGTTCTTATCAGGGTAGAGAATACTCGTTCGGCTCAGGATATTTTATCGGAATTGCCAAGAAATCAACCATAAAAAATTTCAAAATCTCCCATTCCGACAATTAGAACGATCCCAACATATTTTTTTTAAACATATTCTGGTCCAAGGAACAGTGAAGTCATTAGTTACTTTTCCACAGCAGATACGTATAAGGAATCTTCCTGCCCATGACTTTCTGGTGAAACGACTAATTCAAATAAATCTCATTGGAGGGGAAGTAATTTGTTTCTTTATGGTGGTAGAGACTGATGAGAAAATAGATTCGTCTCCGACTTTCAGTATCCCTTGATATCATTCACAACATTCGACGTTGATTGGATCGGTACAAATTATGTTTAAATACGTGTTCAAAGTACTTGTCCGGCCCATCATTTTTTATTCAAACTGCTCATTGAAATAAAAATCAGGACTCTCAAATCAGGGAATTGAGAAAAATACGTCCAGATAGTTGAACTCCATTGTATCAATTGTAAGAAAACTTTATGGAATTTTCCTGTAATAACAAGGAATTTTTTTATCACTTGGGAGAATATTGGGATTCTATTATCCCTTGGAACAATAGAATATTCTGATAAAATTCAGTCAAATTTTCAGTCGTCATAATTATTTTAAACAATTCGTTTAAACAAATTATGACAACATGATTTCTACGTGTTTTTTCTCATAGACTACGATTTGATCAAATTCTGATTAGTTGTCATAATTCGTTTAAACAATTTTTTTTAACAATTCGTTTAAACAAAATTTCACAACAAGTTTTCCACGTGTTTTTTGCTCGTAGATTATAATTTGAGAAAACTCTGATAAGTCGTCATAATTTGTTTAAATAAATATATTCAAACTAATCGTTGAAACAAATTATGACGGAATTCGTTTAAATAATTTGTTAAAACGAATAATAACAACATTATTTTCACGTGTTTTTACTCATAGAATACGATTTGAGAAAATTCTGATCAGTTGTCATAATTTGTTTAAACAGATTTATTTATACCGAATGTTTAAACAAATAATGACAACCTGTTTTCTACGTGTTTTACTCATAGATTACGATTTGAGAAAATTGTGATCAGTTGTCATAATTTGTTTAAACAAATTTATTTAAACAAATTACTTAAACAAATGATGACAAAATTTATTTGAACAATTTGTTAAAACGAGTAATGACACTATGTTTTCCACGTGTTTTTACGCATAGATAACGATTTGAAAAATTATGATTAGTTGTTATAATTTGTTTAAATAAATTCATGCAAGCAACTTGTTCAAACAAATTATTACAACATGTTTTCCACGTGTTTACATTCATAGATGACGATTTGAGAAAATTCTGATAAGTTGTCATAATTTGATTAACAAATTAATCTAAAAAAATTTTGAAATCAAATAATGGCAACATGTTTTCTACATGTTTTTTCTCATAGATTAAGATTTTTTTACAATTTTAGTCAGTTGTCATGATTTGTTGAAAGAAATCTATTCAAACAAATTGTTAAAACAAATTATGACAACATGTTTTCCACGTGTTTTAACCCATAGATTACGTTTTGAGAAAACTGATCACTTTTCATAATTTGTTTAAACAAATCTATTTAAACAAATTGTTAAAACAAATTATGACAACATGTTTTCCACGTGTTTTAACTCATAGATTACGATTTGACAAAATTCTGATCAGTTGTCATAATTTGTTTAAACAAATTTATTTAAACTAATTGTTAAAACAATTTATGACGAAATTTATTTCAACAATTTGTTAAATCAAATCATGACAACAATTTTTCCACGTGTTTTCATTCATAGATGACGATTTGAGATAATTGTGATCAGCTGTCATAATTTGTTTAACAAATTAATCTAAACAAATTGTTAAATGAAATTATGACAACATGTTGTCACGTGTTTTTTTCTCATAGATTATGATTTAATAAAATTTTCATTATTTGACATAATTTGTTTAAACAAATTTATTTAAACAAATTGTTTCAACAAATTAAAAATTCACCCAACAATTCCGAGAAGTAAAGAACGAAATCTTCTTCCATTCATTTTTATATTTTCTATTTGGTACGATAATTATGTCTAATAAAGTACGGCTGTGACGTCAGAGTTCGACTCGAATCATGAGTCTGAAATTATTCTGTCTGTCCAAAAATGCCACGATGACAGCTGATCCCTTAGCATATCCGTGACAGGGGAAGCAAATGTCAGTTGAAACGACAAAAGTCACTCGCGTAAATATAGGCTTCGCGCGAAGTTGGCTCTCAAACAAACGACACCGTTCAATGCCTGCCTCAAGCCCTACGGCCTACAAATTCTACGCCACTGAGGCGTCGTCTGTCATGGCGGCAACCGACCTCCCGATTGGCTGAGAAAACCAAAATTCTATCGCTTCCCATTTAAAAACTACTGCACCGAAAAAAAAACGCTTTTGCAGTTTTGTTCAAAATCGCGCCCCGAATCTAGTATTTCTCGATGTACTACATATTCTGAATCACCCTGTATAAGGCGACACTTTCGACACTCGGGACTGACTATTCTCATACCTATTACCAGATCACTGCGTATCTCCCAGTATTGCACTGGCTATTACGCTCCTTACAAAATGTGTATCCTGGCATAGCGTCCAGCTAAACACATTTCCTTGGGAAAGCCCATCCCATTCCTCAAATATCGTATATCCTGGCATAGCGTCCAGCTAATACGATATTCTCTTGGCATAGCCCAGGCCAATCTAGTTATTAAGAATTTCTCGGCACAGCCCAGGCCAACATAATTATTAAGTATCTCTCGGCACAGCCCAGGCCACCTTAGATAGTAACTAACTCTTGGCATAGCACAGGCCATTATAGACAATAAGTATTTCTCGGTATAACTCAAATCTTTAATTATTAATAAATTTCATTATAATAAAAACTTAAGAATAATTCTTTATTTAACGTATCTCAGCATAGCGCTCGATTATCGTTCAATAAAGAAATCAAATCATATTCCTTTTTCCTCTGTGTCTCTCAACATTGCGTTTGATTATCACATAAGAAAAAGGAACGATAAAGATTATAAAATTAAGAAATTATTAAAAAGAAATATCACGATTCTCGTAACACCTTGTATAGTATAATATCCACACCTCGATACACATCCTAACCGATGATGAAAACAAACGCTGTCGCATACTGTTGATAAACAGATTTGCTTACGCGTACCTGAGGTTCTCCCTACCTTCTTCACAACACAAGTGCCTGTCTACGAATAATTCCTCTCCAGCTGGCCCGGTCACTGACCTATAATCTAAATATAGATTCGGCTGGCCACGGAATAAACATAAGTAAAAGGATTTATCTAGCATTATAATAAGAAAATTATATTATCGAAATCCAATTACGTTTCAACGTATACGGAAAATAAAAACAGATTAAAGCGCGCGAATAGAGCGCGCGTAGACGGCATTATATGCCGGTATCGTCTACGCGTTGAGAAACAAGAACGAGAGAGAACGCGCCATGCCATGGAAGAGGGAACGCGCAGCCGCGTGCTGTCTCTCTCACTCAGCGGCGCGCGAGAAGTGGGGGTAGCCTCGTTTAGCGGAGACTAGGTGACGCGAGGCAGGGAAATGTAGATTATTTTTAAAAGGACGTATGTCCCGCCCATTCGAGCGTGACTTACGCCTGTCTGCTCCCAAGAAAGCAGAGTATCCCGAAATGTTCGATTTTATTCGCTAAATCATTATATCCTAAGGTTGGCTGGACGGATTTACATGCAACAAAGACCAATAGAAAGAGAAAAATCGAAAAAAAATCGTCACGAAAATTAAAATTTTTTGACCAAACGGTTCGTCCGTCAGAACGGTTTGAAAACGCCATGACGTCATAAAACCGGCATATTCGAGTATATAAGAGTGCGGTAGGCCTCGCGCTGGCTTTTTCTTTTCCGTTTATTTAAACTTTTCTTTTATTTTTCTTTTAATACTTGGCGTCGAGACGCTACCGCGTCTCTTGATATTGAAAAATTTCCTAAATATTGAAAAAAGTCCTAGCACTAACTTGGAAATGCTAAAGGAACATCCGCTCATCAAAAAAATATTTATTCAGTTTAATACGCCCCTACCATCATCTGCAGCTGTTGAGCGATTGTTTAGTTTTGCGACAATGATAGTTCTGCCCAAATGGAATCGTTTGACAGACGAACATTTTGAACAGAGGGTACTTATGAAAGCTAATGCAGTCAAAGCGTCGCCTCCAATACCATTAATCATCGTCGAGATAGCAAATCTAAATAGTAGCCAATTGCCAAACTTGATTGAGTTATCGCCACTGCCCGACTAACAAGGAAAGTCACCTTAGTGTACCCCCACAACCTGGGTCGAAAAAATTACATTTTGTAGTTCACATCAAAGTATAAACCCTCACAAAAAATTAGCGGCCCACTCGCATATTTAAGGGGTGAAATTAATTCCTCAAAATCGGTGGTTTCCTCGTTTTTCGTTGTTATCTCCGAAACTAAAATAGATACGGCAAAAGTTTGAATGGCAAATTTATTCATTTTTCAGTGCTCTGCAATAATATGTAATCGTTAATTGTATAGCTTTTCGTATTTATTTTATTTTCATAAAAAAAACGTCTTTTTTTGTACATTTTTCTCTACTTTTCCATATTAAACCTAATTATTCCGATTCCAAATACAATCATATCAATCTACATTGGTTTTTTCCGGCTCAAGTGCTCATTAAGAGGAGTCAATTTTTTCAAACGCAAAAATTCTAATAAATTTTAACTGATAACATGTTTTCATCAAACTATGAGGTGGGTTTCTTAAAATACGTTTTATTTTTCTATGATATCCTATCTATTGTATTGAACACTGATATATCAGTAAAAGATAAGGCTCCATGTAATCTCGGCAAACACACGGCAAACACAACTGAGTCAGTTGTGTTTGCCGACAAAAAATCTTATAGTGTGGCAAACACAACTGAGTCAGTTGTGTTTGCCACACTATAAGATTCGAATGGGAGTCTGTTCAATGGATAACTTAACTCGATGCGATCACTACATAACCTTCAATTTCATCTTACTTGCAATGGTTACATAGAAAATATAATAATAAACTCGAAGAAACAAATCGTAAAGAAGAAAAAGCAGTCACCGAGACTCGTTGCAAAATTGCTACAAATTCAAAACCGGATCACAGTCAGAGAATCAGTGAAAACTTGATTGTTGACACCAAAAATATAAGAAACGACAGGATTTAGCCAGAGTGAGCGCCAGTTGAAGGTGTGCAACATGTCTCGTTTTTTGACACGGCGCATGGTGGCAGGTCGTCATTTCCTCACTTCTGGGGGAACGTAAAGATATATGGAAACGTGACTTTCAAGGACATTTTGAATCTGTACTACGAAACATGAAACGGAATCCGCTATTGTGTATCCTATTCTGGTGGACAACGAATAAAATAAAGTAAATGTAGCAGGGATAATGAAAGAAAATAAATCATGTACGTACTGGAAATCAAGGTCGATTACGATAAAAAATTATTGGATGTTTCGAAATTACATTTCTTTATAGTTAATTTGGCCAGCAAACAAGCATTTAATTTACAAAAAAATTTTATAATTATGAAAAAAATATAAGGAAAAATTTCTCCACGATGAAACTAGTTTCAAAAATAGTTATTGTGGTCAAAGTTTTTGAGAGAATTTTTTGAAAAAAATAAAAAATGTCCGACCTGCAGAAATCAACGTTTTTTTGCTTTAAACTGAAGGAAAGTATAAAAGATGGGCATCAGCTATTTTGTCGAGAAGTGCTATAAAAATCCAAGATTTAAAAAAAAAAGAAACTCAATTTGGTTTATTTTTCACAACTTTACAAGCGTTTGAACATAAAATCATCCAATTTCGACAAAAAATCATAACTCGTGAATAGATGGACAAAAAAATTTGAAAAAATTCAAGAGAGTTTCTTTCAATATATGCAACAAGAGAAAAAAGATTGAGCCAAATAAAAAAATGGAAGGTATAGAAGTGGCTGACTTGGCGTGGAATACCCCATATATATTGTAACGGGACAGCCTTATCCCCTGTCACGATTTCTGGTTTCACAGAAATCCTGACAGAGGGCGACAGACTGAGCGCTCTCGCGTCAGCGGAGCATCACCCGTACGCCGATAAGGCTCCCTCACCTTTCCATTCTCCTTCTCCTTATTTCTACCCACAAAAATTCATATTCACTCTAATAATGGAGCACTGATAACCTCTATCGAGGAAATACGCTTCTCGTACAATTAAAGTACGGTGACGCAATAGCGAGGCCTAGCCCGATTGCGTAACGAGAAGTTCGCTGTCCTTAGAGACGCCGTAGTGAGGCTCAGCCCTATGGCGTATAGAAGGAGGCGCTAACAGTGGAGCACTGGATGCTCATGATCCGGACGAGAGTAGTCGTTCTTGCTTTCTGAGTTCGAGTTATCTCCTCAACGGGCAAGACGGGGAAATCTGAAGGTGACTCCTACTCCTAGCAAAGACTTCGCCGGTCAGTGCACGAACCTGCACACCTCTCCACGAGAGAGAAGAGGATCTCAAAAATCCTAAGTTTCGATTTTTGAACAACTAACCGATGTTCAAAAATCATGAAACGTTTCAATATATATATATATATATATATATATATATATATATATATATATATATATATATATATATTGTAACGGTACGTTTACGACCTCACGCCGTTACGCGTGAATTCGAGCTTCTTATATAGTAAAGGAGCGGGCATGAAAGAAAAACAAAAGCACGATAGAAATTTAGTAACAAAAAAATAACAAAATTTTTATTCAATGTTGTTTGTGTGTTTTTGACATGTGTTTGTTTCCGATATTTTTCTCATATTTCACAAAACAATTACTACTTGTGTTCGCAACAAAATTTAATAAATTGTTTACTGACGATCTAATTCCGCAGAGAATTTCTAATTATTTAATTTGGCCAGTCAAATGATTTTTAGTTAATCGCAAATTAAATGGACCCGCAAAAATAATAAATCTCGCAAATGTTAATTTTCGCAGTTAATAAATTTAATAAGTCTCGCAAAATGTTTCAAATCATAAATTTCGCAAATTATAAATTTGGTAATAAGTTTCACAAAATGTTTCAATCGCAAAATAAAAATGAAATTAATCGGTTTCGCAAAATATTTCAATCGCAAATTATAAACTTCGCAATAAAATTAATAAGTTTCGCAAAATATTTCAATCATAAATTATAAACTTCGCAATAAAATTAATAATGAGTTTCGCAAAATTATCAATTAAATAGATCTCGCAAATAATATGTTTCGCAATGAACAAATTATAGATTTAATAATTAATAAGAATAATAAGTTTCGCAAAATTCCGCAAACAAGCAAATTTAAATTTTTAAACTCTTTTAGTTAATCAAATCGCAAATCATAAATTTCCTATGTCCCTGAGCTAAATAAGAGCGTTTTGATCAATCAGTCATAGCATTCTTACAAAATTTGAGAGAAAGCAAGATTTTGATTTACTGCTCAGAGAATACCGAATGATTGGAGTATCCGGAATCTTAGGGCCGAACGTACCCGAACTGCCCCAGCCCTCCAGACACGGCAAGGTAGGAAGAAAAAGGTTACAGGAAATATATCAGGGTTCTTGAGACCAAACGGAATCGCAAGGTCCCTGCCCCCCCGAACTAGATCGGATACACACAGGAAGAATCTGGTTTCCACACGGAATCGCATGAAACCCGCCCTCTTCACTGAGGTGGAAATTATTTTCTTGTTTCTCTGAGAGTATCTTTTCTAACAAGTCTGACTGATTGATATTGATTGCGTAATGCGGATCTGAGGTGCTCAATCTCAGACCGGCTAATGAATTGCGTAATGCGGATCTAGCGTGATGAGGACTAGACTGGCCCTGAGGCTTCTGCGCTCGCCCTTTTTATATCCGCGAAAACAATGGAAAATAATAATAATAATTGTGGCGGAATTCATTAACGATTCTCATTCGCTCTCCAGGATAATCTCAAACTCGATTAGTTTCTCTAAATTTCTTGATTGGTTAATATTTATTCTTATTAGAGCATTATTGGTCCATTTTCTGAGATATAATCCTCGTTGCGAATGAGAATCGATGTTTTTTCCGATTGGCTACTCACGAAAATTAATAATTGGCCGATTTTTGTGATTGGCTATACGAGAATACTTTTAATTGGCCGATCTTCGTGATTGGCCATGCTTGGAAAGCGCGCGAGTCTGTTTGAATTTGAATTCAGACTTAAAACTTGTTTAATAAAATTTTCTTCAATTATTCTCTTACTTTACTCTGAGATTTGTCCGATTTTGTATGCGCAATGTTCCTTATAAAAATGCGTTCAATAATTTATTCAAAGAGTTGAGTTTTTTAAGTGATTTTTCATAAAAACAATTTTTAGAGCGATCTATGCCGTATCGGTCGATATACGGGCCCGGACGCTGGCGCCGCGGTTGAGCGATGCGCGTACTCGCGCTCTACTGCGTCGGTACATTGGCGCGCGGTGTCGTTCGTCTCAATATATATTAGGGTGGTTAAAAAAAAATCGATGTTTTTTTTTCACGGGCACCTACGGAATATGTTAGTACATTATGAAAAAAGATTTTCGCCAAAATTTGGCTGCTGTAAAAAATTTTTTAGATAGTGCTCAAGCGACTTTTACCTATTTTTTTCTATTTTCCGTTGAAAATTGCGACATAAAATTCTTTTATTTTACTCTAATACTGGAAAGTGTTAGTGCTTGATGGCAGCGTGATGTGTTCAAAATCTTAAGGCTCTAGAAAAATTAAAAAAGCTGCCTCAAGTAATTTTTATACATTTTTTTTCAATCCTTGGATGAAAATGATGAGATAATGAAAACTCCGTCTACGAAAATGAATTTCCAGCTTCCTATTATAACGAAAGTCGTAAATATTTTATGGAACTACTTATTTAGACTTTGTTACGCCAAAACATTTTTGAAGCTACCTTGTGCGGATGGTTTTTATTTTCTTGTACTTCTAGCTGAGAAATATTTTAATAGCTGCCTCAAATAATTAAAAAAAAATGTTTTTCTCAATTTTCGGCTGAAAATCACGAATAAATCGAATCTTTCACTGCATACACTACCGACCAAAATTATGGGGACGCTAGTTGAAATTTCTTGACGCACTAAAAGTTGGATAGCTCAAACAAAAAAAAAGATATCCCAATTTTCCAAATGGCGTTTTAAAGGGGACACAATGTAGCTTCAATTTGCGCCTTGATAAAACCTTTCCCAATTTTTTTTCAGTCCGGTACATTCTTTTGAAGTTGGCCGTTTTTCAATCTTTCTTGGACCTTGAAAATCGCGCGCACAGTTCGTAGAAAATTTTCCCAATGATATTCACCATAAAGAACGTAAAGGGCGGAGTACTAGCATCAATTTTGTTTTTTAAAAAGTTGCGTACGATTTTTTTTTCGCCGCGTTATCAAGAGACTCGGTAGAGTCTCGGGACAAGTACATTGACAGCTCTGTCGTCTGCTGGCCCGAGGCTCGCCGAGACTATACTTTCTCTGAATAAAACGATTCGCGGTGGTGGGGGTAAATTTGGCATGTGATTTCGTTCAATTACGAAGCTCAGGAGTCATTTGATGGCTTGCAAATTGAACTGGAGATCAATTAGGAAATTCCCTTTCGATTGAGCTCGAAATCAGCATGATTCTTGGCGTATTTGCTGAGAAAAAACTTTGCACAGGGTCAACATTATGTAAAAACTACTAACACATTCAAGTTTTTGACGTGTCTGTATATAACACCATCAAAAGCCTCATGTCCTCGGGGCTAACTTCACGGCGGTGTCGCAGACTCACACCTCGCCGCTATAACCAAGAAAAGTGTGATCGGCTATATGTTAATTAGATGTTTTGACAGTGCAAAGTTCGGGATGTGTATACCATGTGCTAGACATATTCGTGGTGAATTAGTTAATTTTGTCATTTTCTATCGTGAAGTATTTTTATAAAATATCTACATTTATAAATTGAACAACCATCTGTCATTTTTTGATGGTATAAACAAACAGAGTTTCGACATATAACAAAGTGCCGGATAAATGAAAAAAAAGTTTATCGTCTAATGAAGTGCATAATATCTATTTATTTTATTAAAATTGGTGGTGTGGTGTCATTATATTAAGAAAACCAGACGTACATAATAAACGTCAGAAAAGTTATTCAAGTGCCATAAATATTGAAAAGCGTTTTTATTACCCAGCTGCGATAAATATATATAGGTTAACCTATAACTTGGAGTCAGAAATTTCATTCCGGGAACCCGCAATTATTGTATATATGTAATGATTCATTGATGAATTCGAATAAAAAATCATAATAAATGTGTGCTGATTAGATTTATTGTGTCATATTAGTGATTCGGTATGAGACAAGACTGTCAAGCATCTTGCTCGATTTTTCTTGCGTATGTATTTTGTTTCAAGATTTTTTTCTCGATTTATGACGTGAAGTTTCATGCTTATCTCGGCTCATAGCACGGCAATAAACAAGCGAGATCGAGCGAGATGCTCAAAATCCCTGTGGTATAACCGAGAAAATTAAAACCATGAAAACATCGATGAAATGATTGAAAAATTATCATGTCAACTGTTTTCGAATGCAAAAATAGATTTGCAAAACTTTATTGGTTTGATGCGAGTTCATAGGCAAAAAACAAGACATTCCATTGCATAAAACGTGTAATTACAATTTAAAAATATAATCGGATTAGGTTTCATTGCGATTTTTGTTCAGAGCTCTCGAGTCTCGTAAGAATTTTGGAAGAAAGGCCGCAAGTAAGCCATGAATTTAAGCACAATAAACTCTGGGCTGACTCGTTGTTAAGTCGGTTACGATGCTTACGAATTGTGAGCGATGCTTTTGAAAAAAAACGTTCAACGGGTACACTCGTAGCCTGGACACTCAAGAAATCTCTGGCCATCAGTGCTAATACGGGGAATTGCTTCTCATGCTGACACCACCACGCAAGAATATTTATATTTTTGTCAGCTCGTGGAAGACGGAAATATTCGTCTAGTTCTTTTCGCCAATTGGTAGTCAGAACTTGACTCGATTCATTCGATTCAAAAAGGGATCCCAAATCTAATACATCATCCAATGCAGTGGCGGTAACATTTTCAAAAGATTGCTGATAATCGATGCGGTTGTTGTCAGTAAACGAAGTCGCTTCATTGAAAACTTTAGTTTCATACACGGAGAAAAATGTTTTGTAAAAATTATTGTGCTGAGCGCTGCAAACAGGATGCAAATCGCGTTTACCGTTGATAATATTAAGCGAAATTGGGAATAATGATAACTATTTTATAAATTTCAAATTATGAATGATAACATTTATGATGTAGCACAGTAAAATTTCTGGGATTGCAGAAAAAAAAGTGCCCTTTATTGTAATTCGGTGTTCTTTTCTTAGACAAAAAATAAAAATCTACTGACGCCTAATCATTAAATGATAGTTGGGTGTGAAACTTTGTGAGGTAGCTAGTAATTTTTACTATGCCATCTGGTATTTTTTACTCGCTCCGATCCTAACACGAGCTGTGACTTTTATTTGTTAAATCACAGCTTCGTATGTTCTTTTCGCTTGCTGCGAGATTCTCGCAGTCGTTTTTTTTTTTCGTGTCATTCGATGACAGTTGTTTAATGTGAATGAAGGAAGTGCCGGGTTAGGTTGAATCTAAAGAAGAGAAGAATAAGAGAGATCTCCGATCTTGGGGTAAGTACAATTTTTAATTCAATACTTGGCGTCGAGCTGCTACCGCGTCTTTTGATTTATAATTTCTATCTGTATCGTTTGGTGCAAAAAAAAATCTTTATCATTTCTATTTTTGAGAAAGATCGAGAAAGATCGCGTAAGCAAAAAATATATCGAGAAAGCATGTATTCAAACATTTATTTCTGTTATCTTTTGTTTATTACAGAATAATGGTGAGATAGAAAAACTGTTTTATGTTTCATTTATGATCCTTTCCACCGTCAAAAATATCTCAAAAAGTTTAATTTATCCAGGACATTGAGTCGCATTTTCGAAGACCCGAAATTCTGGCAAACGTATGAAATCATTTTTTCCCATTCATCACTTAAATTTAGCGTTGATATATAGTAGTTCATCAACTTTTTCAGTCAATATACAAAATTTTATCAACGACTGGAGAAGGAAAAAGTGTGATTAAATATTACCAAGAAAACGGGACCCTGAATAAGACTACTCGAAATTTATTGAGCCGGCTGATTGTAAATGTTGAGAAAGATAAGCAATTAGCAGAAGTTTTGACGGTACCAGGTGTTACGATCATAGAAAAATTCAAGTAATTCATTATTTATCAAGAAACTCGGTAGGTTCTCGGGACACAAGTACATTGATAGCTATTTATCTGTCGTATGCTGGTCCAAGGCTCGCCGAGTATATTATCTCTGAATAAATCTTTGATTATTTCGTTGTAAACGGTGGCGAAAATGATATATTTTTATTTTGTTTTCCAGAATTAGCAAAGAAATTTTCGTTTCGTGGGCGGAGGACATATGGAAACTATTTCCCAACGAATGTAAATTCGTTTATTATTCTGAATTCAAATCAGTCCGCGTAGAAGTACGACAGGCTGATGGAACTTCAACAACCAAACGAAAAAAAATTAATGCGTCTGGCACTCTGCTCGAACATTATTATTATTTGATAGCGAAGTTGAAGAAACAACATTTACTGGAAGGAGGGACAAATAAAAGCATCGAAGAACCCGAAATTACCGGTAATAAGAAAGGTTTTTAACCTTCAGGAAATTTTGACTTTTTAACTTTTTTGGGCTATATAACTAATTCGTGAAATAAAAAACCTGTTTATTTAACTTTCGATTTGATATTAATGATATTTCATCGATTAGTTGTGGAAAATGACGCTGTCGCATGGCTCATGACTCACCTCGATCCACCTGACACAATCAAACATTTTTGGAGCATTTCGCATACAGCTCGAAAAACGAGATTGCGCGAAGGATGCTCAGTCCATGATTACTTTCGGGATTTTCCGGTTTTGAAAGGAGCACTGGGCGCTGAATTGGTAAAGTCATTAGAAATGAAATTTTCGAGCTTTACCGTACTTTATAAAATCGGCTAATCTCGAGTATAGATACGCTTCCCGTCCTGACCTGCCTTGTCAAAATTTTACTTTTTAAAATACTTGTTGTCAAGACGCTGCCGCGTCCCTAGATGCTGTAAAATGAGATTTGGATAGAATTTTACGTAATATTTTGACATTTTCCACAGTTGTCATCAGATTTTCAAATCATTCATCCGGATTCCGAAGATAATGTTTTCGACCGGTGGGACGTTGCAAGAAGCATCATAATCAAGTCCCTTGGAGATTGTAAAGACCTTAAGGGAATCGATTCTGGATACTTTCATGCCCTGCCTTCCCTTGCACAGGATAACGCGGATGCTGTTCTTTTTTATCTACTTCCGTATTTGATTAAACCACAACGTCGTAGCGGTGAAAAAGTATCAATTAGAGAAAAACAAGAGGCTTTTTTGATACACGCAGAATCAGCGGCTGCTATCGACGCAGCAATAGAAAGACAACGACAAATTTGTCAAGCTACAGGTTCATCGCTCCAACCAATTCCAGTTCTCGTTGGTTCATTGGTGAACTTGGAATCGTTTTATGTTTATATTAACGATTCCTTGCAAAATCCTACGATCTATCAAACTTCGTCAGTATTACACGCGATAGACTTGACGTTCAAAGTTATTTTTGCCGTTAATTGCTCATATCGAACCAGGGCAGAACCGATTTGGGTATTCATTCAGAAACTTCTTTATCAAATTGATTTGCCAACAGACAAATGCAGCAGAGAAACCTTAGCACTGATTGCGAGAATTTCTCAGGAGTATAATAAAAGTTTAGAAAATAACACTGAAAACTGAACGGATCATTAATAATGTTCGCTTGCAACGTGTGCAAAATAAATTTCCTATGTTGTAAAAATTACAAGAGCCACGTTAAACTAAATCATTCCACTTCAAACAGATTTCCATGCGGTGAAATATCTTGTTTAAGAGTTTTTACAACTTTCAATTCTTTGCGATCCCATATGGATAAAAAACACAACGATTCAGGTTTTGAACCGCCAAGAAAAAAACAAAAGTTAAATTTACAAAGGGAAACGCTCGAGACTATCGGAGAAGTTGATGATATTCTACATGAACCCGAAGAGAATAATGATGATGGTGAATTGTCTAATACTAATTCAATACCGCAACCAAAACCTACGATCTCTTCAGCGGCGTGGCTTCAATTTGTTGCCAAAATATATAATTACCCTGATATATCAAGAACTCGCTCAATAGAAATCTTCGATGATGTTCGAGATTTATTGAAAAATGTTTTAGCCGAAACCACAAACACCGTTTCCGAGATTTTAAATGTTGATGCCTATGATTCAAATGTCAAAACGTATAAAAACACTCTCATAAAAATTAAAAACGACATTCATGATTATTGCGAGTCTCTTGACGTTCTGAATACAGAACATATGATTTTCACGCAATTAAAAAGACTGAAAACTTTCATCCCACCTGAATCGTATCTCCTGGGGGAACGAAAAGATTTCCGTCAACAGGACGGTATAGTTGGCTTAAAAATGATACCTGTGACTGCCCAATTTATACCACTTCGTTCGGTTTTCAAACAATTCTTTGAATTACCATCAATTTTAGAGGAGACATTACAATACATCGATTTCTTGAAAAACGACACCACAATAATTTCGAATTTCATTCAAGCAGAACTTTGGAAAAAGCTTAGTGCAAATGATGCGGATAAACTAATCCTTCCCCTTTTTTTATACTTCGACGATTACGAGAATAATAATCCATTAGGCAGTCATCGAGGAATATCCAAGTGCGGTGCTGTCTACGTTTCGATACCGTGTTTACCCCCGAGATTTCAGGCTAAGCTCGAAAACATTTTTTTGTTTATATTATTCAACACGTTGGACCGCAAGCTTTTTAAGAGCGCCATAATTTTTTCCAAAGTCAGAGATGAATTAAATTTTCTCGAAAACACAGGCATCATTATTAATCTTCCGAATGAACAAAAAAAAATATTTTTCAGACTGTCTCTAGTTATCGGGGATAATTTGGGTATACATTATTTATTGGGATTCACTGAAAGTTTCAATCAGAAAAAGTTTTGTCGATTCTGCTTAACGAATAAGATTGATATAAATAGATTTGTTAAAGAACATGAATGTTTATTACGCACTGAATCCAATTATGAAATGGATGTGGAGAAAAACGATGCAAAAGAAACAGGAATAGTAGAAAGATGTGTGCTGCAAGGTGTTGGGAGTTTTCACCCGATAACCAACATTGCTGTCGATGTAGTGCACGACGAATTAGAAGGAATTTGCCGTTATGATCTTGGCCGCATTTTCGATTACAGCAGAAAAAATAAATTTTTCACGTTGCAAAAATTGAATAACCTCATCCAAGGTTTTAGTTATGGACCCATAAAAAATAAGCCTCCCGAAATTAGGGCGAATAATATCAAGGACAAACATATTATTATGTCAGCATCGGAAATGTTCAATTTAGTAATTCATCTACCGATGATAATTGGGCATCTAATTCCAGATAATGATAAAGTAAGGGAACTGCTCTTGTCAATGCGGAAAATCATTAATCTACTCATGAGTTATGAAGTAAACGAAAATGCTCATATGATTTTAAATGTTTTAATCACGGAATATTTGGAATTATTGATTACAATTTTCCCCGGTTCATTAAAACCGAAGCATCATTTTTTGATCCACTATCCAAGAGCATTGCGCCTTTGCGGTCCACTTTGCAAAATATCGACAATGCGATTTGAAGCAAAACATCGCGAGGGTAAAATATCATCGCACGTTGCTATAAGCCGGATAAATGTTTGCAAAACTATCGCTACCAAGCATCAACTTCGGCAAAATTATCGTTTTTTAATAAAAAAAACTGTTGAAAAAATTATTTACGATCGAGAAACAGCCAAAACTATTGCACTAATTTATTTGAACGGATATTCCGAACTGTTCAACTCGTTACCGGTATCAATAAAAAATTTAACTAATATTGACATTATTAAAAGAGTGCAAATTGAAGAAAAAAAAATCGAAACTGGCGGTATCATTATGATCCCCAGTGAAGATGGACCTGTCTTTCATATTGTCGATACGATTATTGTTGAATCTCCTTCCAAATTCTTTGTGATTGCTAAAAAACTAGTATCTGTCGTATTTGACGAAAATACCGAAAATTTTCGCTTGAATAACAAAAAATACTCCTGGGAAATTTTACACATCGGCGACATAATTACCTGTACTTTAACTACTTTGGTACGCTCATGTAACGGTATTGAATACGTTGTAAAGATGTGGTTGTAGTTGTGTTGATGAATAAAGTGATGAAAAATTAAAAAAAAAAAAATTTGTTCATGAATTTCTTCATTATAAAAATAATATTATAAATAACAAGAATAATAATAATAGTATTAGTAATAATAATAATGAATAATAATGATGATAATAACAATAATAGTAATAAACTGCACGAAATTTTCCAAATCGCAAAAGAAGCTTTGCCATAAAGATCGGCCAATTTTACTGTGCTAGACCAGTATTTTTTATTGTGTTCGTACTATCAACTTTAACTTTACTTTTTGGTGACATTCATATGGCTACTTATGTTTTTTATAGTGCCCGAAGATCACACACGCTTTACAAAAAAGCATGGTAAATTTAACCAGAATTTCTTGATAGTTTTAGAAAACATTTTTCTCCGTGTAATATTTTGTCCGATATATGGATTCAAATCGTTTAACTGATTCTTTGGCCATTTCCTTGCCCCATGTCGTTCGCTGAAATGTTTCCAGCTTGTGTCGCGGGTCAAGCACGAGTACAACACAATATACCCAATTGGCCTTAGTATAGTGTTTTACCAATTTGTCGCGAGCTGCAATTGCAGCTTCACGAACAATACTCAAAGCGCTGTTTTCTGAATCTTCATGCGTTTTGATGAATAATTCGAGCTTATCGAGCATCATATTGACTCCGATTACGACGAGCGGTAAGGTTGCGTATTTTTCACCTCCCATAGCAGTAGATAATACTTTAAAGTGTCGCAAAAATTTGATTAAAACCGTAAGAACAGACCACTCCATTTCCGACAAACGGTAACTGCGTAGGACATCATTATTTTCGCGGATTAAATTTAGAGCGGATCTCATTTGCAGCGCGGAGTCAATCATATCACAAACAGAGTTCCACCTTGTAGCCACTCCGAGATTAGGTGTGCTCATTCGCGAATTTGTCGTTTCGCAGCATAATTTGAGCTTATTGGTCCACTGTTCAGAATATTTTATTTTGCGAAAAACGGTTTTCAATTTTGTCAGTACCTTCGTACAGTTTTCAAAAACTTCTTCATCATCTTCAGATTCAGTTCCATCCGATTCTTCGTCACTGCCTTCGATATTTGACTCTACTGTTCTGAGCATGTCATTAACGGCTAAATTAATGACGTGCGCAAAACACCGAAAATGTTGATTAATGGGGTCGAAATGTATTTTCTCTGCTGCCATGAGAGGTGCCAATTCGGTCATAAATTTAGTATTTGCAGATGCATTGTCGAGCGTAATGCCTTGTACTTTTGAGAGAAGATTCCATTTTTTCAAAGTATCGCAAAAAATTTCAGCAATATCTCGGCCAGAATGACGACCGCTGGACGCTGCAAAATCGATTACCATTGCTTGAATATTCCATTGCTCATCAATAAAGTGAGCGGTCACACCATAGTATGATTTATTTGCTATGGATGTCCAGCCATCAACGGTAAAAGAAATATTGGAAGTGTTTTCATTCAAAATTTCCAGCACCACCTTTTTCATAGCAGAAAATCGTTTAAGAATTCTCGAGCGAAAGTTATCATGTTTCGGAATTACGACGTCAGGGTGAAGGTATTGAAACAAATCTTGGGTCGATTGATCATCGAAGAAATTGAAGGGGATATATTTTTTTGCAGCCCAGTCGATCAGCATACTATCGAATTTTTCTTGCGAAAACGTTACTCGATTTTTCTTTCCGGTCTGAAAATGCATTAAACATTGCATTGTTTAAATGTTATATTAAGAAGATTTAAAAATTCAAGGTAATAGTCTCCAATCCTATCAAACGTTGTCTATGAAAAAAAAAATTTCAAAGCGAGAATGTTGACTGAAAAAAAATAAAAAATGCAAAATTATAGGATTTTTGGGTATATAAAGGAAAAAAGAAGGATATAGTCGATAATTTTTCAAACTCAAAGTGTCTTGAAAAACCCTGAAAATTTCAAGGCGCTGTGATTTTTTTTTTTAGTGCCCCAAAATATTCGAATCTCTCATTTCTGTCGAAAGTCACCATAATGAGCAATTTTTCAATTTTTATTCATTTTTCCAACTTGAGTAAGTTTTTTTTTACGACAACCCAAATTTCTTGGACAAAAAAATTCTTTGACGAAAAAAGTTTATTTTTTCGACGCAAAAATAATTTAAAATTTTTTATTTTTTTCAATATGTATACTATGCTTGTAAAAAAAAAATATGCTCGATTTTTTTACAAGAAAAAAGCATTGTAAACATAATATTATATTATGTTTATATAATATAAGAAAAGGAATAGGACCACTTGGGTCCCATTCCTTTTCTTATATTATCGAGGTGGTATTCCATTCGAAAAAAAATCACTTGAAACATCTCAAATTCGCAAAATCTAATTTTTTTTTATTTTTTATACCTCCGAGAGGCTATGTCCGTTTTGCCCCGAAATTTTATTTTTACGAAATCCGGGGATCTAGGACCGGAAATCGATTATGGGACTCCAATACAGTTCAAACATCAAATATACTCCAGCACGGTGGACGCAAAGTTCATTTTTTGCATGACCCAATAACATGGCCTAAATACGATTTCAAGATTGGGCTCATTTTTCTTTCTTACATGCCAAGGAATGGGGTTCTAAGTGGTCGCGTTTCTTTTCTTATATTACCGAGTTGGCATTCCATTCGAAAAAAGTCGCTTCAAACGTCTCAATTTCGAAAAAAATTTTTTTTTCATTTTTTATACCTCCGAAAGACAATGTCCGTTTTGCCCCAAATATTTATTTTTTCGAAATTCGAGAAACAACGACTCGAAATTAATTTTGGGACTGAAATATAGTTGAAAGACCATATGCTCATCGATTAAATTGGCTTACATCGTTCACATGTCCGTTTTGCCCCATAGTCCCCTATAAGCATGACGTACACTACCGCCGAACTGTTTCTTTTCACTTTTCAATTGACCATTCGATTGCGTTTTTAAATAACTTTTTTCCCTATTTCTGCGAGCGTATTCTGAGGTCCTCAGCTTTAATTTCGTTTGTGGGAAAGTTGAGTACGATTTTTTTTCACAGAATTATCTCATTTTTAGCAAAAAAAGACACAACAAATTTTCAGAATTTTATCATCATTCGCAATTTGGGACTCAACATCCTCAAGTTACAAATTTATTTTGGAACGAGTTTCGTGCTAATTTTTTTGCAAAGTAATTCGGTTTTTGACAAAACAAAGACAGAATTAACAAAATATCGAGGAGCACGAGCAATATTAATTTTAAATTTTTATTTAAAATTTGTAACTTGTAAATTTAAAATAAATTTGTAACTTGAGGATGTTGAGTCCCAAATTTTGAATGAATGAACTTTACTAGTAATGAAGCGAAATAATTACCCTGGATGATGTCCCTATTTCTGTGCCATAAATTTCCGTGAACAATTTTGAATGTTCTCGCTCCAAATGTCTTTTTAGCCCTGTCGTATTTCCGTTCGTCATTTTTATGATCTTTGTTCCAGAGCATATTTTGCATTTCGCAAATTTCATATTATTTTCGTCCAAACTTATTTCAAATGCCTCAGCTCGAAGTTGTTTGGACGAAGATGATTTCGAACTGATATTCATTCGAATATCAGCGTTCAAACATCTTTCCACTTCTTCAGTAGAACGATTACTCGTACCCGCGACTGTACTTTTCTCCAAACATTTCCGTTTATGAACCTCATTGTCCGTTTCTCCTTGGCGCTTCATTTTTTGCCTTTTATAATTTCCTGAGAACAGTTCTCTAAAATAGGAAAAACTCGATAAACAAGATTGACATGCAATCTCGTCTCGAATGTCCAATCTCGAATAAATGCGAATCGCACGATCGAGACGAGATGTCATCTCGACTGTCCGATCCAAAAACAAGAAAACATCTTGTTCTATGCATTCTGTCAAGATTCGATGACACATTGATGCTCAGTTGCATGAGTACAGTCTCGATATCGTCAATTCTCGTCTTGTCTCGCTTGCCGAATCACTATGTCATATTTTTCTTTACTCAATTTGGTCGTGCCCTTTAGTCCATTTATTTCCGCATCGATACGCAGTGTACGAATGCCAAGTTTCACCAGTTTGTTGGAAAATGTGTTTGCTGTGCATTTATACTTCTCCGCTTCCACTGCGGTAACATAAGTTGAAAGATTTGTTACAAAAAGTCTTTATAGTTGCTCGCTAATTAACAGAATTAAAATGTTTCTCATTGTGACCTAATGGATACACCCGAATTTTAAGAAATGTTTTGGGATCAGTGTATGCTAAGTTATTCAGTTTTCGCTCAGGTTGTGTATAATGAATTCAAAAAGTTGTTTTGAAAAGTCTTCGGGTGCATTTTTTCTGATAGTATCAGAATTGGTATCGGTGAGATGGGGCGAGCACCTACAAAGTTTCACAACTTTATAAAGCGATGTGTACGTTGAGAGTCTTCCCACTTTTCATCTCTTATTGTAGCATTATTGGTTGATAAATTCATAATAAAAAGTCTATGGCTGCTTACTTTTCGATGCGCTCAAAATTTTATCTGCGAGTAGCCACAGAAACAACAGAAATTACTGAATTTCGTTCGACCCAATGTGCACAATATTCATTCCCTTTCCTTTTCTACATGTGTCATAATGAATCCGAAAAGAAGATTTCAGGAAGTCATCGGGTACTTTTTCTTCAGTAGGATCAAAATTTGTATCATTGGTATGCAGCGGATACCTATAAACTTTGGAATTTCTGTGAAGCGACATGTGTACCAAGTATTTCCACTCTTGGGCTCCAAAACTGTGACATATGAATTGGAAATCTTGTCATAAAAGTTTTCAGCGGCTTGTTCTTGAACAGCTAGGATCTAAATTGCTGTCTTTGAAACCCCATCAATGCCTGAAAAAGTTTTGAATTCTGTTAGACTTGAAGTAAGCTGTGGTTTTTGCTTTTCCTCTTTAGTACTGGCATGAACAATTGAAAAAAGTTGTTTTAAATGGTTTTCTGCTGTCTTAATTCTATTAGCATCAAAAACTAGATAATTGGAATGCAGCGGACACCTGCAAACTTCGGAATTTTTTTGCGACAAAGAATTGTCATAGATTTTAACTTTTTCTTTCTAATTTTAGCATTATGGATTGAAAAATTTATTATAAAAAGTCTTCCGCTGCTCATTTTTGGATAAAATCAGAATTTTTTTTCTCAGAAATCTTAAGAAAAATGCATAAGAAACTTTGAAATTTTGTTGGTTCTAAAGTGCACTATGCTTTACTCTTTTTTACTTTACTTTCCTCATAATATATTTAAAAAAGCTAATTCAGAAAGTTTTTGGATGCTCTGTTTCTGATGGTATCAAAATGAGTTTCATTGGAAAACAGCGGATATCTACAAACATGGACATTTCTGTGAAGCGGCTTGTGTGCCAAGTATTTCCACTTTTTGACTTCGCTATGTCATATGAATTGAAAAATTTGTTACAAAAGTCTTCGGCTACTTATTTCCGTTGAGCTTGAAGTGCGCTGTATTTTTCGCTCTCCCTTTTTAGTTCTGGCATATTAAATTCAAAAAGTAGTTTTGAAAAGTCTCCCTCTGCTTTTTTTCTGTGAGTATCAAAATGTACCCTACCGTCGGAAAGTTTGCGGACAAAAGTCCGAAAAAGTTCCCACACTCTTTTTCGTGTTATTCCGTCGATAATGTAGATAAATGAATTTAATGAACGGAATTTCAAAAAAGAAGAATCCCATTTGAATTGGCTTTTTTTGAAAAATTTTTGCGATTTTTTTTACGACCAGGACGTCATTTTGAAAACGACCATTTTTCGTCTTTTTTTTCCCTTTTACAGAGCGACCGCGTTTTCAGTAGAATTTTATTTTTCGAATTTCTTTGACCGGATCTTAAAAAGGCAAAGATTAAGTTTCAATTCCGTTTTTTTGTTCTTTCAAAAAAAAGTTATCATGTTATCAAATAAAAAATATCAAAAAAAAAAATAAAATTCAGAAATTCCTGCGTAACACGAAAACTATCACATGTAGAAAAAAATCTCAGAGGAGTGAAAAGTTGCCTCCAAGATTGTTCTAGTCACTAGACTTTTTTCAGAAAGTTTTTTTTTTCATCGATTCTAATCGAACTCCAGGTATGTCAATTTCCGTAATTCGAAAACTATGGGTTTTTGACCAGAAGTTCAAGTACAAGAATTTTTTTTTCTTTATTTCAAACGTGTTGGAATTTTTTCCGATTATTTTTCAAGTTTTTCAATCCGACGATGTTTATTTCGAATTTGGGATTTGATTGAAATATTATGGGGGATAAAAGTTTTATATTTCAATTTGAAAAGGTTTTGAATTTTTAAAGCCTCGTTTCTCCACTTACTGATTGAACTTGTGTCGTGAAAGAATTAATGAAGGGAAGCCGCCGTATATTTTCGAGAGACTCGTTGAAAGGATGCCGCGTATAGTCGAAAAAGTGCCGAGTACCAAAGGCGGTTTATTCGACGAGAGACAAGTTTAATCGGTGAGAGATGAAATTAGTCTACAAAAATTGAAAACCTCTCGGAACCGAAATATAGAACTTTTATCCCTCATAATATTCCAATCCAATCCCAAATTCGAAATGAACATCGTTGGATAAAAAAATTCGAAAAAAATCTGAAAAAATTCCAACACGTTCAAAATAAAGAAATGAACTTTTTTGTACCTAGACTTTTGTTCAAAAGCTTTACCTTTCTAAGATCTGGTCAAAGAAATACGAAAAAAATGTTCTACTGAAAACGCGGTCGCTCTGTAAAAGGGAAAAAAAAGTCGAAAAATGGTAGTTTTCAAAATGACGTCCTAGACGTGAAAAAAATCGCAAAAATTGTAGGAGGCGAAATTTGTTACATATATAGTACATCAATAAATATAGATCAACACGAAATCAATATAAAAAACAATTGCGAGCGCTCCGTTACTCGATCAGCAATCGGGGTAGCATAGAAAAATAAAAAACGAGCAGTTGAAAACAAGACGTCGCGAAGTCAAATCGTGTGCCAAGAGGCAAAAGAATTTTCTTTCATTCAATGATATTATAATAATTCTTTGTTCACTATTAATAAAATATTCTCATCACATAATCTCGATCCTCATTTATTCAATATCAAACTACAAAATTTTTCAAAAAAAGATAATAAAAATGGAATTTCTCTCCTTCAAAACACCGTTCATTAAATGAATTTATCCACATTATCGATGGAATAACACGAAAAAGTGTGCGGGAACTTTTTCGGATTTTTGTCCGGAAACTTTCCGACGATATAGTGTAGAAAACCCAAAAATTCCCCTAGGGAAAAAAAAGGTAGGGACAAGTACATTGATGGTCCCTCGTTTTCTGATGATATCAAAAAAGTATAAAAAAAATTCTATAAAAAACATCATGAACCTTACTGAAAGTGATTTCAGCTCAATTGAAAAAAAAATCATAATTCAGCAAAAAACATTATTGAAAAAATATAAAAATATAAATCTGTAATTATTTTGTAAAGTGAAAAAAATTCTAATAAACCGTGAGAAAATCTTAAATACACCACTCGAAAACATTGCAGACGTAAATAACCAAAAAATTTCACTTGAAAACATTTTAAAAACCGATGCCCCACTCTTCTCATCTTATTAATAAGGAGGAATGATTAAATGAATTGAAAAACTTTCTATCTAAGTTACGTACAGCATTAAAATTTATGATATCATTTCGAGGCCAAGTATTTATTGGTAATTCGGAATATTCATTCCTATGGGATGCATGAAGAACTTGAAAGAGTTCTACTAATAAATCTAAAAAGTTACCAAGTTACGTGCAGTACCAAAATTTATGATATCAACTCGAGGCCAAGTATTTTTTTAGTAATTCGGAGTATTCATTCCTACGGGACGCATCAGAAACTTGAAAAAGTTCTGAAGAATCGAAAAAGTTACCATCGAAGTTGAGTCCAGCACTAAAAATTATCATATTAATTCGAGGAGAAGTATTTTATTGATATATCGCAATTTTAACATTATGAACTTATGTTCTTATAAGGGTTGAGAATACTCGTCTGGCTCAGAACGTTTTATCGAAATGACTAGAAAATCAACAACCATAAAAATCCCCAAAATCATGCTTTCCGACAATTAGAACGATACCAACCCATTTTTTTCAACATATTCTGGTCCAAAGAGCAGTGAAGTCATGAATAACTTTTCGACAGCAGAAACTTATAAGGAATCTTCCTGCCTATGACTTTTTGATAAAATGGCTGATCCAAAAAAATCACATCGAAGGGGAAGTCATTTGTTACTTTATGGTGGTAGAGACTTATAAGAAAATCGATTCGTCTCCGACTTTTAGGATCCCCTGATATTATTCACAACATTCGACGTCGATTGGATCGGTACAAATTATGTTTAAATACGTGTTGAAAGTACTTGTCCGGCCCATCACTTTTTATTCAAATTGCTCATTCAAATCAAAATCAGGGCTCTTGAATCAGGAGAATGGAAATCAGGGAATTGAGAAAAATCCCTTCAGGTATTTTAACTCAATTCTATTAATTGTAAAAGAATGTAATGGAACTTTCCTGTAATATACAAGGGATCTTATTGTGTATCCATGAAAAAATGCACGCGACACAATAAACATTTCTAACCATCTAGGATAACCCCGCAGATTATATTGCAATGACGACCTGTTTTACTCCTCATTTCTTTCAGCAGACATATTCTATTCGGTATAAGAACCAACCAATACTATTGCTGAGAACATTGAACTGATGATAAGTCGCATTTTAAGAAATTATCGAGTTTATTCGCGTACAAAATTTGATTCGGTAGCCTCTAGATTATATTGGAATTACGGCATTTTTTACTCTTCGTTTATTTTGGCGGAAAAATTCTATTCTGCATAAGAACAACCTATACTATTGCTGAGAACATTATACTGATAATACGTTGTATTCCAAGAAATTTTCGAGTTGATTTACGGACACAATTTGATCCAGTTAAAAACATTGTCAAACGTTGAATTTGACAGGAGCCATTCCTGGAATTCGGAGAAAATTTTTTTCTTATGTTAACAGACGCGATAGGGGCTGGTATTACTTTTCCATAAAATTAACACATGGCTCAACTTCTTTGATTTTGATTTGAATGAGCAATTTGAATAAAAAGTGATGGGCCGGACAAGTACTTTCAACACGTATTTAAACATAATTTGTACCGATCCAATCGACGTCGAATGTTGTGAATAATATCAGGGGATCCTAAAAGTCGGAGACGAATCGATTTTCTTATAAGTCTCTACCACCATAAAGTAACAAATGACTTCCCCTTCGATGTGATTTTTTTGGATTAGCCATTTTATCAAAAAGTCATAGGCAGGAAGATTCCTTATAAGTTTCTGCTGTCGAAAAGTTATTCATGACTTCACTGCTCTTTGGACCAGAATATGTTGAAAAAAATGGGTTGGTATCGTTCTAATTGTCGGAAAGCATGATTTTGGGGATTTTTATGGTTGTTGATTTTCTAGTCATTTCGATAAAACGTTCTGAGCCAGACGAGTATTCTCAACCCTTATAAGAACATAAGTTCATAATGTTAAAATTGCGATATATCAATAAAATACTTCTCCTCGAATTAATATGATAATTTTTAGTGCTGGACTCAACTTCGATGGTAACTTTTTCGATTCTTCAGAACTTTTTCAAGTTTCTGATGCGTCCCGTAGGAATGAATACTCCGAATTACTAAAAAAATACTTGGCCTCGAGTTGATATCATAAATTTTGGTACTGCACGTAACTTGGTAACTTTTTAGATTTATTAGTAGAACTCTTTCAAGTTCTTCATGCATCCCATAGGAATGAATATTCCGAATTACCAATAAATACTTGGCCTCGAAATGATATCATAAATTTTAATGCTGTACGTAACTTAGATAGAAAGTTTTTCAATTCATTTAATCATTCCTCCTTTTTAATAAGATGAGAAGAGTGGGGCATCGGTTTTTAAAATGTTTTCAAGTGAAATTTTTTGGTTATTTACGTCTGCAATGTTTTCGAGTGGTGTATTTAAGATTTTCTCACGGTTTATTAGAATTTTTTTCACTTTACAAAATAATTACAGATTTATATTTTTATATTTTTTCAATAATGTTTTTTGCTGAATTATGATTTTTTTTTCAATTGAGCTGAAATCACTTTCAGTAAGGTTCATGATGTTTTTTATAGAATTTTTTTTATACTTTTTTGATATCATCAGAAAACGAGGGACCATCAATGTACTTGTCCCTACCTTTTTTTTCCCTAGGGGAATTTTTGGGTTTGATATCACAGCTTTTTTCTCAAAAATTCCTGAACCTTTTTTTGATGATAATAAGATTTTGGTTTAAATTTCTATGGGTTATTATGTTAGTACATTTTTAAAGATTATATGTTCATGGTACAGACATGCCTAACGTAAAAATTGTATATCGCGAAGTTTTTCCGCTCCACCAAAGAGGTAGAGTTCCAGGCGCGTTTTTTTAAACATGGTATCCCAAAGAGGTCTAATCCACATCTCAACCCTTGCAAATTCGTTACTAGTTCATCCGTAGTTGAGCCCTCTCTGCAAGTTGATACGAGTAACGACTGAGGTTATCGATAAGATTCAAGTTAACATGCTACTTTGAAAAATGAAAATGATAAATGAAAAAAACGTAACCTTAGCTTGTCTCCAGGGCGATAAGGATTTTTTACTGCATTTTTAGTTTCTTTTGCCCTTTTGAGATGAAAAAGCATGAAGATTCTCGATTTTCAGGTGAGATATGAATTTCGGCTAGTAACATTCAACTTCAGGATAATAACTCGTTTTTGCACTAAATTGGAAGTGAAAAAACATTGCCTTGTTTTTTCACCCGGGCATGGAGGAAATTTTTTCAGCAACTTGAGGTTATTTGGCCCCTTCGAGATGGAAAAGCATGGGAGAATCTCGATTTTCAACCGAGATATGAATTTCAACTTGTAACATCCAATTTCAGGATAAAAACTCGGTTTTCACGATATTGTTATTGAAAAAACGTTACCTTAGTTTGTCTCCAAGGCGATTGGGATTTTTTCCCTACAACTTTAGTTTCTTTTGCCCCTTCGAGGCGGAAAAGCATGGGAGAATGTTGATTTTTAGGCGAGATATGACTTTCGGCTTGTAACATCCAATTTTAGGATAAAAACTCGTTTTTTCACGATATTGTTATTGAAAAAACGTTACCTCAGCTTGTTTCCAAGGCGATTGTGATTTTTTCCATGCAACTTTAGTTTCTTTTGCCCCTTCGATACAGAAAAGCATGGGAGATTCTTGATTTTTAAGCGAGATATGAATTTCGGCTTGTAACATATAATTTCAGGATAAAAACTCGATTTTTCACGGAATTGTAGATGAAATTACGTTACTTTGGCTTGTCTCCAGAAAGATTGGAATTTTTTTCTGCAACTTTTGTTTCTGTTGCCCCTTTGAGATGGAAAAGCATGGGAGAATCTTGATTTTTAGGCGAGATATTAATTTCGGCTTCTAACATCTAACATCCAATTTCAGGATAAAAACTCTTTTTTTCACGAAATTATAAAAAAAAAAAATAATAATTTTACTTTTTGTCAACAACGAGGTAAAGTCTTGATATTCTTCATTACCTTTGAAGGAATACAATGAGAATAAGAGGTGTCAGTTTTTATCATATTCTCGTTGAGTTTCAAAGAGTTATAGCAGAATTTTATGGGTACTCCAAAACAACATATTAGGCAATGCGGACAAATTTAAACCAGAATCCTACCTTAGCAATTAAATTAAGTCATTAAAACTATCAGATAAGGACAGTTGTATCAGTTGCATTAGTCTCGCACAAATCTCAATGCAACCAGAACCATAGCGACCATGGAAGGAACTTATTGAACATAAAAAATGTTTCAATTTATTATGCCGAATCGAAGCCAAAAATCTGCTGCATTCCGACGATACATATTTTGATACTTCCGGAAAAAGAGCGATGATTGATTGCTGAAACAGATTTTTTAATTCATTTTGCCAAAATAGAAGTCGAAGGGTGACAAATCATAATGGTCACTTGATCTAACAAAATTGGAAACATTTTGATAGATTCATCATTTTCTGAAGACGGAAATTCGTATTCTATCCAAAAATGTTCTTCCGATGACATTTTGTGATCATATTTGAATATCATAATACTACCATCAACGATGAAAAGTGGAAATACTTACAAATAGTACACATGTTACTTCACGAAATTATCAAAGTTTGTCTACTTATCTACTTTTTGATACTTACAGAAAAAAGGCAGCGAAAGACTTTTTCAATTAAATATGCCAGAACTCAAGAGGGTGAGCTAAAAAATACAGCGCACTCCAAGCTTAACGAAAATGAGTAGCCGATGACATTTGTAACAAATTTTTTAATTCATATGCCATAGTTGAAGCTAAAAAGTGAAGACACTTGGCACACAAGCCGCTTCACAGAAATGTCCAAGTTTGTAGGTATCCGCTGTATTCCAATGCTTCATATGTTGCTTCAAGAAATTTTCAAAAGTTGTATGTATTCGTTGCATTCTGATTACAGAATTTTTCATATCATCAGAAAAAGTGTATCCGAAGACTTCCCCCGAAACAACTTCCGTTTTCAAGCCAGAAATTTCAATCCCATCCAAAAATGTGCCTCCGATGACTTTTTATAATAGTTTTTCAAACTCTCATTACCACAATCAAATCTGAACAGCGGAAATACTTAGCACATTTGTCGCTGCAAAAAATCACCAAAGTTTGCAGGTGTCCGCTGCATTCTACTTATCTAGTTTTTGATACTAATAGAATAAAAACAACAGAAAACCATTTGAAACCACTTTTCCAATTCTTTATGCCAGTACTAAAGAAGGAATGCAAAAAAACACAGCGTACTTCAAGTCCAACAGAATTCAAAACTTTTTCAGGCAACGGTGATGGGGTTTCAAAGACAGCAATTTCGATCCTAGCTGTTCAAGAACAAGCCGCTGAAGACTTTCATAAAAAGTTTCCCAATTCATATGTCACAGTTGGAGCCAAAAAGTGGAAATATTTGGTACACATGTCGCTTCGCAGAAATTCTAAACTTTATAGGCATCCGCTGCATACCGATGACAGAATTTTGATCCTACTGAAGAAAAAGTACCCGGTGATGACTCCCTGAAATATTTTTTTCAAATTCCTAATGACACATGTAGTAAAGGAAAGTGAATGAACATAGTGCACATTGAGTCCAACGAAATTCAGTAATTTCTGTCGTTTCCGTGGCTAGTCGCAGACAAAATTTTGAGCTCATCGAAAAGTAAGCAGTCAAAGACTTTTTGTTATGAATTCATAAATCAATAATTCTACAATAAGAGATGGAAAATGGGAAAACTCAATGTACTGGTCGCTTCATAAAGTTGTGAAACTTTGTAGGTGCTCGCTGCATCTCACCGATACCAATTTTGATACTCTCAGAAAAAAAGCACCCGAAGACTTTTCAAAACAACTTTTAGATATCATTATACACAATCGGAGCGGAAAGTGAATAATTTGGCATACACTGAACCCAAATTATTTCTTAAAGTTCTGGTGTATTCATTAGGTCACAATGAGAAACAATTCTATCCTGTCAATTAACGAGCAACTAAAGTCTTTTTGTAACAAATCTTTCAACTTATGTTGCCGCAGTGGAAGCAAAGAAGTATAATTGCACAGCAAACACATTTTCCAGCCAAACTGGTGAAACTTGACCTGCGGGCAGTCTGGAGTTAAAAAATATGACAGTTCAATAGATAATGATGAAACAATAAATATAATCAGCACACATTTATTGTGATTTTTTATTCGAATTCATCAATAAATCAATACATATATACAATAATTGCGGGTTCCCGAAACGAAATTTCTGACTCCAAGTTTTAGGTTAACCTAGATTTATCGCAGCTGGGTAATAAAAACGCTTTTAAATATTGATGGCACTTGAATAACTTTTTTGATGTTTATTATGTACGTCAGGTTTTCTTAATATTATGACACCACACCACCAATTTTAATAAAATAAATAGATAGACCCAACAAAAAATTTGTTGATAACGATTCATTTCTCTCAGTGTAAAAGGTTAATCGGGATACGGATTATAACACGGTGTAAAAGTTCACTGCAACAACATAACCGTGATTTCTAAAGAACGTTTATTTTTTCTATTATTTTTCATCACTCATTAACTGTACTTTTTATCAAATCGCGGCTGGTTTCATTTTATTATGACACTGACACCCGTCTATCGTTTTTCGAATTTTTTCATGCTGCTGTGTAGGCTGCTACGTTTCACCGATACGTCTGAATTCACTGAGTATGCGTGCGTCAGATCAACCAATCAGAAACTCGAGAGGCATCAAAATGCCTCTGATGGTGTTATATACAGACACGTCAATTCTTGAATGTGTTATTAGTCACTTTTGCATAATCTTGAGCCCGTGCAAAGTTTTTTCTCAGCAATTACGCGACCGATCATGCTGATTTTGGGCGCAATCGAAAGAGAATTTCATAATTAGCTATAAGTTCAATTTTTAAGTTACTCAATTGCTTCTGAGCTTCGTAATTCAATAAAATGACATGCCAATTTTACCCCCACCACCGCGAAAAGTTTTGTTTCGAGAAAGTATAGTCTCGGCGAGCCTCGGGCCAGCAGACGACAGGGCTGTCAATGTACTTGTCCCGAGACTCTACCGAGTCTCTTGATAATTGGAATGCAGTGGATACCTGCAAACTTTGACAATTTTGTAAAGTGACATGTGTGCTAATTGTGAGTATTTTCACTTTTCATCGTTAATTGTAGTATTGAGAATTTCAAATCTAATCACAAAGATTTATCATGGTAACATTTTTTTATTTACAATTTCGAGAAAAAACGAGTTTTCATTCTGAAATTAGATGTTACACGCTGAAATTCATATCTCGCCTAAAAAATCGAGATTCTCCCATGCTTTTGAGTCTCAAATGGGCAGAAGATATTGAAGTTGCAGAAAAAAAATCCTCTTTGCCCGGGAGACAAGCCAAGGCAACGTTTTTTTATTTATCATTTCTACTTTTCAATGTAGCATATTGACTTGAATCTTATCAATAGCCCCAGTCGTTACTCGTATCAACTTGCAGAGACGGTCCAACTAAGGATGAACTAGCAACGAATTTGCAAACGATGAGGTGTAAATTGGGCCTCTTGGGAATACCATGTTAAAAAAAAGCGCTTGGAACTCTACCTCTGTGGTGGTGCGGAAAAAAGTTCGCAATACACAATTTTTACGTTAGGCATGTCTGTACTATGAGCATAGAATCTTTAAAAATGTACTAACGAAATTACCCATAAAAATTTGAACAAAAATCTTATAGCCATCAAAAAAGGTTGAGGAATTTTTGAGAAAAAAGCCGTGATATCAAACCAAAAAATTCCCCTCGGGAAAAAAAGGTCGGGACAAGTACTTTGATGATCCCTTGTTTCCTAATGACAAAAAAAAGTAAAAAAAAATTTCATAAAAAAAATCATGAACCTTACTGAGAATAATTTCAAAACAATTGAAAAAAGTCTCACAAATCAGCAAAAAACATTATTAAAAAAAAAAAAATTATAAATCTGTAATTATTTTGTATAGTGGAAAAAAAATTCAAATAAAACGTGAGAAAATCTTACATACACCACTCGAAAATATTGCAGACGTAAAAAACAAAAAAATCTGGCTTGAAACCATTTTGAAAGCCGATGCCCCATTCTTTTCATCTTATTATAAAGGAGGAATGACTAAATGAATTGAAAAAGTTTCCATCTAAGTTACGTACCGCATCAAAATTTATGATATCATTTCGAGGATAAGTATGTATTGGTAATTGGGAATATTCATTCCTATGGGACGCATCAAGAACTTGAAACAGTTCTAATGAATCACGAAAGTTACTAACTTACGTGCAGTACTAAAATTTATGATATCAACTCCAGGCCAAGTATTTATTGGTAATTCGGAGTACTCATTTTTACGGGACGCATCAGAAACTTGAAAAAGTTCTAAAGAATCAAAAAAGTCACCATCTCAGTTGGGTCCAGTACTAAAAATTATATCAATTCGAGTACAAGTATTTTATTAGTAATTCGCAATTTTAACATTATGAAATTATGTTCTCATAAGGGTTGAGAATACTCGTCCGGCATAGAACGTTTTATCGAAATTACTAAAAAATCAACAACCATGAAAAACTCCAAAATCTTTCTTTCCGACAATTAGAACGATACCAACCCATTTTTTTCAACATATTCTGGCCCAAGAAACAGTGAAGTCATGAGTTACTTTTTGACAGCAGAAACGTATAAAAAATCTTCCTGCCCATGACTTTTTGGTAAAATGGCTAATACATAAAAATCACATCGAAGGGAAAGTCATTTGTTACTTAATGGTGGTAGAGACTTATAAGAAAATCGATTCGTCTCCGTCTTTATGGATCCCCTGATTTCATTCACAACATTCGACGTCAATTGGATCGGTACAAATTATGTTTAAATACGTGTTAAGAGTACTTGTCCGGCCCATCACTTTTTATTCAAATTGCTCATTCAAATCAAAATCAAAGAAGAAGGTAATTAATGTGTTAATTTTCTGGAATAGTAATACCAGCGGCTACCGCGTCTCTTAATATGAGAAAAAAAATTTCTTCGAATTTCAGGAAACGCTCGTGTCATACTCAACGTTTAACAATGATTTTAACTGGATCAAATTGTGTCCCTTAATCGACTCGAAAATTTTTTGGAATACAACATATTATCAGTTTTATATTCTCAGCAATAGTATAAATTGTTTTTTATGCCGAATATAATTTTTCCGCTAAAAGAAACAAAGAGTAAGAAATGCCGTAATTGCAATATAATCTAGGGGCTACCGAATCAAATTGTATATGTGAATAAACTCGAAAAAAAAACTTTCGTAATTGCAATATAATCCGAGGGGTTATCCTAGATAGTTAGAAATTTCGATTGTGTGAAGTGCATTTTTTCATGGATGCACAATACAATCTCTTGTATATTACAGGAAAGTTCCATTACATTTTTTTACAATTGATAAAATTAAGTTGAATTACCTGAAGGTATTTTTCTTAATTCCCTGATTTTCATTCTCTTGATTCAGGAAATTTGGTATCGTTCTAATTGTCGGAAAGAAAGATTTTAGAGTTTTTCATGGTTGTTGATTTTTTAGTAATTTCGATAAAACGTTCTATGCCGGACGAGTATTCTCAACCCTTATGAGAACATAATTTCATAATGTTAAAATTGCGAATTACTAATAAAATACTTGTACTCGAATTGATATCATAATTTTTAGTACTGGACCCAACTGAGATGGTGACTTTTTTGATTCTTTAGAACTTTTTCAAGTTTCTGATGCGTCCCGTAAAAACGAGTACTCCGAATTACCAATAAATACTTGGCCTCGAGTTGATATCATAAATTCTAGTACTGCACGTAAGTTAGTAACTTTTTTGATTCATTAGAACTGTTCCAAGTTCTTGATACGTCCCATAAGAATGAATATTCCCAATTACCAATACATACTTATCCTCGAAATGATATCATAGATTTTTATGCGGTACGTAACTTAGATGGAAACTTTTTCAATTCATTTAGTCATTCCTCCTTTATAATAAGATGAAAAGAATGGGGCATCGGCTTTCAAAATGGTTTCAAGCCAGACTTTTTTGTTTTTTACGTCTGCAATATTTTCGAGTGGTGTATTTAAGATTTTCTCACGTTTTATTTGAATTTTTTTTCCACTATACAAAATAATTACAGATTTATAATTTTTTTTTTTTTTAATAATGTTTTTTGCTGATTTGTGAGACTTTTTTCAATTGTTTTGAAATTATTCTCAGTAAGGTTCATGATTTTTTTTATGAAATTTTTTTTTACTTTTTTTTGTCATCAGGAAACAAGGGATCATCAATGTACTTGTCCCGACCTTTTTTTCCCGAGGGGAATTTTTGGGTTTCCCATTTTTTGCGAAAAAATAGCGTTATTGAAAAGTACGGCGTAACGTCAAAACTATGAGGTTTTGGCAAAATCGTCAAGCGAGTAAAAATATGTATTTGATCATTCTGTAGTCGCTAGAATTTTTTTCGAATTTTTCGTGGCAATTTTTTGAAAATCAATTTTCGTCCAAATGCTGACTTTTTAAACCGCTCTATCACGGGAATTATAGGGTGCGTGGAAAAATGTTGGGAGGGAAAATTTTCTTGTTGTTCACTGTAGTAATCATGAGAATATTTTCAGATATTTCTTTCGAAATTTTTTTCGAAATATTTTTTATTTCAGGTCTTGCCGATTTCGAGGAGATTGTTATTTTGCGGACAATCTGGAAATTTTAAATAACACATTAGAATGGATTGTCTCCTCTCATGTCGCTCATCGCGCAATCAATTTCTCTCGTTTCAACAGCACGATGTACATTTTTATATATTTCTTTCATTCGCTGCAACCAATTTTGCCTGCCGTCACATTTATTCATTGCTTTATTTACTCGTCGATGTCTCCTCCCGCCGCTGCACGATTGGCTCCTGGCACGTTTCCCTCATCTGTCACACGTATAAATTTCATTCGCTTAGCAATAACAATAATGATCTAATCTCAATGAACTATACGACACAACATTGCTCGCGCCAGCTGTCGCATTATATCTCGCAGTTGCAACCGCAGAGGCGGTGCAACGCCACTGCTACTCGGTGGCTCTACAATTTTTTATCGGTGCCAGACTGATATACACAAGATTTTATATCGGTGCAAGACCTCGTAGCGCCACGCAGATCGCATATGCGTTCTCTTTCCGCCAGCGAAATATATATATTCAATACCGCATCGGTGCGATGAGACGGCGGGTTGTGAGCCCTGGTTATATATGCAGCATCGCGACGCGCTCACTACATTTCGATTATACACGATGCGTGTTGCGCATTCATATTTTTATAACGCATTGTGCACATCAAATTGTCACATACATCGCAGAACGTTTTTTAATACTTTTTCTTTTACGCATATATATACGCATGCGGGTATAGAGCGTGAGCGCCCCCGTGCCAAAAAACTTACCTCAATCTGCGTCTCCTGAGTAATAAACGAGGTGTGCACAGCCGATGCCCCGGTGTTAATCGGCCGGTCATGCGTCATCAGGCTGTAATGTTCTGTTCCACAACGTCGTTCAGCAATTTGCATCTCTTGAGACGATGATCCGCTAACGTTGCTACCGCTGTCGTTATTGCGTGCCAAATTTGTAAAGCGTTCGATGAATGCTTGGAACCGGATTATTTCCTCCTTCGTGAGTTCTTTTTCCATGTTTTTGCTGCAATTTTTCGGGTTCGCTGCGCAAATATATAAACGCGATTCATTCTTATATATATGGGCAGATCCATTACTTTTCGACGAATGTGTGCGTGCTTAGGTCAGCGATTTTGATGCTGATTTGTTCCTTGAAAGTACATCAGAAAAGGAGATGATCCCGGAAATTTGAGCCCGATTCGATCAAACCCGGCCGTTGGAGAATTTTTTGAAATTTCAAAAAAGTCACTTTTTTCATCATTTTCAAAACTTTGTATTTCAGCCACTATATCACTTAGAGATTTCGTTCAAGCGGCATTCTTTTCGGTGAACGTCCTACTTTTAAGAAAAAAATATAAATTAGTGACAAACTCAAATCCGGCTCAGCTGGAAGCTATCGACTAAACCACTGAATCACCAAAATTTTACTTGTTTTAAAAATTTTCCCAAACCTACCAGTTGCCAAAGGGAGGGACAAATAACGGGTGTTCTATTTTTGTAAGGGTATATTCTGTTGATATCTGCCCTAATTTCCCCCGATTGCTTCGATTTCGTCACTGTAGAGCCATCCAAAGATGATCGATTTTTGAGAAATCGCTATGTTTAGATAGCTGTCATTTTTTTCTCCGAACTTCGATTTTCTTCAAATTCACAGGAAAGTTGCTTTGATATGTCCCAAAAAAGCCCTGGAAATTTCAACTAGGGAATCGAGCTTGGATCCGAGTTATGAATTTTCAAACATCCCGAAAATTACACTGTAAAAAATACTTTTTGCAAGTAATATCTCATGCGTCATATTAATTATTGATTTTTATATAGTCAGAAATCAAATACCTAATTTGACTATTTCGTGTTATTGTTCTTATACTACTTATTTAAGTGGCGCATGAAGTAAATGTTCTTCGTTTAAAAGTTTAAACGAAGAATATAAAAAAGAACCAACATTGTTTCAGTGTATGCTGGAGGTGGCGCTGAAGCTATTTTATCAAGAATAAAAAAATAGAAAAAAAATTTGTTTGGGTTAGTTTGGGTTAGTTTGGGTTGAGTTTGGGTTGGTTTGGGTTACCCAAACCAACCTAAACCAACCCAAACCCAACCCAAACCAACCCAAACTAACCCAAACAATTTTTTTTTCCGGCCGGAGGGCAGAAAAGGTATTTTCTTAGTGAGCGTGTACATAGCGGAATAAGTAACTATGCCAAATTTCAAGTCAATCGGGCTCATAGTTTCGGTGATCTGGTGATGAGTCAGTGAGTGAGTGAGTGGTATTTCGCTTATATATATTGTAACGACTTTTCCCGTGAGTCGCACAAAATATTCTTATCTCGAGAATTTTCTGGACGCCAGCCGAAGATAACTTCGACAAATTTTATTTGAAAATTATCGAGAACGGAAGAATAGGTTTTTCCCGGTCGTAGCTGTATGTTGGAACCAATTTGGTAGAGGGGCGGGATTATGATAAAAATACGAAATAAATTCACATGAAAGCACACGATATCCGGAATTACAAGTTTGAGTTTATTTCAACAATTAAATTAAATGAATGAAAGTTTTGACAATAAATTATTAGTTTCCGGAAAAAATATGATATTAGTCTCGTTTTTCTCGAGAAATATAATTTACACTTTTGTAGTGTCGCAAAATTTACAATTCAAATAAAAATAATAAATTCTATCGAAATTAGGAAATAATATCAAATTTAATTATCTTCGTCAAAAATTCGTTTAAATTAAATAATAATAAATTTTATGATCCAACTCCAATCGAGAATTATACAAGGAGAAATTACAAGAGACTTGCTCTCGTAATTTCTTTTATTCCGAAAAGATTGGAATTGAATAGTTCTTAATTTCTTACGCTAAGGACTCTCGTCGAACGAATAAAAATGAAAATCGAATTCCTCTCGGCAATTCTAATTTACCCAACGGAAAATACGGTAGATATTACACCGTGTACTAACGTTAAAATAATTAAAGGATTCTTTCAAACGCGAACGTACCCCGAAACAATATCGCTCTTTAATACGATAGTTCGAAAAGTTTTCACACGGAGAAAAATGTTTTCTAAAACTATCAAGAAATTCTGGTTAAATTTACCATGCTTTTTTGTAAAGCGTGTGTGATCTTCGGGCACTATAAAAAACATAAGTAGCCATATGAATGTCACCAAAAAGTAAAGTTAAAGTTGATAGTACGAACACAATAAAAAATACTGGTCTAGCACAGTAAAATTGGCCGATCTTTATGGCAAAGCTTCTTTTGCGATTTGGAAAATTTCGTGCAGTTTATTACTATTATTGTTATTATCATCATTATTATTCATTATTATTATTACTAATACTATTATTATTATTCTTGTTATTTATAATATTATTTTTATAATGAAGAAATTCATGAACAAATTTTTTTTTTTTTAATTTTTCATCACTTTATTCATCAACACAACTACAACCACATCTTTACAACGTATTCAATACCGTTACATGAGCGTACCAAAGTAGTTAAAGTACAGGTAATTATGTCGCCGATGTGTAAAATTTCCCAGGAGTATTTTTTGTTATTCAAGCGAAAATTTTCGGTATTTTCGTCAAATACGACAGATACTAGTTTTTTAGCAATCACAAAGAATTTGGAAGGAGATTCAACAATAATCGTATCGACAATATGAAAGACAGGTCCATCTTCACTGGGGATCATAATGATACCGCCAGTTTCGATTTTTTTTTCTTCAATTTGCACTCTTTTAATAATGTCAATATTAGTTAAATTTTTTATTGATACCGGTAACGAGTTGAACAGTTCGGAATATCCGTTCAAATAAATTAGTGCAATAGTTTTGGCTGTTTCTCGATCGTAAATAATTTTTTCAACAGTTTTTTTTATTAAAAAACGATAATTTTGCCGAAGTTGATGCTTGGTAGCGATAGTTTTGCAAACATTTATCCGGCTTATAGCAACGTGCGATGATATTTTACCCTCGCGATGTTTTGCTTCAAATCGCATTGTCGATATTTTGCAAAGTGGACCGCAAAGGCGCAATGCTCTTGGATAGTGGATCAAAAAATGATGCTTCGGTTTTAATGAACCGGGGAAAATTGTAATCAATAATTCCAAATATTCCGTGATTAAAACATTTAAAATCATATGAGCATTTTCGTTTACTTCATAACTCATGAGTAGATTAATGATTTTCCGCATTGACAAGAGCAGTTCCCTTACTTTATCATTATCTGGAATTAGATGCCCAATTATCATCGGTAGATGAATTACTAAATTGAACATTTCCGATGCTGACATAATAATATGTTTGTCCTTGATATTATTCGCCCTAATTTCGGGAGGCTTATTTTTTATGGGTCCATAACTAAAACCTTGGATGAGGTTATTCAATTTTTGCAACGTGAAAAATTTATTTTTTCTGCTGTAATCGAAAATGCGGCCAAGATCATAACGGCAAATTCCTTCTAATTCGTCGTGCACTACATCGACAGCAATGTTGGTTATCGGGTGAAAACTCCCAACACCTTGCAGCACACATCTTTCTACTATTCCTGTTTCTTTTGCATCGTTTTTCTCCACATCCATTTCATAATTGGATTCAGTGCGTAATAAACATTCATGTTCTTTAACAAATCTATTTATATCAATCTTATTCGTTAAGCAGAATCGACAAAACTTTTTCTGATTGAAACTTTCAGTGAATCCCAATAAATAATGTATACCCAAATTATCCCCGATAACTAGAGACAGTCTGAAAAATATTTTTTTTTGTTCATTCGGAAGATTAATAATGATGCCTGTGTTTTCGAGAAAATTTAATTCATCTCTGACTTTGGAAAAAATTATGGCGCTCTTAAAAAGCTTGCGGTCCAACGTGTTGAATAATATAAACAAAAAAATGTTTTCGAGCTTAGCCTGAAATCTCGGGGGTAAACACGGTATCGAAACGTAGACAGCACCGCACTTGGATATTCCTCGATGACTGCCTAATGGATTATTATTCTCGTAATCGTCGAAGTATAAAAAAAGGGGAAGGATTAGTTTATCCGCATCATTTGCACTAAGCTTTTTCCAAAGTTCTGCTTGAATGAAATTCGAAATTATTGTGGTGTCGTTTTTCAAGAAATCGATGTATTGTAATGTCTCCTCTAAAATTGATGGTAATTCAAAGAATTGTTTGAAAACCGAACGAAGTGGTATAAATTGGGCAGTCACAGGTATCATTTTTAAGCCAACTATACCGTCCTGTTGACGGAAATCTTTTCGTTCCCCCAGGAGATACGATTCAGGTGGGATGAAAGTTTTCAGTCTTTTTAATTGCGTGAAAATCATATGTTCTGTATTCAGAACGTCAAGAGACTCGCAATAATCATGAATGTCGTTTTTAATTTTTATGAGAGTGTTTTTATACGTTTTGACATTTGAATCATAGGCATCAACATTTAAAATCTCGGAAACGGTGTTTGTGGTTTCGGCTAAAACATTTTTCAATAAATCTCGAACATCATCGAAGATTTCTATTGAGCGAGTTCTTGATATATCAGGGTAATTATATATTTTGGCAACAAATTGAAGCCACGCCGCTGAAGAGATCGTAGGTTTTGGTTGCGGTATTGAATTAGTATTAGACAATTCACCATCATCATTATTCTCTTCGGGTTCATGTAGAATATCATCAACTTCTCCGATAGTCTCGAGCGTTTCCCTTTGTAAATTTAACTTTTGTTTTTTTCTTGGCGGTTCAAAACCTGAATCGTTGTGTTTTTTATCCATATGGGATCGCAAAGAATTGAAAGTTGTAAAAACTCTTAAACAAGATATTTCACCGCATGGAAATCTGTTTGAAGTGGAATGATTTAGTTTAACGTGGCTCTTGTAATTTTTACAACATAGGAAATTTATTTTGCACACGTTGCAAGCGAACATTATTAATGATCCGTTCAGTTTTCAGTGTTATTTTCTAAACTTTTATTATACTCCTGAGAAATTCTCGCAATCAGTGCTAAGGTTTCTCTGCTGCATTTGTCTGTTGGCAAATCAATTTGATAAAGAAGTTTCTGAATGAATACCCAAATCGGTTCTGCCCTGGTTCGATATGAGCAATTAACGGCAAAAATAACTTTGAACGTCAAGTCTATCGCGTGTAATACTGACGAAGTTTGATAGATCGTAGGATTTTGCAAGGAATCGTTAATATAAACATAAAACGATTCCAAGTTCACCAATGAACCAACGAGAACTGGAATTGGTTGGAGCGATGAACCTGTAGCTTGACAAATTTGTCGTTGTCTTTCTATTGCTGCGTCGATAGCAGCCGCTGATTCTGCGTGTATCAAAAAAGCCTCTTGTTTTTCTCTAATTGATACTTTTTCACCGCTACGACGTTGTGGTTTAATCAAATACGGAAGTAGATAAAAAAGAACAGCATCCGCGTTATCCTGTGCAAGGGAAGGCAGGGCATGAAAGTATCCAGAATCGATTCCCTTAAGGTCTTTACAATCTCCAAGGGACTTGATTATGATGCTTCTTGCAACGTCCCACCGGTCGAAAACATTATCTTCGGAATCCGGATGAATGATTTGAAAATCTGATGACAACTGTGGAAAATGTCAAAATATTACGTAAAATTCTATCCAAATCTCATTTTACAGCATCTAGGGACGCGGCAGCGTCTTGACAACAAGTATTTTAAAAAGTAAAATTTTGACAAGGCAGGTCAGGACGGGAAGCGTATCTATACTCGAGATTAGCCGATTTTATAAAGTACGGTAAAGCTCGAAAATTTCATTTCTAATGACTTTACCAATTCAGCGCCCAGTGCTCCTTTCAAAACCGGAAAATCCCGAAAGTAATCATGGACTGAGCATCCTTCGCGCAATCTCGTTTTTCGAGCTGTATGCGAAATGCTCCAAAAATGTTTGATTGTGTCAGGTGGATCGAGGTGAGTCATGAGCCATGCGACAGCGTCATTTTCCACAACTAATCGATGAAATATCATTAATATCAAATCGAAAGTTAAATAAACAGGTTTTTTATTTCACGAATTAGTTATATAGCCCAAAAAAGTTAAAAAGTCAAAATTTCCTGAAGGTTAAAAACCTTTCTTATTACCGGTAATTTCGGGTTCTTCGATGCTTTTATTTGTCCCTCCTTCCAGTAAATGTTGTTTCTTCAACTTCGCTATCAAATAATAATAATGTTCGAGCAGAGTGCCAGACGCATTAATTTTTTTTCGTTTGGTTGTTGAAGTTCCATCAGCCTGTCGTACTTCTACGCGGACTGATTTGAATTCAGAATAATAAACGAATTTACATTCGTTGGGAAATAGTTTCCATATGTCCTCCGCCCACGAAACGAAAATTTCTTTGCTAATTCTGGAAAACAAAATAAAAATATATCATTTTCGCCACCGTTTACAACGAAATAATCAAAGATTTATTCAGAGATAATATACTCGGCGAGCCTTGGACCAGCATACGACAGATAAATAGCTATCAATGTACTTGTGTCCCGAGAACCTACCGAGTTTCTTGATAAATAATGAATTACTTGAATTTTTCTATGATCGTAACACCTGGTACCGTCAAAACTTCTGCTAATTGCTTATCTTTCTCAACATTTACAATCAGCCGGCTCAATAAATTTCGAGTAGTCTTATTCAGGGTCCCGTTTTCTTGGTAATATTTAATCACACTTTTTCCTTCTCCAGTCGTTGATAAAATTTTGTATATTGACTGAAAAAGTTGATGAACTACTATATATCAACGCTAAATTTAAGTGATGAATGGGAAAAAATGATTTCATACGTTTGCCAGAATTTCGGGTCTTCGAAAATGCGACTCAATGTCCTGGATAAATTAAACTTTTTGAGATATTTTTGACGGTGGAAAGGATCATAAATGAAACATAAAACAGTTTTTCTATCTCACCATTATTCTGTAATAAACAAAAGATAACAGAAATAAATGTTTGAATACATGCTTTCTCGATATATTTTTTGCTTACGCGATCTTTCTCGATCTTTCTCAAAAATAGAAATGATAAAGATTTTTTTTTGCACCAAACGATACAGATAGAAATTATAAATCAAAAGACGCGGTAGCAGCTCGACGCCAAGTATTGAATTAAAAATTGTACTTACCCCAAGATCGGAGATCTCTCTTATTCTTCTCTTCTTTAGATTCAACCTAACCCGGCACTTCCTTCATTCACATTAAACAACTGTCATCGAATGACACGAAAAAAAAAAACGACTGCGAGAATCTCGCAGCAAGCGAAAAGAACATACGAAGCTGTGATTTAACAAATAAAAGTCACAGCTCGTGTTAGGATCGGAGCGAGTAAAAAATACCAGATGGCATAGTAAAAATTACTAGCTACCTCACAAAGTTTCACACCCAACTATCATTTAATGATTAGGCGTCAGTAGATTTTTATTTTTTGTCTAAGAAAAGAACACCGAATTACAATAAAGGGCACTTTTTTTTCTGCAATCCCAGAAATTTTACTGTGCTACATCATAAATGTTATCATTCATAATTTGAAATTTATAAAATAGTTATCATTATTCCCAATTTCGCTTAATATTATCAACGGTAAACGCGATTTGCATCCTGTTTGCAGCGCTCAGCACAATAATTTTTACAAAACATTTTTCTCCGTGCAGAGCTCTTTTTACAACAACAAAATTCACAATAAAACAAAATGAAAGCGAGACGACGGCTCACCGCTACAGTTTCAGAAGATGGAAATCCGGAAAAAGACCACGGATGATTCTACTCGATAATTCCGGCTACGTCGTTTTCTTGTACAGGGTTGGCGACGGCTCGTCAGAAAACGTCAGGTTCCGTTGAGGTTCGATGCGAAAAGTCCCCGAACGATTACGGAAACGCGGTTTTATAGAATTTGGGTCCTAACCCCTCCACCCTTTGCCTACTCGCGGAATCTAGACTTTTCTCGAAAGTTCTCGCAATTCACCCCCATTTTCTCGCAAATTCAGATTTTCAGGGCGTTGGCGATAGTTGATTCGTGCCAACCGAGACTTCCCGAAGATTCCCGATGCTGCTTGACGCACCGCTTGAGATCAGACAGCTCAGGGTGAGGGCTTTGAGCTAGCGACCCCTCTCTCTCGATACTCGCGCTCCATCGATGACAATTCTGACTGACCTTGACGACCTATGCCTTCCCTTTCGATGATTTGACGAAAATAGCGACGACCATAATATTTTCGATGTTTGGATTGCCGTCGTTCGCTCGTACAAAATAAAATAATAAAATTAAAAATAAATTAATACAAGGAAATACGCTCGCATTTGACTCCTTATACATTTTCTCGAGAGGAATTCGTCGAAACCCGACGTTTTCCTCCGTGCCGTGCCAATTTCTGTATTTTTCGTGACGTGGACAAAATTACCACGTCACAACACCTCCCCCCTATGAAAAAGGACGACCCGGCCGATAAAGACCGACGCCTCGCTTTCAAAGATTGATAATTCAATTAATTATTTTGAAACTATTGTTCCAAGGCACGTCACTCTCGAAAAATATTAAGAAGTCAAATCTTTTCTTTCAAAATAATCAAAATAAAGTAAAATTAAACAATTACCGAGTAAACTTTCGTTTCTCCATTCCTCCAACGAGACTCCTATTTTCATGCAAAAACAGACAGGACAACACAAGGACAGTATAATAAATAAAACACAGACACCAACGATTTTGGTGTTTGCGCGGACAATAGTCCTGGGGACCCCGACTTTTATTTTTAACATTTATAATACCCAGCGGGATCTACTGGACATTTAATAAAAAAAATAATAATAATAATAATAATAATAATTTGAGTCGACGAGAATAAAAAAAAATGTCATCGACAGTTTTCTATTTAGTCTGCGTTCTTCTACGGTATTGATACCATTCGCAACATTTGGTACATGTTCTGACGGTGACTCCCAATTGTCCACACGCAAAACAAAAACCTCCCGACCTCAGAGGGTTAGGACAATTGGGAGCCTTATGGCCCCGCTCCGCGCAATTCCAACACCCCATCCATGGGGTTGGAGGTGGTCTCGGAATCGCTTCCTCTAACTCCTCCTGAACTTCCTCGTCCTCTAACTCCTCCTGAACTTCCTCGTCCTCTACCTCCTAGTCCTCTAACTCCTCGTCCTCTACCTCCTCGTCCTCTAACTCCTCCTGAACTTACTCGTCCTCTACCTCCTCCTCACACCTCGGTAAAGACATCCTCTCTGAACTTGGTTTTTCTGACGTCTGGATTTCAGACGGTTTCTCTCTCGGCTGAATCTCGCCAATTTCCTGTAAGGATCGAACACAGCCGTGTCTAAGCCCTTGCTGAATCGGTAATTTTTGAATATAAGCCGACGAACTACGAGTCCAAGCCTCGATAGGACTACAGTCCTGAGAAACGAGCCACAAATGGTATCCAGCCCATTGTTTCATTATCGCCCACTCCTCCTGATTCCACGGAACAGGAGGTGGAAAAGTCTGTCTCGGTGTTCCAAAAATGGTCTAAATAAGGAAACGAACGAATCGAAAAGAAATTAGACTAATCTGGTTCTAATGGAGCCAAATATGATTTTAAATCTTCGACCGCTACTTTAACTATTCTCCCCCCTCTCTCATCCTGTACCTCATACACCACTGGAGATAGTATGCGTACGATACGAAAAGGTCCCGAATATTTCGTTGCCAATTTCACCGCGATATTTTGAGCGGCTGAAGATAGAATCCTTTGTTTTCGCAACACTAAATCTCCGATATTAAACGTTCGATCGCGACGGTGTTTATTATATTGTAAAGCTTGGCGTTGATATGCCTCTTCGAGATCATGCGTCACTCTCACTCTCAAGTCACCCAATCCACGCATTCTTTCAGACCAATTTTCGACCGGTAACATTTCGATCTCTACTGCTTTTTCTTCGCGACGACGATAATAATTGTGAGGCTTCGGTTCTCGACCGAAATTTAAAAACGCAGGCGTGTTTCGAATCGACGTATGATGCGCGGTATTAAATGCAAAACGAAACTCGGAAAGATGTACATCCCATTCTCTATGATCGTTTTCAAGAAACGATACTATCATCGTTTTGATCACACGATTGACACGCTCGACCGGATTCGCCTGAGGATGATATGGAGGTGTGGTAGTATGATAAACACCACGATCCGCAATAATCGATTTTAAATGATTGTTGTTAAACTCGGTACCGTTGTCAGTTAATACGACCTGAGGTGTTCCCCAACGCGAAAAAACTAGTTCTTCTAACGCTTCACCTATTTTCTTACCGGTAGCTCGTTTTAACGGAAAAACCTCTATCCATTTCGTAAATAAATCCTGAATTACGAGTACGTAAACATTACCGGCACGGCTAGGCGGAAACGGTCCCATAATATCCATGGCAACCACAGACCATGGCTCTTCCACTATTCGACGACCCATGAGACCGAGAGGCGGTAGTTGTTCTACCTTAGCTCTTTGACAAACTCCACAATGTTTCACGTATCGAGATATTTCTCGAAACATTCGTGGCCAGAAATATGAATGAAAGACTCTTTCATACGTTTTCTGAACGCCAAGGTGTCCCGCTTGAACATCGTCATGACACTCCCGCAACACCTCTCGGCGAGCGTATCGTGGCACAACGAGTTTCCACTCAGAATCATCTCCATCGGCAATCACCTGACGAGCTACACGACGACAAATATAAAGTCGACCCTGTCGAACCTCATAATTAGGAAAACGACCAGGTTTTGATAGTACCTCCCTGAGTCTTCGATAGTACCACGGATCGTCCGCTTCCGTTACCGGTCGCAGCGCTACACCGACAGGTAGCAAATAATTTGGTTGATCGTCATCCTTCATCAAGTTCACGATAGCTGATTGTTCTTTTTCAAACATCCGAGATAAAGCATCAGGCACGTGATTAAGCGCCCCTTTACGATACTTAATCTCGAAATTATATTGAGCTAATTGCAATGCCCATCGAGCTAATCGACCAGTTGCTTCTTTCAAATTCCTCAACCACCGTAAACTATGATGATCAGTTATTACTGTGAATGGATAACCCTCTAAATATGCTCTAAATTTCTTTATCGCCCAAATTATTGCCAAACATTCCTGTTCCGTCGTCGTATAATTCCTTTCGGCCGCCGAAAGTGTTCTACTAGCATACGCGATAGGGTGTTCAATACCGTCAATTTCCTGAGTCAAAACCGCTCCTAAACCTGTTATACTCGCATCAGTGTGTAAAACAAATGCCGTTGAAAAATCAGGACAAACTAACGTAGGAGGATTTGCGAGAGCATCCTTTAACTTATCGAACGAGTCTTGCTGTTCATTACCCCAAACCCACGGTTGGGTCTTTTTTGTTAATTTCGTAAGAGGTTCTGCTATCTCGGCAAATCGTGGAATAAATCGACGATACCACGAACTCATTCCCAAAAATCTTCGTATTGTTTTTATGCTAGTAGGTACCGGAAATTCTTTAATTGGACGCGTTTTCTCGGGATCAACTTGTAACCCTTCGCTATTCACGAGAAAACCGAGATATTTAACTTCGTGGCAACAAAAATCACATTTTTCCGGATTGATTTTTAAACCGGCGCTCACGATTTTATCAAAAACGATTTTAAGCCATTTTAAATGCTCCTCAAATGTCTCGGTAACGATAATAATATCGTCTAAATACGCGAACGCGTGAGGCTCCATTTCCGGTCCAATAATTCGATCTAATAATCGTTGAAATGTCGCGGGAGCTCCGGTAAGACCAAACGGCATTCTTTTAAATTGAAATAATCCGCGATTCGGTACCGTAAATGCTGTTATTTCTTTGGATTTTTCATCCATTGGAATTTGATGAAACGCGGCACTAAAATCAATTGTCGAGATATATTTTGCCGAACGTAATCGATCTAAAATTTGCGACATATACGGTAAAGGATACGCATCTTTTTTCGAAACATCATTAACTTTACGAAAATGTAGACAAAATCGATATTTATTATTCGGTTTCTTTATCATAACAATCGGACTAGACCCATCGCTATATGATGGTTCTATTATATCCTCTTCTAATAATCGATCTATCTCTTCGTATATCTTTTCGCGAATAATTGGTGTTACCGGATAATATCTTTGTTTAATCGGTCTTGCATTACCGACATCGATAGTATGTTTTATCAGGTTCGTTAATCCCGGAACGGTATTCAAAAGTTTAAGCTCTTTTTCTAAAAATGATGCAAGACGAAAGCTTTCACCGCGACCTAATTCCGAGATTCCTAGTAAAATATTAGCTTGCTCCGGACTATCACACGATAGATAATTATATTCACGATCTGGCTCTCCACTGAAAAACCAAATACGTTTTCTATGATCTGTCACCACGCCGAATTGATCTAAAGCATCGAGACCGAGAAGCAACGGGACTGGTAAATCCGGATGCACTCGACCGATTAATTTATACTCGCGATGTTGCAATTGACAAGGAAACTCTATTTCTTCGTCGCAAAAGATTTTTTGATTATTCGCGATAGTGCTCGGACGCGGAGTAGTTCTTCGACGAGATAATCCTAAGCGAGCAGCTAATAATATCATTTCATCTCCTAAAAATGTGTTGGTAGATCCGCTATCAAATACCACCGGTACGTTATGTCCTAAAATTCGAACTTTAACGATTAAAATCGGCCGAGATTTGGTTCCGTTCAGCGGACTACAGAAATATTCCCGAATATGCGCTGGTAATTGAAAATCATCGAGGGAGTCAGTATCTATCGGGGTTCCCCCTTCCCTCATTGGCGTTCCCCGGTCGAGTTTCCCTTACAATCGTGCGGATCGCGAGTCGTGACATCTTTCGTGCCACAACGATAGCAATGCTTCTGACGCGGCGCGAGACACGAGGAAGAACGATGATTTTCTCCTCCACAATTCCAACACTTAACTACTTCTTTAGAAGAATTTTCAGCGGGTTTATTAGGAGGACGAGAATTTGACTTTTTTCCTGACTTTTTCTTAGTATTATTTGAACGAGATGAACCGTTATCTTGAATTTTCGGAGGCGGTACGGAAGCATCGAAAGTCGCTAATGTTTTGTTTTCATCTGTCGACGAATGAGCTGGCGAATGATACGCGAAATCGGGGTACAAAGCCCGTTCCGGTGGCGGAGGTGGTTGACGATATTTTTCATCCTCCACACTCTGCTCAATTCCTCGCGCTCGTGTCTCTAAATCATCGAAATCGCGTACCGTCCCGAATTGTATAAAGTATTTTAGCTTTGAATGCATATTTTTCCAAACGAACATTAATTGTTCCTCGATCCATAAAACCGGTCTGACTCGTTCCATCATTGCTCTCATACACGTTCAATATACCGGAAACGGTTCATGAGCTCCCTGAGTACGTTTCGAAATTTCGTCTCGCAACGCCATTTGATAATTAGGACTACCGAAACGACTGCGCATCGCGGTTTCAAGATCAGCAAATGAATGAAAACCCGCGCGATTTGTACGGTACCACCACAATGCAGTATCGCGAAAGAAAAATTCTAAGCAGTCTAATAAATCTATATCGGTAGCCGGAAGCATGCGTCGACCTCTCTCAATAAACAATAAAAAATTTTCGACGTCCTCGCCTATTTTTCCTGAGAACTTTATGCCCCATTTACGAAGCATTTCATACGTCGAACGCATATTTGAAGCTTCAGGTAAAGAATGAGAATTATGACGCGGAGACGAATGTGTTGGTAAATTAAAATCTCTAGTATTATTTTCTGTATTCTGATTTTGAATATTAAATTCTCTTGATTCTCTTTCCGACGATAACATTGCGCGAGCCGGATTTTGAATGGGAAATTCTCTCGATTCTCTTACCGACGATAAAATTGCGCGAGCCGGATTTTCGATACCGATCATATTTTCGTTTTGCATTCGTATTTCATTCCTCAAATTTTCCGTTAATCGCGATTGCCTAGCTATAGCACCTTCTAAATTTTCCACGGCATTATGATATCCCGGATGGGTATAATCGAGTGGGTGAGTATTTTCTCGCGTATGAGGTCTCGTTTCTTTACCGCTATCCCGTAATACGCGCGAAGGATGAAAATCGCACAGCTGACCGCGCGACGAAAAAGCCGGTGGATCAGCTATCGTCGGCAGCATGCTCGACGGAGGGGTACGGGGAAACGGAAACATTTCGCCTACCTACTCTAACGAATTACTCTACGAATAAACGCTCGAAACGAAAATATCGAAAAGAAAATAATTACGCGGCTACGAACTTTATTTTTCTCGCCCGATGCCTCACTCACATGCTCTCCCCTCACACGTATTCTCGGATCGGCACTCGCACACGGGTCACTCCCGAACACTCACATACATGCGTCGAGATACCGGCACTTCTCGAAAATAACAAGGCGTTAGGATGGCCCGTTGGTGAGGGCGAAACAATATTTTAAACTCGCGAAATTAAGATGACCCGTTGGAGAGGGCGAAAATAAAATTCCTAAACGCGAAATTATGAAGGCTCGTTGGTGAGAGCAAAACAAACGCGAGAGAAGAAAAAAAAATTACGATGGCTTCTTAGTGAGAGCGGTATAAACGCGAGAAAAAAAAAACTTTAGGTTGGCCCGATGGTGAGGGCCAAAAACAACGCGCACTTTTTCACTAGCCCATTGGTGAGGGCAATACACAAGATAAGCCCGTTGGTGAGGGCACAGGATGAGAGAATGTATTATAATATTTTCAGCTAACGAAAATGAAATATTTGTCGATTCCTTGATTCTCATTTTTCTTCTCGTTAAATTAATAAAATCGAATTATCGTTACTCGGATAAAATCTCGGAAAATTAATCAAATAGATAAAAATTTGTCCAACAAACAAAAAAAAACAATTAAATATATTATTAGAATAAATAAGATGAATTCAATAAATTACCGAAGAATCGACAAATAAATTTTCTTCGACCACACTGACAAAATATATACCGAGCTGAGCAGTAGCTCGTAGCAAGGTCAGATCACACAGAGAAAGAAAAAAAAGAGAACTACAAAAAAAATGTTTGCTATTTACTTCGTCTGGAATTATCGAAATCAATTTTCAACAAAAACTTACTAGATTATCTTTTTTCTCGTTCGTATCCATTGTTCTCCTTAATCCTCGAAATTTTACGTTGACAAATAATTTTATCACGAGAAGCACTCGAGAACGATATTTATTGAAATTTGGTCAACGTTTCGATAGCTTGCCTCACGAGACACTGAGCCGTTACGCGGTACACAGTACACGTGAGAGCAGCGCCAATATTTTTGGTAAATTACGCACAGTGGCGCTAATGAGTAGCCCTTGCACGAAATCATCGCGGAGCGAGAATCAAGGCCACAACAACACTAACACAAAAACATGCAACGTACTGACGACTCGTATCGACGAATTTCAAACTCTTTCGAGAATAATATGAAATAAAATGCGATACGAGTGACAAAGACAGAAGACAAAATAATATTATACGATTTTTGACGGATAACATCTGATATTGACGAATTATTTTATCGAAATATTTAATATTGGAATTAAAAATTTTCAACAGATTATCGCTCAATAATTTTTATGTTTTGCTGAATCTAATTAATAAAATATAAATAAATAACACTGCAAATTATTTGGGATTTTTCGTATTTTAACCACCACGTTTTAATAACGTGGCTCCACGTTGGGCGCCAAAATTTGTAACGACTTTTTCCCGTGAGTCGCACAAAATATCCGATCTCGAGAATTTTCTGGACTCCAGCCGAAGATAAACTTAGACAAATTTTATTTGGAAATTATCGAGAACGAAAGAATAGGTTTTCCCGGTCGTAGCTGTACTTTGGAACCAATTTGGTAGAGGGGCGGGATTATGATAAAATATAAAAGAAATTCACATAAAGGCACACGATATCCGGAATTACAATTTTGAGTTTATTTAAATCAGTTAAATTTAATAAATGGAGTATTGAACAATAAATTATTGGTTTCCGGAAAAATATAATATTGATCTCGTTTTTCTCGAGAATTATAAATTACAATTTGAGTGAAAAAATCACTTTTAACTGTGACAGGAAGTTAGATTTGAACGTCTTCCGCCCTCCGTCGTTCGACCATTGTATTCACGTGTAGTTGCTTCAAATTACGCGGTTACGCTAGCATACGTTAATCAAATTGAAAGGGCTCGGGAGATGTCACCCTAGAACTAGAAGGACTTTGTCGAAAATTCGTTAGCGCCTGCGCGTCGATCAGTGGTCGAACAAATCGATAATTGGAGGGGAGGTAGCCCGAAGATTCCCAAAAAGGCGTTACGTAGGACACTGTACGATCGGCAGTCTGAGCGATAACATATGAGAATAAGAGCGAATTATTGTAAAGTTTGGGAACTTCTTATAGTTCACACGGAGCATTTACCGGCCCAAATTTGACAAAAGAATACAACTAATAATTGAGCAAAGATGTTGTACGTCCTTCTGACGACAACTTTTCTTCCGTCGATTCGTTTCTGCCTGTAAATAAAAAGAATATTATTAGTATCATTTTCGTATGAATTATCTAGAATTGTGCTTTTACTTACCTTAAATAACGTAGAGTTCCTCCAGAGAACGATTAAACCTGAAAATAATAAAAGTAAGATTATAATTACAATAAAATCACCCCCCCCTTATACCCACACCGGTGTTGTAAATATCCCCCCCCCCCATACTTACCTTACCTGCAAAAACCTGTAAAAAGAAAAAAGAACAATGATTAATACTCTTAAGAATAATCTAGTTAAGTAACGAAATGTATATACGTACCATAAGAGACTCGTCCAAAGATACGCGTACCTAAAATAACGAAATAAGAAAAAATATTAATATTGATATCGTGAAAAAGCTATATATATATACTTACCATAGAATACTTACCGTAGATTAAGCTCGTGCGATCCCCAAACACGAGCTGCAATACGTAAAAATAAGTTAACAGTCATTAAAATACTCACATGCACCATTTTCAAGTCAGTACGGAGTATTTTTCTACATTATTAAAGTTTTTGAAGTAATTTATTAATAACTTTACATTCCAAACATATTACAAAAACATTAACGTAAAAAACTCAGAATTTACCATTCGTGTAAAAAATCCCACCACTCGATCGGTAATTACCGACCGAGCTCTCACAGATACCCTCGATTCACTCCATGCCCGCTAGTCTCCCGGAGCGCCGGCCCGCGCATGCGCGGTTGTTGGTGGGAGAAGCTGCGGCGGTCCCGACGCCGCTGGCTATAAGTAGAGGCGCACCGGAGGATTCGAAGCCACTCTGCTCTGGTCTTCTACGCCGCGAAGGCCGAAGGATCAGGACAAGCTCTGGACGCAAAGCTGCTAAAGCTAAACGTCTACGCGAGCTGGCTAAAGCCTTGATGCCGCTAAGGCTGACCGGCTCACTAGCCTACCCCGTATAAATTCAATGCACATCTTTTTCCTTTTATTTTAAATTTCTTATTTCTCGTTTACTTCGGGGTCTGACGCTGTTAAAGCCAAAGGATCCACGAACCCGCTCAAACTTGAACGCTGCTAAAGCTGAAAAGTCACGAGCCAACTAATACAGCTCTCTCATAGTACACCTTTACACATAATCCGTAATACGTTCGCCTCGTTAATTGTCAGAGTACCGTCTTACCTTCAACTCAATTGATCATTTCGTTCCTCGATAAATCTCGAGCCATTGTCTTACTTCATTACTCAATAACTGCTTGAGTCTAATTTGTATTTCTCATTTTTTGTTTCGTTGTCCGATAATTCTCGGAAGCACTTTATCACTTGGTCAGTTACCGAGACGAGCGTTGCGCATAATCTTTAATCACACGTTTCTTTGTCTTAATCAATACACTTATCATTGGACATTTTAATCAGCTAATAAATGATCCTTTCCTGTTCATTCCTCTGTACTCATTACTTTAGTATTTCACACCTTTCCCTTTCAACGCATTTTTTCGTTCGCTGTTTGAATTCGCAAACCGCGCCGAAGGAAGACCGGAAGGAGAGACAGCCCGAGCAGCGCATTAAAAAACAATATGCCAAGACGTCAACAGTACGAGTCCATCATCAGGAAGCTGATCATCGGCGTTGGGTCGTTTCGTTTCCACCGGATCCAGCTCCTTGCTCGCTGAAAACTTGTGACGTCCAACACTTATTCAAACGTGGGTTGCTCTTAATTGATAATTTGCGATCACAAATTAGCTGTTATCAAAGAGATACGTCAATTTATTGTAATCGTCAACGTCTGTAATGAGTCATACATTGGCGATTTTACGTTATTCGTATTGCCCGCCCGGTTGACGCTCTCCAAAATCCACCACGCCCAATTATAATTATCAGAAAAATCATGTAGGAGGGGTTTCGGAAGATAGCGTCAATTCCTCACTTGTAATTCAAACTTCGACGTGGTTGGACCTAGACCTATATATATATGTCGGAGATATAAAGATCGTAGTGGTCCATACTATATTCTTCTGTTTAAAAGATCGATTTATAAAAATAAAGGAAGAATGATGAAAGAGTCAACGAGAGAACGAAGAAGGGAATTGACGTGTTGTTTTAAATCAAATATACATTTCTTAATAAGTCCTGTTTATAAAGCGAATTATCAAATAAAACGATTGGTTACGCGTCCCACACGCCAAATGAAGAGTTCTTATTCGAATATTGATCATTCTCCGACATCAGAAGTGGGATTACCAAGGGACGTGAACCATCAATATCTCAAAAATGTTCTCACAATCAGACCGCTCAATGGAATTAAAATTATTCCGAAGACTGATAGAAAATTGTGATTGGAAATGAAAATAAGAATATGGTGAAATTAACACAATCGATTCAAGATCCTCCAGAGTCGGACAACTCCGAACGTTTTTCAGAGAAAATTCCTTTTGGCGAATTATTACATTCCGGTGAGAAGTTTTCATTTTGTTTCGATTTTGGTGCTGATTGCTCCCAAATAAAAGAAAGTATTGCACAAAAATTTTGGAAAATTGGAAAATAGAAATTTTTATTTCACGTGATTCTTGACGATGTCACGTCCGGAAGGAGCGTGAAGGAAAGGTTCGGGTGTTTGAGCGTCGAGCGGTAAACGCTATGTCCCATAGACTTTTCCGTACAGTAGTATACGCAGTGCGTTTTTATATATATTGACTCGTTAGAGTATGGTGGGCGCACACTGATAGACCTCGAGAAGTCTTGCTTATATCTGATTGCGACTGAGGAAAGGATATTTAGGTAGCGAGTAAAGAGATCTAGGATTCTTTATACACTCTTTAATGAAAGTAAGTTGTTAGTAAAATACAATGTTCGAATACATAGAGAGATCTAGGATTCTCTGTGGATTCGTGATATAAATGGGTGTTAGTAAAATACACTTGAAGAATACAAACTTGATAAAATAAATGTTAAGTACTTTACCGGAGAGGTGTCTTGGAATATCTTTGGTTCGTAGTAGCTTACTTGGTCTTGGTTGAATTGAATCGAGTATGGAATTATTCTAAGTCCCGAAAGACTGAAATGAAAATGATCAAAAATATTCTAAGTCCAAATCTGAATTTAAATACTTTAACACTTTGACTTCTGGACTCGACTCGCTCTCTTCTACAGAAGACCCGGAGTTCGGTCAGAGTTTAAGTATAAGACGGCTAACCGAATGACAACCGAACTACTGCTAACAGTATAAACGCGACTCCAGGTACGGAACGGAATGCGAGGCGCGTTGAAAAATCTCGGCCTTTTATAGGACTGATTTCGGAAGTAGAGGGGAAGTTCACTTCCTTAAAAGGAAGTGTTTTTAAGCCTTTGCCCTCTTAGATCTAGTGCAGGGGAAATGGTTGCATCAGTTTTGGTGTATCGGTTCGAGGAGTGTTGCTAGGGCTCAAGATTTATGACCTACGCGCCCGGCTGTAAGGGATCGCTCGCTGGCTTGTTGGTGTTTACAGAAATTTGGGTATTTGACACATGTGTGTGTTTATTTGTGTAGCGCGTGTCAGCGTGTAGCGAGTAAATGACCCTAATGCCAGAGGCTACTATAAGGCGTTGAGTCGAGGGTTTTATGAAGGCGGATGCTTAGAGCTCGTGGTTTCATGGTTAGGTAGAGTTACTAGAGATAAAAGTAAAAACAAAAATTTACGTCGGTTGTGACACCTCCCCACTTAGATTAGGCACCGTCCTCGGTGTCTACCAATTTTTGCATATTGAATATTTTCAAATAGAATATATGCTTAAATGGTGAGTTTAAAATTGCAAATTTTGTTTTTCGTTGCCTGGTATGGACTTCGCATCTCATAGGGATGTATATAAGAATATCGTGGGATTAGGTATAGGAAGTTTTGGGGACCGTTTCGTCAGTTATATTCCTCCTTTACTGGCTTTAGACGGCATATAGTATTTGCGATGTTAACGAAATATATATATATTGTAACGATACGCTTTTACCGACCGATATAAGCCGCTACGCGTCGGTTCGAGCTTCTAAAAAAAATTAGGAGCGGGTATGAAAGAAGCGTGAGAAAGACGGATGTGTATTTTGAAAAATAAATGACAAGAGATTTTATTCAATTTAATTAAAATTTACAAGAGTTTTTCTGAATATTTCGCGTTTCGCGTCGCGTCCCGAAATATGGATTCAAAAGATTTTTATTTTTATTTTTATTTTTATTTTTATCTGTTCGCGATGTTTAATAGTCTCAAACGAGCAAGGAAACTCGTATAAAACAATAAAACAGTGCGGTTACTGTATGAAAAATCAAGGATTTTTCGTCTCGACAAAATTGTAATTTTTATTCGCTTGACAATAAATCATTTTTGTTTATTTCTTCCGTGTTTCGCGTTTATTATTTCCGCACGCTTTATTTTAATTTTTAGTCGCGTTTATTATTTCCGCACGCTTTAGAATAAGAAATCGAAAAATGTTTCTAATTTGAAAATAAAAATGTCCTGGAATGTCTTGCTTTTAATGCTTTTTTCTATTTTATTTGCTTATTCCACGCAATTCAATAATCCAAAAGTGAATTTGATTCGATATAATAATAATTTGGATAATTTTGTAATTTTTATAAGTAAAAATCTTACCGCTGCCTTTTGGATTATTGAGATAATATTTTGCTTTATTTCCTCTCAATTTTTGTTTAATCAAATTTTTATTATTCTTAATCCAAGAGTGAAATTTTCTTACAAATTTGATGATTATAAATTTTTATTATTGATTCGATATAAACTTAACTCTTACCGCAGCCTCTTGGATTAATAATTTTAATAATAAATGAGACTTTTGACTAACTCGGATAATTTTAATCAAACTTGAATTTAATAAAAATATTTAATTTAATCAATAAAATAATTCTTCCCTGTTTCTGGCAAGCATAAAGAAAAAGAGGTAAAAAAAAAATATAAGGAAAGCGTGAGTCAGGCTATGGGCTCTAAACGTCGCCGAATGTCGCCGATACCCCTCCGCCACACAGGTAAGGATGCAGACCACAGGCTATGGGATTGAAACGTCACCGAATCGCTCCGATACCCTGAGCATCTACGAGGTTAGGTAAATTTATGACCACGGGCTATGGGATTGAAGCGTCGCCGGATCGCTCCGATACCCCGTGCATCAAAAAATTTCGGAAAAGGAAATATAGGTGTGACCCTGGGCTATGGGATTGAAGCGTCGCCGGATCGCTCCGATACCCCAGGCATCAAAGGAATTAGGAAGAAAGGTTTTATGCTTTGCCAGAACCAGGGAGAGAGAGTCTAAAGCTCTTAGTAGGTCCGAGTCAGTCTGAGAAGTCAGAGGAACTGCCCCTGAGAGCGGTCGCGCAGCGACTTTTATACCCCACTTTTCCCTCGCTTTCGATGCGCCGCCTGATTTTAATCTCGAACCGCTTGCTGCGCACGTTCTATTTTCCCATTCGCTCAACACGCTCCCCACTCTTATTCACGCTCTCACATTCGCTCGCCGCTACCCCCACTCTCGCATCCTCGGATGCGCGAAAATCCGTTTTTTATGTTTTTCAGCTTTATTTGTTACAATTTTCATGTCAATAATCTCCAATTATTATTATTTTATCAATTATTGAAGCATTTTTCGCATTAATAAATAATTAAACAATTTTAAAAAAACAATAAAATTATTACGAGTTTTCTTCTCGAATCGGTCATTGCGCATGCGCCGTACTACGCATTTTTATTTATTCAAAGTTATTTAAATTTTCAATAAAATTATAAGTCGCGCTTATTTTGTTTCGATTCTTTGATTTTTTTCCGAAATTTTAAGCCTAATTGCGTTAATGAAAGATATTTTAATCGAAAGAAATAAGAAAAATGAAAAGAATAATTTATTTGATTTTTTCGACGCTTGGCGGCGTCGGTAACGCTCGCGTCGGTAGTCTCGGCTTTTCGTTGCCGATGCCCAAGATGGCCGCCGCCGGGACGAACGCGCGCGTCATTGTTGTTGTCGGGCGAAAAATGTCGGCGATCGCGCCGTCGCGTCGTACTCGCTCGCGTTCGGGATAGTTATTCGGTCGAAAGTGAGTGTTTCGTTTCAATATATACATATATAAAATATTTTTTTTTTGTTTTTTTTTGTTTTTGAATGCCAGGGATTATCCAGACATGGTATACGTACATTATTATATTTCGTTTCTTTTTGATGACACTGACTGATTTAGTGTCGGAGTTTTAAGCAATTTTATTTTGCTACTGAACTGCCTGTGCCTTTGTTTGATTTTTGAGGTGTGTTTTCACGAAGTGCGATATGGTTAAGGTGTTGGATGGGGAGTGGTTCAGGTAAGTGAGATACTTAATCCTTCCATTCACGAATATAAAAGATAAAAGAAAAAAAAAATTATTTAGTGTCATTCAGTATGCATAAATTTTCTTATATCTAGTGATAAAAGATATTATATAATTGTAATTATTGAATATTGTAATTGAGTAAATGTGTATATAATGGTGATTAAATGAGAGTGTATAAATTGAAAATTATGTTTCAGACAGCAGTCTGGGTGGAAGTTTCGTGAATAAAAACCGGGTGAGGTTGGCGAGTTACGGTATCGTAGATGGGTTCTGCTCGTCTATGAGAAGGTACTTCTTCTGGCAGGTCGTCTTCATAGTCTACTGGTGGTGGTGCAGGTTTACAACATCTGGCAAAAAGCTTGTAGGCGCAGAGGAGAAGGTATCCCCGTAAGATGTAGGTCAGTAACCCGATGGCCAGAAGTATTTCTCCATATATAGTTATCGTTGTGTACAAGGCCTGTCCTCGTTGTTCTCGTTTGTGAAAGGCGATTTCTAGGAGTTCTCGCTCTATCTCCTTCAGGCTAGCGTCGAAGGCTAAAGCACCCGCAAAGTTTCGAGGTATGACCGAGGGTACGTAAGCTGAAGTGTCGATATCCTGGAGAGGCTTGTAGTGTGATATGTTGGGGGCGAGTCGTTTTATGTCTAGGTTGGCGACTGGTATGTAAGTTGATCGTATTTTTTGGTCGAGGGTTTGGGTTCCCGTAATTGTTACATAATGGGTTTTGGCGATACATCCCGTGCTCATTTTCAGGATTCCGCTTCCTTCTATTTCTGGGTTAAAGGTAACATCGTCGCAAAGGATTTGTATCCTTTCGGGTGCAGGTAATGAAAATAGCCAACCAGACATGTTATCCAATTGTTTCCAATAAGGGTTTTGTTTCTTCATCAGCTTGATCTCGCAGTCTTCATATGATCCATGTCCTCCATCCGTTAGTAATAGTAATTCGCAGTTTTGATGAGTTGCTACTTCGTATATAGGATATGTTGGAGTGCAGATTTGGTAGTCACGGAGGTGTTGGCATCTCGGAAGATCGTTTTCCGGGATGAGTGTGTATTTATCCAAATCTCTTGAAATAATTATGTGTGATGCTCGGGGCTGTACATATGCTGCTCCTTGACTATTATTTCCAAATTTTTGTGGTATAGGACAAGGGTGAAGTTTGTAGAGGAGATATTTGGTTGGTTCGAGTAAAGGAATGTGCATGACGATTATAATTTTGTTATTGTGGTAGGAAGCTGATAAGCGGGAGATTCTTGACAGGGTCCCGGAATGAATTTCGTCGAGTGGGATCGGGAATAGGTATTTAGGCTGGGTTTCAGTGAAGCTTTTGACGACAAGGTCCAATGTGACAGGGTTCAGAAGTTCTGGATGTAAGAATCCTAATTTAATGAAATGGATTGCGTCTACGATGGCACGGAGGCTCTCGAGGTACGTCTCGGCGATGTTTCCAACGCTGTTTTTCCATTCCATGATGTTTTGTGTGTACATTATGATATCGGTAGTGTTGTGAAATATCTCTACTAGGTTGTTCCATTTTTCTCTATGTTCTTTTTCCATAGTGGACAATCGTTCGGAAACGTCGTGTAATTCTGATTTTATAATATGAGTTTGATTTCTTTCGATGATAGACATCTTCTTCTGATCTTGATAGAGCTTGTCGATCTCGGCATCGAAGTATTTGGCGTCGTCATCATTCAAGGTTCCGAAAAGGCTTTTGCTAACTGTTCCGACGAATCCAAAAGGGATGCTCCGTTTGCTTATTATTGGTTCGATGCCCTTTTGCTTCCGTATATAGAGAAGATATTTCTTGATGAGGGAACTTTTTAGCAGCAGGTCTTCTTTGTTGATGTACGACTTACAGCGGTCCCCTAAGTATGGTAGGCAAGCGTGTTCCATTACTGGTATTTCGGAAAACGTTGGCTGATGATCCTCGAACGGTTTTAAGTCCATGAAAGTCGTGATGCGCCAGTCAGTCCGTGTAAAGTGGACTTCATGTAGAGGTTCATAGTAAATTCCGGCCCGGTTGGTGATCGGTTCCACACCATATGTAACCGTCGGTACTGATGTCCAGGCTTCCCTGAACCCAAGTATGAGGACAAGTATGGCCTTAAGGATACGCATTTTCGTCTAAAATAGAGAGTGTAGATGTGAGTTTGTGAAATATTTCAAGTGCACGGAGAGAAATTTTTGTGTCAGGACAGCGTAGGGCACGCTACTGCCACAAATTTTATTTGTTAATATGGTGACGACAAATTTATTTGCTGCTGTGACAAAAGTTTTGTGTCAAGAGTGATGTGTCGCATGAGCAGAAACTTTTGGCTGATTGAACAAATCTTTTTGCTGGTCGAGCAAATTTTTTTGCTAGTCGAGCAAATTTTTTTGCTGTTCGAGCAAATCTTTTTGCTGGTCGAGCAAATTTTTTTGCTGGTCGAGCAAATCTTTTTGTTGGTCAAGCAAATTTTTTTGCTAGTTGAGGGTTTTTGTTTTGACATGAGGTTTTTCATGTAATGCTCCTCATTCGTCGGTAAATGGTTTTTTGGTTGTAGAAATAAAACAAAAAAAAATTAATTTCATTTGTACGTGTGACAATTATCCATTTTTTACCAGTATCAAGAGACTCGGTAGAGTCTCGGGACAAGTACAGTACTATGCATTAATGCCTGGTCAGATCAATAGAGTGTCGATTTTACCGACTGTGTATCGTCATTTGTCGAAGTTCTTCGAAGTTCGGACAAGTTTCAGACGTATGTGTCAAGAGTAATTCCTAACCCCGAGTTTGAATTAACCCCACAAAAAACATGACACGGTCAAGACGACGTAGCAGCCGCCCGAAGTTGAGTAGGAAGTGTAATCAAGAGGTTAAATCGTTGGAAAATTACCGAACGATAAGAAGATTAGTTTGAATGACCAAAAAAAAAAAATGTAAACCCATGTATGATTTAGATGTTGTTAAATATAAAAACAAGAAAAAATACGATAATGACTGAAACTTTGTGAAATTGGAAAGGAAAACTATTTTCTGAATAGGTGCAAATATCGAACTGATGGAAAAATATTATTTTCACAAAAAAATATTGGAAGACTACATTTCCTGATCGACCGAATGATACATTGATTAAGATATTTCTAGATATGAATATATATTGTTATTTCCATGAGCTAACCATTGTCCGAATAACAAATCTGATTGCACAAGAAAATTCGAATTCGAAACGCAAAGCGAACAAATTATATCCCGCGGTGAGTGAAAAGCTCATGTCGCAGGGTTCGCTACAATATTCTCGATCGTCTCGAATGTAAAACAGTATCGATTTCATGCGAGGCAAGCGTGATAAAACTACTGAAAAAATGATTTTTGATCAGGGCATCAAATGAAAACGAAATTTTTTCGGCCAACTTGAAGCTGCCTTTATTTTTTATCCCTTTAACTTTATTATATTTTCTTCTAATTTAACTTTTCGTTTGTTTACATGTGGCTTAAACCGCGATCCTTATCCCTGATGCATGAGAATTGACAAGATTCTGTGGATACGAAAAATTGCAAGACTCATTCCCAAATAAGTAAGAGCGACAGATTCATCCCTGCGAAGCGAACCAACATATCCTGCGGTGAATGAAACGGTCATGTCACGGGCATTTTTACAATTTTCGTGATAATCAAACCGGCAATAATCAAGCCGATGGAAATAATTGTAAATTATCACTTCAGGTAGTAGGTTAATAAAAATTGGAAAAGAAATAAAAGTTACTTTTCATTTTATTTTCGTTTGCTTCTATCCGACGCGAGTTGGTTTTTTTGTTAATTATAATTATTTTTTTGTGAAATTGAAATGAATACACGCTAGACATTCTGCATTGTCTGACGATTAACCGCAATTGACCGAGAGGTGTGCGAAGTGCGTAATTTGGCTAACCCACGTTCAAACGCAATCGCATCTCTGTTGCTGCACTCCACCAACTACTGGATGCAATCTAGGCGTGGGTTAGACAACCGTCATGACGATGTCACTGTGACTTGACGATTTCCTCAAAACTCGTGTTAAAAGCTGGTAGTTGGATAAAACTCTTGTTGCATCAACATTTCGGTGTATAACCGACATGCAAAAGCGTCCCACTTGATTTTCCTGAGACAAATCAACCGAGAGGTGTGCGCTATAAAACAGTCCATACACCAGTGAAGAAAGCGCGGCTCGGAAAGTTCGAATACTCTAGAACGACTTTATAATTCGCATGCAGGGAGAGTATCCCCCCACTCGGAGTGCGTAATTTGACTAACCCACGTTCAAACCAAATCGCATCTCTGTTTCTGCAATCCACCAACTACTGGATGCAATCTAGGCGTGGGTTAGACAACCGTCATGACGATGTCACTGTGACTTGAAAATTTCCTGTGAAATCGTGTTAAAAGCTGGTAGCTGGATATAACTCTTGTTGCAACAACATTTCGGTGTATAACCCACATTCAAAAGCGTCCCACTTGATTTTCCTGAGACAAATCAACCGACAGGTGTGCGCTATAAAACAGTCCACACACCAGTGAAGAAAGCGCGGCTCGAAAAGTTCGAATAGTCTAGACCGATTTTATAATTCGGATGCAGGGAAATTATCTCCCCACTCGGATAGCGTAATTTGACTAACCCACGTTCAAACCCAATCGCATCTCTGTTGCTGCACTCCACCAACTACTGGATGCAATCTAGGCGCGGGTTAGACAACCGTAATTACGATGTTACTGTGACTTTACAATTTCCTGCAAAATCTTGCCAAAAGTTGGTAATTGGATAAAACTCTTGTTGCAACAACATTTCGGTGTTTAACGCACATTGAAAAGTATCCCCCTGGATTCTCCTGGGATCAATCAACCGAGTGGTGTGCGCTGTAACGCAGTCCACATACCAGTGAAGAAAGCGCGGCTCGAAAAGTTCGAATACTCTAGAACAATTTTATAATTCGCATGCAGGGGGAGTAACTCCCCAGTCGGAGTGCACAATTTGACTAACCCACGTTCAAACCCAATCGCATCTCTGTTTCTGCACTCCACCAACTACTGGATGCAATCTAGGCGCGGGTTAGACAATCGTCATGACGATGTCACTGTGACTTTAGAATTTCCTGCAAAATCGTGTTAAAAACTGGTAGTTGGATAGAACGCTTGTTGCATCAACAGAGAATATTATATAGAAAAATATTATTTTCTCCCTTGCACCGAAAACAGTTTCGATTTCATGATAAACGAGCTTGCACAGTTCACTTAATAAATAATTCTTGAGCATTGCATCACGTGAAGCTTTTTTGTTTGACGGTAGAGGTTTTTGAAAATTGTTATTTCGTCAAAATGGTTCCCTATAAAACTATGAACTGATATTTAAGGATGTATGATATAAAGCAAAATTCTACATAAAATGACAAATGTCGTTCGTTTTTTATTTTACTCGTTGAAAATTCCCACATTCAGTCCAAACCGAGTTTTATTTTTGTAATTTGTATGGTAAAGAATAACTTGGTAAGGAACGCCCACGCTAATCGTTTTTATGCGTTCTGAATCATGCTTCCGTTTTATTGTACTTAAATATTGTGGTCAATTCTCACAATAGCGAACCATCCACGATATTCTTGACACAGTGTAGCAGTAATGCGCTGTGTTTTGTTTGTATTGAAACTATCTTCAACCTGTATCACTAATCATGGCCGAAGCTAACGAAGAGGCACGCAGCATTTTTGCAAATTACGATTCATCTGTTCGTGGACGTATCGTTGGTTTTCACCAAGCGGGCTGGTCGAGGGAACGAATTCGAGCCGCGATTGCATGCAATAGAAAAACGGTTGATCTTTGGATCAACAAGTTTAACAGAGGTGGTGACGCGGCTCTGAAGGACCATCGAAAAAGCAACAAAAGGCCGCTCAAAACGACACCGGAAGAAGATGTTCGGCTATGCGAAGCTGTGGAAGAAACTCCATTTACAACAATTACCGCAGCACTGAATGAGACAGGAATCGACATAAGTGTGAGCACGGCTAGACGGCGATTGAAAAATGTTGGGGTTACTGCTCATCGTCCGGTGAATAAAACGCCACTATCCGAACAGCACCGTCAACAGCGACTTCTCTTCGCTCAGGAGCATTTGGGATGGACGCCCGAACAGTGGGCTTCAGTCGTATGGTCCGACGAAAAGGTATGTATGTGTTAAATGTATGTGTTTGTTTATATCGCGCCTTTGTCCTTGCGGTTTAGGCGCCCTCCCGTGTTTACATAACCTCTTTTATTTATATTTCTCATGCCTCTCCCTTCAACTTCCTGCCCCCCCCCCCCCCCCATTTCTTTTCCCCTTCTCTTCCAGCGGCTTTCTTCTGTTCCCTGGCTCTCCTTGTTTTCCTTTTTCTTTCTTCTCTCTTCTTTGTTCACAGCTACTCGTTCCCTTCCCCTCTTTCACCTTCGTCCAATTCTCTCTACTTTCTTCTTCCCCCATCTTGCCTCCCGCTCTTTTTCGTTACCCTGGTCCCTCTTCTCCGTCATCTTCTTATCTCTTCTTTCTTCTTCTCTCTTCTTCTTCTTCCTCTCCTTCTTTGTACCCGTTCTCCCACCTCTCTCTTTTCTTGTTCCACCTCCATCTCGTTCCGTCTATTCTTATCTCCTTCTCCCCTGTTTCCACTTTTCTCCCCTTCTTCCTCTCTTCCACCGCTCTTTCTCTTAATATAAACTTTGTCTGTCTTTCCCCCCTTGTCAAGTCCTCTTTTACACTGATTCCCGTTGCTTCCATCTCGATTATTTTTAACAATTTCTCCTTGTCCTCTTCGCTTTCCAGCTCCACTATCACCATTGCTACGTCCCCCACCTGCATTCCTTTCATTCTTTTCTTCACTTTCACCTTTCTCAATATCCCCTTTTCACACCTTTTCTCGATCTCCGCGATGTCAATTCCCTCCACTTTACCTATCCCTCTCATGCACACGTTCTTTCCCCTCTTCTCTCTTTCTGCCAACTCCTGTTTCCACCTTACCTCTCTTTCTCTCTCTGCCAGTTTCTTTTTCTTCTTCTCCTCCGTCGTCCGCCTTGCGTCCACCATCGTCCAGCCTCCACTTCTCGCCTTCTCCTTCTCTCCTCCGGGATTTCCCTCCGAATCCTCTACCTCACTATCTCCACCCTTACTCTCATCTTTCTTCTCTTTGTTTTCCACCTTCATCCCTTTCTCCTCCTTCTCATCTTCTTCCATCATCTTCATCCAGTCCTCCTCTTGCCTCTGCCTCTCATTCTCTCTACTTTCCTCTGTCTCTTTACTTTAAGTTATCTCCTTCTCCTCGCCTTTTCCCTCTCCCTCCCTTCCTTTCCTCCTCTTGTCACCTTCTTCGTTATCCGTTACATTTTTCTCGCTTTCCTCTCCTCTGTGATCCTTTCCGTTGACCTTCTTCCCCTTGTCTTCTACTTCCTTCTGCCGTGCAGCCAATCCTTCCTTCACTCCTCTCAACTCTTCGTTTATTTCCTTCAGTTCCTTCACCACTTCACTTAACACTTCCCTCACCTCCTTCCCGACCACTATTTCCATTCTTTCCATTCCAGCTTTGCTCTTTCCTTTCCTTTGCACTCACTTTGCTGTCTTTTCGTCGTGCCGGTTCTGGGACTACTGTCTTCTCTCCACTCTCCCTCTTATCTCGTCCACCATCTGTCGCCCCGTTCCTTTGTTCCTCTTACTTGTTATATCTCGTTGTCCTATATTTCCGTCGACCCCTCTCTCACCTCGGCTTCGGACTTCTTCGACTAAGTTCTTGTCACTCCTTCCCGCTGTTGTCACTTGCTACTTCCTCTTAGGCGACCGTCGCTACTTTCCTTTACCGTGCCTCCATTCCTTCCCTGGCCCTACACGCCGTCCACTTTGTGCGCTGACTCGGGCCACCTCGTACTTCTTCGGCTCTGCCTTCCGGCCACTCTTCTTTCCTTTCTTCTCTCTCCCCCCATCCACATTTTCCCTAACCTCATTCTTTTTCACTCCTTTTCCCATCACCAGTTCCGCACTTTTTCCTTCTCCTTCTGCCTCATTTTTCACTTCACTCACTTCCCGATTCTTCCATCTCTCGTCCCACGCCCTGTATAGGTGTTCAAGTCTTCGGATGATGGGCGAAGACATGTTTATCGTCCGAGGGCGAGGGAGTTTCAACTGGACGAACGCTATGTGGTCCAGAAACAATGGAGCGGAAGAATATCTGTTGGGTTTTGGGGATGTATGTCCGCGGCTGGAGTGATGGCCCTATGCGAGATCCCACCAAGGATGAATTCGGGGGATTATGTCAATGTTCTGGAAAACACTATGCTGCCCGCCGCCAGAGTTCGCTTTCCCGTTGATCAGTATCCAGGGATTCAATTTATGCAAGATCGTGCTGCGGTCCACACATCTCGGGAGACGACGGCATGGTTCAACGAGCACCCGGACGTCAACGTCATCAATTGGCCCAGTAAATCTCCGGATTTGAACCCCATTGAAAACTTGTGGAGTATGTTATATCAGTATTCACTTTGATTTACCAGGTTACTTCGGTGGGGTTTTTCTTGCACCTATCTTGCGGGTTCCAATAATACGGAATAAATGAATAAATAGTAGAATAATAAAAATGTCTCTATCCCAATAGGTGTCATGGTTCGTGAGTGGGAATCTGGTGCAGACCGAAACCGGGATGCTCTCGTGGCACACGTGCATCGGGTTTGGCATGAGATGGAGGCAAAGCCGAATCTTTGCCTCAATCTCGTAAACTCCATGCCAAACCGAATGCAGTGTGTCATCGAGAGCAACGGATCGTGGATCCCATACTAAGATTCCCCTGTAAGCATTGAGGTCGTTTTTTAAATTCTACCCTACTTTTACATTCCTTAATTCTTCATGCTTCAATTTATCCCAAAATTACAGAATTTGCAATTAAGTATATAAATTTTTCGTTTTACAGCACAAGTCCTATTATTCCGCAAGTTTTCAAGTGGATTCGTATTCGGAGGTTTGCTTGGCTAAATGATGATTTGGATATCCGGGCATTAGTTGAATCATGTATCGTCTTCTGAGATGATCTCAGTACGATCGTGTATTCATTCAATGCACGGATACCGGTCGACGGGAATACCGACTACAGTGGGGGTAGTGGGGGGTTATTTTTCCAGAACTGTCCCTAATCTCCGGAATTCATTCCTTCTGGATTGTGCTTAGCGCCATCACTCGAGCGGCGGAGATGCGCGACCAAGACTCAACGGAAATTGAATAGCTCCATTGTTGAAGAACCACATAGCCTGGGTCCGCTTGAAATTCTCGAGCCCCTGCGACCATACGACTGAAGCCCACTATTCGGGCGACCACCACAAATGCTTCTAAGCGAAAAACAGTCACTGTCGACGGTGGTCCTCCGTTAGTGGAGTTTTTTTCACCGGATGATGAGCAGTGAGTCCATCATTTTTCAAACGGCATTCAGCTGTGCTCACGCTTAATGCCTGTTTTGTTTACAGCTGCGGCAATTGTTGTGAAAGGAGTTCCTTCCACATCTTCAAACAGCCGAACATCTTCCGGTGTCGTTTTGAGCGGCCTTTTGTCGCTTTTTCCATGGTCCTTCAGAGCCGCGTTACCACCTCTATTCACGTTATTGATCCAAATATGTACCGTTTTGGTTTTACATCCAATCGCAGCTCGAATGCGTGTTCCCTCGACCGGCCTGCTTGGTGCAAACCAATGATACATCCACGAACAGATGGATCGTTTTTTTTTTTTCAATTGTTTCTTCGCTTTTATAGTTAATTTGACGTGTTGATTGTTTTTAATTGTTGTTTAATTGTTCTGTTACTAGCTTGTATGATTCAAAAATAATGGAAGTATATTAAATAAAAAAAATTGATTTATTATTAATGTTAATTTATAAAAATTAATTTATTAATGTTTTATATTCTCTCTCTCTCTCTCTCTCTCGCCCTCTCTTTCCCTCGCTCTCGTTCTCTCGCTCTCGCTCTCGCTCTGTTGCTATCGCTCTCCGGCTCTCGCTCTTGCTCTCCCGCTCTATCTCTCTCGCTCTCTCGCCGTCTCACTCTCTTGCGCTCTCGCTCTCTCGACCTCTCTCTCTCTCCCTCGCTCTCACTCTCTCTGGCTTTCTTACGCTTTCGCCCTCGCGACCTCTCCCTCTCTCTCTCCCTCGCTCTCACTTTCTCGCTCTCGCTCTCGCTCTCGCTCTCGCTTTCGCTCTCGTTCTCTCGCCCTTTCTCTCTCCCTCGCTCTCTCTCCCTCTCGCCCTCTCTTTCCCTCGCTCTCGCCCTCTCTTTCCCTCGCTCTCGCTCTGTCGCTATCGCTCTCGCTGTTCCGCTCTCCCGCTCTCGCTGTCGCTCTCCCGCTCTCGCTGTCGCTCTCCCGCTCTCGCTCTCGCTCTCCCGCTCTCCCGCTCTCTCGCTCTCCCGCTCTCTCGCTCTCCCGCTCTCCCGCTCTCTCTCTCTCTCTCTCGCTCTGTCGCTATCGCTCTCCCGCCCTCGCTCTGTTGCTATCGCTCTCCCGCTCTCGCTCCCTCGCTCCCGCTCTCTCACTCTCTCGCCCTTTCTCTCTACCTCGCTCTCTCTCTCTCGCCCACTCTTTCCCTCGCTCTCGCTCTCGCTCTCTCGCTCTCTCGCTCTCGCTCTCTCGCTCTCTCGCTCTCGCTCTCGCTCTCTCGCTCTCGCTCTCGCTCTCTCGCTCTCCCGCTCTCGCTCTTGCTCTTTTGCTCTTCCGCTCTCGCTCTCCCGCTCTCGCTCTCGCTCTCCCGCCCTCGCTCTCGCTCTCCCGCCCTCGCTCTCGCTCTCCCGCTCTCGCTCTCCCGCCCTCGCTCTCCCGCTCTCCCGCTCTCGCTCTCCCGCTCTCGCTCTTGCTCTCCCGCCCTCGCTCTCCCGCTCTCGCTCTCCCGCTCTCGCTCTTGCTCTCCCGCTCTCGCTCTTGCTCTCCCGCCCTCGCTCTCCCGCTCTCCCACCCTCGCTCTCCCGCTCTCGCTCTCGCTCTCCCGCCCTCGCTCTCCCGCTCTCGCTCTCGCCCTCCCGCCCTCGCTCTCCCGCTCTCGCTCTCCTGCTGTCGCTCTCCCGCTCTCGCTCTCGCTCTCCCACCCTCGCTCTCCCGCTCTCGCTCTCTCGTCCTCGCTCTCCCGCCCTATCCCTCTCGCACTCTCTCTCGTGCTCTCTCTCTTTCTGTTTTTCTCTCTCTCTCTCGAACGAAAAAATCAAAATCAAATCAAACTAATGAAAAACGAAAATCATTTATTCAATGCCACTTCCATGTACCGCGGAGTACAAAATTTTAGATATTCTTCCATCGCTATTTCTTCAGGCGATCTTCTCTTCCTCGGCTTTTTGATCGGCGGCTCGATATTTGGCTCGATCTGGCCAAGCTATTAAAACATTTGTTCGATGTAATAATAATCCGTAATCGACTGGAGTGCAAAATAGAATTTTCGACCTTAAGAAACATATACCTCAAGTCCCTCCGTTCCTGATTCCTGTGGCCCCACATCCTCAATTCTTCCGTCTTCCCGTTCCTCAGCCCGCTCTCCCATTCTTGATACACCTCCATCCATGTCCAATTCCTTATCTATCTTTTCCCTGCCCTCTCGCGCACTTTCTCTCTCAATTCCTCGTTTCCCTACCGCTGCCACCCCCTCATCTCCTTGATCCTCGGCCCCCGATTTTACGTCATTTCCCGCATGTTCCTCATCCTGATTCTCCACCCGTTCTACTCCCAATTCCATATTTCTTTCCTCTTCACTTCCTGGCCCCACATCCTCAATTCTCCCGTCTTCCCGTTCCTCGGCCCGCTCTCCCATTCTTGATACACCTCCATCCATGTCCAATTCCTTATCTATCTTTTCCCTGCCCTCTCGCGCACTTTCTCTCTCAATTCCTCATTTCCCCACCGCTGCCACCCCCTCATCTCCTTGATCCTCGGCCCCCGATTTTACGTCATTTCCCGCATGTTCCTCATCCTGATTCTCCACCCGTTCTACTCCCAATTCCATATTTCTTTCCTCTTCACTTCCTGGCCCCACATCCTCAATTCTCCCGTCTTCCCGTTCCTCGGCCCGCTCTCCCATTCTTGATACACCTCCATCCATGTCCAATCCCTTATCTATCTTTTCCCTGCCCTCTCGCGCACTTTCTCTCTCAATTCCTCGTTTCCCCACCGCTGCCACCCCCTCATCTCCTTGATCCTCGGCCCCCGATTTTACGTCATTTCCCGCATGTTCCTCATCCTGATTCTCCACCCGTTCTACTCCCAATTCCATATTTCTTTCCTCTTCACTTCCTTCCAGTCCTGCATAATTTTCTCTATCTTTGTTGTTTCCTTGATCCACTTTCGAAAAGTCGCGTAGCCTATAATATAAGAAAATGTACGAATTATTGACGATTTATAATGGGAGAGAGGTTAGTCCAGTGGATGAGGGCTTGGCCTCGCTAAGGAGGGTGATGGTAGTTCGAAAGGTGCGGGAAAAAGAGGAAAGGAAATGCGTAAAAACCCGAAAAGAGTATACGTCAGACACAAAAATAAAAAAATATATATATATGATCTATATGAAAAAAATATCCAGGAAACAAAACTTACTGTGGATCTTTTCCCGACTTGGATCTTCCCGCACCTTCCCATTGGTCAACGAGATCCTGGAATCGTCGGGCAATTTCTTCATATGAATCTTCGCTAAAAAAGGAGAATTTTTTTATATTTATTCTCGATGATAGAAACAAATTTTTCATTACACCCACACTGAGAGTTAAACTCCCCGAGCAGGTGTCATGAAAAATCGTATATGCCCCACGGGAGTGAAATAAATCTTCTATAAACCGCGGGCAGAACCTCACCTTCGGTTCGGCTGACGAGCAATAAAGTATTCCATTTTCCTTCCGTAGGTGCGTAGCATACAATATATTTCTAAACATAATCTCTAAAGAAATAACTATCAATTATTACGAATGACAATAATAATACTTACTCGTTTATATCACTGTTTTGAAGAAATTCGATCATCGGCAAGCGGTTATTCCTGATAAAATTTCTTATGTACTCGGCGCGATGCTGAAGACAACGTTCTTTATAAATAAAAGAACAGATCTCTCGAATAATGGGACGAGGCAAAACTTCTTTCTCTTTTAATAAAGAGTAATAGTCCTGTTGAATAATGCGCACGAGGAGCATCCCAAGTAGGCGAGTGTTTTTAAAAAAATCCGTGAAATATCTTTTGCGCACCATGATGTTTGAAACGTCACGACAGAGACGAAAAATTTCTATGACAATTGAGCGGTGTGATTCACTCGCTGTAGCTCGCTGTCACATGGAGTTTTCATTTGTTTGTTAATCTCGTCGCAAATAAATTCCATTACAATTACGCACAACTTCACACCGATGAACACAGGTTCGATTCAAACGAAAGATAATGACTCAACGATGTCCGAAGTCTCGTCTCTCGGCAACGATCGCCGCATCAGGTAAGTAAAGGAGGTAAGTATCCTCTGATTGATAGATGTTAATTGGCTTTTTTTTTAGGTTTCGTTACTTTTTGTACTTTTTGTGTTGTTTTCAGGATTTGTTCATTTTTTGATTGTATCTTTTCATTTTTTTCAGGATTTTACAGTTTCGGCATACTGGCGAGGACCTCGACGACTTCCTTTTCCGCTGATGTTAGCGTTGCCGAGACGGCAACGTGTTTATTTTAGGAACAAAACACGTAACTGGTGATGTAATATCAATACGTTAGTTTACTTTATTCGTTCTCAATGCTATTTACAAGGACGGTGTAAAATGGATCAGATTCCCTTGGAGGCGTAAAATGACCGTAAAATAACATGTAAGGTGTTAATTTATGATATTGACTTATTAGAACGGGTAAAACGGAGCGAATTAAGGCTTAATCCAACTAGCTGAAGCGATTAATAATAAAATTAGTCACTGACAGGTGCAACACAGTTTTTTGACGAGGAATCCACGCGACGGTAAGAATGGAGTTATTTCTATTTAGGCTAGTTTACTGAATTCTAATTTTATATTTCTTTTTACAGATGCAGCGGAATCAACAGCGTTAATTCGACTACGAGGTGAGTACTACGGTAAGTTTATATTAATTATGGTAGTAAAAAACTTTTTAAATTATGACTAAGCATTGGTATAATTCTTTGTCAACTTGTTATAATCAGATTTTAAAAAACTGGGTATTCGACTTGAAAACAGAGGTCGCTTCACCAATTTCGGAAAAGAAGCGCTTTTTCGCCTAAGTCGAAATCGAGGATGTTCAGAAAATAATAAATAACAGAAAGATCGTTATTCCGAATAAAATGTTATTTAACAGTACGGCAATACATAAGCAGAGGGAAAAGTCATTGAAAAAAATGTATCAACAGTTGTAACAGATGCAAAAATTCGATACTATGGCATATTCATTACGCAAATACATTGAATTTGCGTGCGATGTGGTGACATGAATTTTTTTTGAGATATTCTAAATCGTAGTTGACATCCTTTTGATTCGGTACACCAATAGGAAAAATAAAAATGAAAAACCATAAACGTGAAGAACTTTTGTTTGACATCCAACTCGAGTGAATGAGTAAGTGACTGAGTGAAAAATCATTCAACCCTTGTCAAACCGCACTTTATTCATTGGTATGTGGACTGCGTTACAGCGCACACCACTCGGTTGATTGATCCCAGGAGAGTCCAGTGGGACACTTTTCAATGTGGGTTAAACACCGAAATGTTGTTGCAACAAGAGTTATATCCAGCTACCAGCTTTTAACACGATTTTACAGGAAATTGTCAAGTCACAGTGACATCGTCATGACGGTTGTCTAACCCACGCCTAGATTGCATCCAGTAGTTGGTGGATTGCAGAAACAGAGATGCGATTTGGTTTGAACGTGGGTTAGTCAAATTACGCACTCCGAGTGGGGGGATGCTCTCCCTGCATGCGAATTATAAAGTCGTTCTAGAGTATTCGAACTTTTCGAGCCGCGCTTTCTTCACTGGTGTGTGGACTGTTTTATAGCGCACACCTGTCGGTTGATTTGTCTCAGGAAAATCAAGTGGGACGCTTTTGAATGTGGGTTATACACTAAAATGTTGTTGCAACAAGAGTTATATCCAGCTACCAGCTTTTAACACGATTTTACAGGAAATTTTCAAGTCACAGTGACATCGTCATGACGGTTGTCTAACCCACGCCTAGATTGCATCCAGTAGTTGGTGGATTGCAGAAACAGAGATGCGATTTGGTTTGAACGTGGGTTAGTCAAATTACGCTATCCGAGTGGGGAGATAATTTCGCTGCATCCGAATTATAAAATCGGTCTAGACTATTCGAACTTTCCGAGCCGCGCTTTATTCACTGGTGTATGGACTGTTTCATAGCGCACACCTGTCGGTTGATTTGTCTCAGGAGAATCCAGTGGGACACTCTTCAACGTGGGTTAGACACCGAAATGTTGATGCAACAAGAGTTCTATCCAACTACCAGCTTTTAACACGATTTTACAGGAAATAGTCAAGTCACAGTGACATCGTCATGACGGTTGTCTAACCCACGCCTAGATTGCATCCAGTAGTTGGTGGAGTGCAGCAACAGAGATGTGATTGGGTTTGAACGTGGGTTAGTCAAATTGTGCACTCCGACTGGGGAGTTACTCCCCCTGCATGCGAATTATAAAATTGTTCTAGAGTATTCGAACTTTTCGAGCCGCGCTTTTTTCACTGGTATGTGGACTGCGTTACAGCGCACACCACTCGGTTGATTGATCCCAGGAGAATCCAGGGGGATACTTTTCAATGTGGGTTAAACACCGAAATGTTGTTGCAACAAGAGTTTTATCCAATTACCAACTTTTGGCAAGATTTTGCAGGAAATTGTAAAGTCACAGTAACATCGTCATTACGGTTGTCTAACCCGCGCCTAGATTGCATCCAGTAGTTGGTGGAGTGCAGCAACAGAGATGCGATTGGGTTTGAACGTGGGTTAGTCAAATTACGCTATCCGAGTGGGGAGATAATTTCCCTGCATCCGAATTATAAAATCGGTCTAGACTATTCGAACTTTTCGAGCCGCGCTTTCTTCACTGGTGTGTGGACTGTTTTATAGCGCACACCTGTCGGTTGATTTGTCTCAGGAAAATCAAGTGGGACGCTTTTGAATGTGGGTTATACACCGAAATGTTGTTGCAACAAGAGTTATATCCAATTACCAACTTTTGGCAAGATTTTGCAGGAAATTCTTAAGTCACAGTAACATCGTCATTACGGTTGTCTAACCCGCGCCTAGATTGCATCCAGTAGTTGGTGGAGTGCAGCAACAGAGATGCGATTGGGTTTGAACGTGGGTTAGTCAAATTACGCTATCCGAGTGGGGAGATAATTTCCCTGCATCGGAATTATAAAATCGGTCTAGACTATTCGAACTTTTCGAGCCGCGCTTTCTTCACTGGTGTGTGGACTGTTTTATAGCGCACACCACTCGGTTGATTGATCTCAGGAGAATCCAGTGGGACACTCTTCAACGTGGGTTAGACACCGAAATGTTGTTGCAACAAGAGTTTTATCCAATTACCAACTTTTGGCACGATTTTGCAGGAAATTCTAAAGTCACAGTAACAACGTCATGACGGTTGTCTAACCCACGCCTAGATTGCATCCAGTAGTTGGTGGAGTGCAGCAACAGAGATGCGATTCGGTTTGAACGTGGGTTAGTCAAATTACGCACTCCGAGTGGGGGGATAATTTCGCTGCATCCGAATTATAAAATCGGTCTAGACTATTCGAACTTTCCGAGCCGCGCTTTATTCACTGGTGTATGGACTGTTTCATAGCGCACACCTGTCGGTTGATTTGTCTCAGGAGAATCCAGTGGGACACTCTTCAACGTGGGTTAGACACCGAAATGTTGATGCAACAAGAGTTCTATCCAACTACCAGCTTTTAACACGATTTTACAGGAAATAGTCAAGTCACAGTGACATCGTCATGACGGTTGTCTAACCCACGCCTAGATTGCATCCAGTAGTTGGTGGAGTGCAGCAACAGAGATGTGATTGGGTTTGAACGTGGGTTAGTCAAATTGTGCACTCCGACTGGGGAGTTACTCCCCCTGCATGCGAATTATAAAATTGTTCTAGAGTATTCGAACTTTTCGAGCCGCGCTTTTTTCACTGGTATGTGGACTGCGTTACAGCGCACACCACTCGGTTGATTGATCCCAGGAGAATCCAGGGGGATACTTTTCAATGTGGGTTAAACACCGAAATGTTGTTGCAACAAGAGTTTTATCCAATTACCAACTTTTGGCAAGATTTTGCAGGAAATTGTAAAGTCACAGTAACATCGTAATTACGGTTGTCTAACCCGCGCCTAGATTGCATTCAGTAGTTGGTGGAGTGCAGCAACAGAGATGCGATTGGGTTTGAACGTGGGTTAGTCAAATTACGCTATCCGAGTGGGGAGATAATTTCCCTGCATCCGAATTATAAAATCGGTCTAGACTATTCGAACTTTTCGAGCCGCGCTTTCTTCACTGGTGTGTGGACTGTTTTATAGCGCACACCTGTCGGTTGATTTGTCTCAGGAAAATCAAGTGGGACGCTTTTGAATGTGGGTTATACACCGAAATGTTGTTGCAACAAGAGTTATATCCAATTTTGGCAAGATTTTGCAGGAAATTCTTAAGTCACAGTAACATCGTCATTACGGTTGTCTAACCCGCGCCTAGATTGCATCCAGTAGTTGGTGGAGTGCAGCAACAGAGATGCGATTGGGTTTGAATGTGGGTTAGTCAAATCACGCTATCCGAGTGGGGAGATAATTTCCCTGCATCGAAATTATAAAATCGGTCTAGACTATTCGAACTTTTCGAGCCGCGCTTTCTTCACTGGTGTGTGGACTGTTTTATAGCGCACACCACTCGGTTGATTGATCTCAGGAGAATCCAGTGGGACACTCTTCAACGTGGGTTAGACACCGAAATGTTGTTGCAACAAGAGTTTTATCCAATTACCAACTTTTGGCACGATTTTGCAGGAAATTCTAAAGTCACAGTAACAACGTCATGACGGTTGTCTAACCCACGCCTAGATTGCATCCAGTAGTTGGTGGAGTGCAGCAACAGAGATGCGATTCGGTTTGAACGTGGGTTAGTCAAATTACGCACTCCGAGTGGGGGGATACTCTCCCTGCATGCGAATTATAAAGTCGTTCTAGAGTATTCGAACTTTTCGAGCCGCGCTTTCTTTACTGGTGTGTGAACTGTTTTATAGCGCACACCTGTCGGTTGATTTGTCTCAGGAAAATCAAGTGGGACGCTTTTGAATGTGGGTTATACACCGAAATGTTGTTGCAACAAGAGTTATATCCAGCTACCAGCTTTTAACACGATTTCACAGGAAATTTTCAAGTCACAGTGACATCGTCATGACGGTTGTCTAACCCACGCCTAGATTGCATCCAGTAGTTGGTGGATTGCAGAAACAGAGATGCGATTTGGTTTGAACGTGGGTTAGTCAAATTACGCACTCCGAGTGGGGGGATACTCTCCCTGCATGCGAATTATAAAGTCGTTCTAGAGTATTCGAACTTTCCGAGCCGCGCTTTCTTCACTGGTGTATGGACTGTTTTATAGCGCACACCTCTCGGTTGATTTGTCTCAGGAAAATCAAGTGGGACGCTTTTGCATGTCGGTTATACACCGAAATGTTGATGCAACAAGAGTTTTATCCAACTACCAGCTTTTAACACGAGTTTTGAGGAAATCGTCAAGTCACAGTGACATCGTCATGACGGTTGTCTAACCCACGCCTAGATTGCATCCAGTAGTTGGTGGAGTGCAGCAACAGAGATGCGATTGCGTTTGAACGTGGGTTAGCCAAATTACGCACTTCGCACACCTCTCGGTCAATTGCGGTTAATCGTCAGACAATGCAGAATGTCTAGCGTGTATTCATTTCAATTTCACAAAAAAATAATTATAATTAACAAAAAAACCAACTCGCGTCGGATAGAAGCAAACGAAAATAAAATGAAAAGTAACTTTTATTTCTTTTCCAATTTTTATTAACCTACTACCTGAAGTGATAATTTACAATTATTTCCATCGGCTTGATTATTGCCGGTTTGATTATCACGAAAATTGTAAAAATGCCCGTGACATGACCGTTTCATTCACCGCAGGATATGTTGGTTCGCTTCGCAGGGATGAATCTGTCGCTCTTACTTATTTGGGAATGAGTCTTGCAATTTTTCGTATCCACAGAATCTTGTCAATTCTCATGCATCAGGGATAAGGATCGCGGTTTAAGCCACATGTAAACAAACGAAAAGTTAAATTAGAAGAAAATATAATAAAGTTAAAGGGATAAAAAATAAAGGCAGCTTCAAGTTGGCCGAAAAAATTTCGTTTTCATTTGATGCCCTGATCAAAAATCATTTTTTCAGTAGTTTTATCACGCTTGCCTCGCATGAAATCGATACTGTTTTACATTCGAGACGATCGAGAATATTGTAGCGAACCCTGCGACATGAGCTTTTCACTCACCGCGGGATATAATTTGTTCGCTTTGCGTTTCGAATTCGAATTTTCTTGTGCAATCAGATTTGTTATTCGGACAATGGTTAGCTCATGGAAATAACAATATATATTCATATCTAGAAATATCTTAATCAATGTATCATTCGGTCGATCAGGAAATGTAGTCTTCCAATATTTTTTTGTGAAAATAATATTTTTCCATCAGTTCGATATTTGCACCTATTCAGAAAATAGTTTTCCTTTCCAATTTCACAAAGTTTCAGTCATTATCGTATTTTTTCTTGTTTTTATATTTAACAACATCTAAATCATACACGGGTTTACATTTTTTTTTTTTTGGTCATTCAAACTAATCTTCTTATCGTTCGGTAATTTTCCAACGATTTAACCTCTTGATTACACTTCCTACTCAACTTCGGGCGGCTGCTACGTCGTCTTGACCGTGTCATGTTTTTTGTGGGGTTAATTCAAACTCGGGGTTAGGAATTACTCTTGACACATACGTCTGAAACTTGTCCGAACTTCGAAGAACTTCGACAAATGACGATACACAGTCGGTAAAATCGACACTCTATTGATCTGACCAGGCATTAATGCATAGTACGTACATTGACAGCTCTGTCGTCTGCTGGCCCGAGGCTCGCCGAGACTATACTTTCTCTGAATAAAACGATTCGCGGTGGTGGGGGTAAATTTGGCATGTCATTTCGTTCAATTACGAAGCTCAGGAGTCATTTGATGCCTTGCTAATTGAACTGGAGATCAATTAGGAAATTCCCTTTCGATTGAGCCCGAAATCAGCATGATTCGTGGCGTATTTGCTGAGAAAAAACTTTGCACAGAGTCAATATTATGCAAAAACTACTAACACATTCAAGTTTTTCACGTGTCTGTATATAACACCATCAAAGGCCTCATGTCCTCGGGGCTAACTTCACGGCGGTGTCGCAGACTCACACCTCGCCGCTATAACCAAGAAGTTCGGGATGTGTGTACCATGTGCTGATATATTGAATCTCGTCGTGGTGAATTAGTTAATTTTGTCATTTTCTTTCGTGAAGTGTTTTTATTAAATATCTATATTTATATATTAAACAACCATCTGTCAGTTTTTGATGGTGTAAACAAACAGTTTCGACATATAACGAAGTGCCGGATAAATGAAAAAAAAAACGTTTATCGTCTAATGAAATGCATAAAATCTGTTTATTTTATTAAAATTGGTGGTGTGGTGTCATAATATTAAGAAAACCAGACGTACATAATAAACATCAAAAAAGTTATTCAAGTGCCATAAATATTTAAATGCGTTTTTATTACCCAGCTGCGATAAATCCAGGTTAACCTATAACTTGGAGTCAGAAATTTCATTTCGAGAACACGCAATTATTGTATATATGTATTGATTTATTGATGAATTCGAATAAAAAATCATAATATATGTGTGCTGATTAGATTTATTGTGTCTGTGAAAATGTGTTTGCTGTGCATTTATACTTCTTCGCTTCTACTGCGGCAACATAAGTTGAAAGATTCGTTACAAAAAGTCTTTAGTTGCTCGTTAATTGACAGGATAAAATTGTTTCTCATTTTGACCTAATGGATACACCCGAACTTTCAGAAATGTTTTGGGTTCAGTGTATGCCAAGTTATTCACTTTCCGCTCTGATTGTGTATAATGATATCTAAAAGTTGTTTTAAAAAGTCTTCGGGTGCTTTTTTTCTAAGAGTATCAAAATTGGTATCGGTGAGATGCAGCGAGCACCTACAAAGTTTCACAACTTTATGAAGCGACCAGTACTTTGAGTCTTCCCACTTTCCATCTCTTATTGTAGAATTATTGATTGATGAATTCATAACAAAAAGTCTTTGGCTGTTTACTTTTCGATGCGCTCAAAATTTTGTCTGCGAATAGCCACGGAAACGACAGAAATTATTGAATTTCGTTGGACTCAATATGCACTATGTTCATTCACTTTCCTTTGCTACATGTGTCATTAGGAATTTGAAAAAAATATTTCAGGGAGTCATCGCCGGGTACTTTTTTTTCAGTAGGATCAAATTTCTGTCATCGGTATGCAGCGGATACCTATAAAGTTTAGAAATTCTGCGAAGCGACATGTATACCAAGTATTTCCACTCTTTGGCTCCAATTGGGACATATTAATTGGGAAACTTGTTATAAAAGTCTTCAGCGGCTTGTTCTTGAACAGCTAGGATCGAAATTGCTGTCTTTGAAACCCCATCGTCGATGCCTGAAAAAATTTTGAATTCTGTTGGACTTGAAGTACGCTGTGTTTTTTTGCTTTCCTTCTTTAGTACTGGCATGAAGAATTGGAAAAGTGGTTTCAAATTGTTTTCCGCTGTTTTTATTCTATTAGTATCAAAAACTAGATAATTAGAATGCAGCGGACACTTGCAAACTTTGGGAATTTTTTGCAGTCACATGTGTGCTAAGTATTTCCGCTGTTCAGATTTGATTGTGGTAATGAGAGTTTGAAAAATTATTATGAAAAGTCATCGGAGGCACATTTTTGGAAAGGATGGAAATTTCTGGCTTGAAAACGGAATGGATAGATAGAAAATTTTCCAATTTCGTTGGACTGAAGTGCGTTATGTCAAGAATACCTACAACTTTTGAAAACTTTGTGAAGCACTTTATGAATCATGGATGTTCTGTCGCCAAAATGCAATAAATACATCTCAATTTTCTGAATTTTGCTGGGCCTGAAGTGCACTATATTTGTTTTTCCATTTTTTCATTTTACTTGTGGTATAATAAACCTAGCCAAAAATCCCCTTCTCGGGGAAAAAAGCTTGGACAAGTCCATTTGTTGGTGACCACTTTTTTCATTTGTTTTCACAGATAAATCTATTTAAAAAAAATTGAAACCTCCGAAGAAATCAAGAATAGAAAGAAGCCTTCGAAAAAAATGGCTTTGAAAAAAATTCGAAAAGACTAAATCAATTTCAAGAAAATATAAATCACTGAAAAAAATCCTCCTGAACGACTCCTCTCAAAAAATGAAGCTCCTTAAAAAATAATGAATAAAGCAAAACCCCAAAAAAAAATTCAAGAAGATTGGAAAAAAATCAAAAAATGTGAAAATGGTAAAAAAAAGTTGATGATTTTCGCTCAGCACAAAAAATTCTGATATCTATATAAGGACAAGTATTCCATTGATGTCTGAAAATCAATTAATTAGAACAAAAAATTAAAATAATCGTAATAGGCTGTCCAAGCTCGAGTGCTGTCATACTCAATACAATACAATAAAATTAATTAATGACCAGAAAAAAGAAAACTTCCAAAAAGGCACATCTCAAGAAAAAAAATCCCCTAAAAACAAAATGGCGAATCGACAGAAAAACTTCAGAGCATTGAACAACAATAATTAAAATAATCGCAATAGGTCCGAGCTCGCTCACTGCCATACTCAATACAATACAATAAAATGAATGAATACAATACAATATACTAAAGTTTGTCATCGCATGTTGAGCGGATGCGCACAGAGTACTTGTCCGGCCCGAAAATTTTTGTATTAACTTCCGCTATTTATAGGTAGACAGAACAACTCTGCTGTATTCATGAGGAAAATAATAAACGTTATTCAAACGTCACAGAACTTTATACATTCAAAGGAATTAGTACAAATTCAAAGTTCTCTCTCGATTTGATATACGATTCGCTTGAAATTTAAATCGTTTTAGGAGAGAACCATGATTGACTCGAGTTTTTACCGACCTTTCGCGTGTCTTTTCTAAGAAGATTTCGGAGACCAAACAATTACGTTATGTCAAGTTCAACGTATGTGAGCACTTTTAATAAAAAATTTTTTTTAAATAGATTTATCTGTGAAAACAAATGAAAAAAGTGGTCACCAACAAATGGACTTGTCCAAGCTTTTTTCCCCGGGAAAAGGATTTTTGGCTAGTATGTATTGATTTATTGATATATTCGAATGAAAAATCATAATAATAAATGTGTGCTGATTATATAATTATTGTTTCATCATTATGTATTGAGCTGTCATATTTTTTAACTCCCGACTGCCCGCAGGGCAAAAAAAGACGGGAGTTATCTTTACTCAATTTGGTCGTGCTCTTTGGTCCATTTATTTCCGCATCGACACGCAGTGTACGATGTCAAGTTTCACCAGTGTGCTGGAAAATGTGTTTGCTGTGCAATTATACTTCTTCGCTTCTACTGCGGCAACATAAGTTGAAAGTATTGTTACAAAAAGACTTTATAAGTTGCTCGTTAATTGACAGGATTAAAATGTTTCTCATTGTGACCTAATGGATACACCCGAACTTTAAGAAATGTTTTGGGATCAGTGTATGCTAAGTTATTCACTTTTCGCTCCGGTTGTGTAAAATAAATTCAAAAAGTTGTTTCGAAAAGTCTTCGGGTGCATTTTTTCTGATAGTATCAGAATTGGTATCGGTGAGATCGAGCGAGCACATACAAAGTTTCACAACTTTATAAAGCGACGTGTACGTTGAGTCTTTCCACTTTTCATTTCTTATTGTAGCATTATTGGTTGATAAATTCATAATAAAAAGTCTATGGCTGCTTACTTTTTGTTGCGCTCAAAATTTTATCTGTGAATAGCCTCGGAAACAACAGAAATTACTGAATTTCTTTCGACCCAATGTGCACAATATTTATTCACTTTTCTGTTCTACATGTGTCATAATGAATTTGAAAAGAAGATTTCAGGAAGTCATCGGGTACTTTTTTGCAGTAGGATCAAAATTTGTATCATTGGTATGCAGCGGATACCTATAAACTTTGGAATTTCTGTCAAGCGACATAATTACCAAGTATTTTTATTCTCCGGGTCCAACGGTGATATATGAATTGGAAAACTTGACATAAAAGTCTTCAGCGGCTTGTTCTTGAACAGCTAGGATCTAAATTGCTGTCTTTGTAACCCCATCAATGCCTCAAAAAGTTTTGAATTCTGTTGGACTTGAAGTACGCTGTGGTTTTTGCTTTTCCTCTTTAGTACTGGCATGAAGAATTGAAAAAAGTTGTTTCAAATGGTTTTCTGCTGTCTTAGTTCTATTAGCATCAAATACTAGATAATTGGAATGCAGCGGACACCTATAAACTTCGGAAATTTTTTGCGACAAAGAATTGTCATAGATTTCAACTTTTTCTTTCTAATTTTAGCATTATGGATTGAAAAATTTATTATAAAAAGTCTTTCGCTGCTCATTTTTGGATAAAATAAGAATTTTTCTCTCAAAAATCTTGAGAAAAATACATAAAAAACTTTGAAATTTTGTTGGGTCTAAAGTGCACTATGCTTTACTCTTTTTCACTTTACTTTCCTCATAATATGTTTGAAAAAGTTGTTTCAGAAAGTTTTTGGATGCTCTCTGTTTCTGATGGTATCAAAATTCGATTCATTGGAATACAGCGGATACCTACAAACTTATACATTTCTGTGAAGCGGCTTGTATGCCAAGTATTTCCACTTTTTGACTCCGACTATATGTCATATGAATTGAAAAATTTGATCCAAAAGTCTTCGGCTACTCATTTCTGTTGAGCTTGAAGTGCGCTGTGTTTCTTCACTTTCTTTCTTTAGTTCTGACCTATTACATTCGAAAAGCAGTTTTCAAAAGTTTTCTACTGCTTATTTTTGGGTAGAATCAAAATGTAGATAATTGGAATGCAGCGGATGACTGAAAACTTTAATAAAGTAATAAACTAAAAAATTTAATAAAGTCACATGTATGTACAGCATTTCTACTATTCATCATTGATTGTCTGTGCATTATGAATGTGAAATATGATCATAAAAAGTCATCGGAAGCACAATTTTGGATGGAATACAAATTTTTGGCTTCAGAACACAATGGATATCTCCGAAATTTTCCAATTTTGTTAGACTGAGTGAACATTACGTTTTTTCACTCTTCGTCTTCTACTTTGGCAAAATAAATTCGAAAAATTTATTTCAGCAAGTCTTCGAGGGCTCTTTTTCTGATAGTGTGTCTGATAGTAGTTTATCATCATAATGCAACAGATGGCTATGGACTTCAAAAATTTTGTAAAGTGACATGAAGTTTCCATGCAAGTGTTCCTTGATTGGCTTCGATTTGGCATGATGAAATGAAACATTCAAGTTTGAAAAGTTTTTTTCCATGGTCGCTCTGGTTCTGATTGCGTTAAAAGGGTCTAGCCGGATAAGATGGGTCAATCTGCCCCCACTGAATTTCGGGGCTCCAATTATTTGACAGATTCATCACCAAAAAAAGGAAGCTTCTAAAAATTTATAGTTGTCTATATTCATTTCCAGCGTTTCTATCTCAAAAAATAGTGTTTTTTCCAACCACGTTTTCGTCGCCTTTCCGAGCGCTTCGGCGGCACTTTTAACTCTTAGGAGCGAAAAGTGCTGCTCCTAAGAGTTTAAAGTACTGCTCGTGAGCAGCACTTTTCACTCCTAGGACTTAAGGTGCCGCTCGCGAGCAGCACTTTTAAGTCCTAAGAGTTAAAAGTGCCGCCGAAGCATTGGGAAAGGCGAGGAAAACGTGGTTGCGTTTTATAAAAACTCTTATATCACTGGTGAACGTGATCAAAAAGCCCTTGTTGCGTCTTTTGTACAAAAAAAAAAAAAGATACCAGTGGGCCCTGAAACATAAAACATGGACGATTGATAAAAGGAAAAATATAACTTATCCCCCTATTGGTTCGGCGATTTTCCGAATTTTGATTTTCTGAACATTCCGAAAAAATTCTGAAAAAATTCTCATCGATCAAAAACTCAAAAATAAAAAGATTTCCTCTCTTGATACTTTGGCCCGAACCCCATGGTTTTCGAATTAAGCCATTTTAGATGTTGGAGTTCTGACTGAAAATGACGAAAAAAAAATATCGAAGGAAAATTCTGATCAAATTCCAGTCGATTCAGAACAATCTTCTGCAACTTTTTTCCCATTTACCATATTCATCTAAGTCTCGAAATTTTCGAGTTCAGCCGTATCTTCTGAAAATAGTCTTTTTCAGGAAAAAATACGATAACTCTGCGAAAAAAAATCGTATCAAACTTTTTCAAAAACGGAATCGCAGCTATTGCTCCTCCCTGTGAAGTTGTCTCAAAGAAATTCGACAGAAAAAATTTCATCGAGTCATGCGTCCAGTTTTCAACGAACAGAAAAACTCCGGAAAAGAGTCATTTTCAAAATAGCGTACCAAAACCAAACGGATCGTAGAAAACTTTGAAAAAAGGGGATTTAAAGGTAAATTTGTCCTCTTCAAAATGCCGCTTTTTAAATTCAAATATCTTGATTTTCCACAAAGTTATTGAGTTTTTAGTGCGGCTGTAATTGTTGTCTGGTGATTCCATACTTTTGGTCGGCAGTGTATATGGAATTTTCGAATATGGTTGGATGCAGATACAAAACATAATAAAGTTCGGAACTACATTTGTGTCATCAACCAAATTGTAAACGTAAAAAAATTACAGTGGAAAAAAATTCTGACCGAAGTTATTGGCGAGTTCGTGATCATGATTGATACATTATGCTAATTCTATCGAAAAACACTCGCCAAATACTTCGGTCAGAATTTTTTACGAATGTAATTTTTTTACGTTGAAAATACTTAAAAAAAAGACGTGATATCAAATGGCAAAAATCCCCTCACGGGGAAAAAACCCGGACAAGTACATTGATGGTCCCTCGTTTTCCGATGATATCACAAAAATTGTACAAAAATTCACTTTCTTTATTTATTCCTTTGCATCTATTTGTACGGAAAAAATTAATTCAAACATTAGAAAGAAACGACATAGAATTGGTGTCTTATAATAATTAATAGTCGAAAAAATAACTAAAAAAAGGTAGCCATTCGAGTTACGTGCAGCTGTAAAAATTATGATATCAATACGAGGACAAGTATTTATTGGTTATTGAGAAGATATCAACATTGACGTATACTAAAAATACTTAAAAAAATTATCAACTTTTAATATCTGAAAATTGTGTTTAAATAAGTGCTAACGATACGTGTCTGGCCCATTACTTTTTATTATAATTGCTATTCAAATGGAAATCAAATTAAAGGTGGAACAATGTGTTACGTTTCGGCGGCAGAAACTTATAAGAAAATCAATTCTTCTCCGAATTTCAGGATGAAAACCCTGGTATCAAACACGACATTCGACGTCGATTCAATCGGAATTAATTGTGTTTAAATGCGTCTTAAGAGTACTTGTCCGGCCCATCACTTTTTATTCAAATTCCTCATTCAAAGAAAAATCGAATGAAAAATTGAGGCTTGGTATTCTTCAGCAGCAGAGTTTCATGAGGAAATCATTGTTCTCCGAATTGCAGGATACCTTTGTATCATAAACAACATTTTTAATGTCGATTCAAACGGGATGTCATCGTTTTCGTAGTTTTGACAAAATTACACGTATATAAGGCTTAGGCGGTTGTAAATTTCCTTGAGATGCGACTCCGTAAAACATCGCAGCAATAGGTTAGGTCACACCGGAGCACGCGTCCCAGAATTACCTCAGACTGGAGTGAAATATATCCGTAGATAGACGTGTACTCTTATACGTTTCACACGTTTACACGTGGTTGAATTTCACTTTAGTCTGAAATTTATAAGCATCGAGTTCTCCAGTGTAAACTAAAGCAATAAAAAGTTTTATATTATCGAGAAGTTGTACTGTGAGCATTAAAGCTTATCACATTAGTAAAAGCTACTATTTATTGGTCAGAGATCCAAATTAACACTGGTAAATGGTTGGAAGATCAATGCAAGCCATGGCAAAATCGTTCAATATCAATCAAAAGTTTTCGTATCACGGAAACTTCATACAAAACAATATTGATTCGTTCATTTTATTATTGAGTCCTTGATAGCTAGGCATGAAGATATTGATTGGAAAAGTGCAATTCAAGCTTTTACCAATAATTATCAAGTTCGAGGAAAAAATTTAAGGCTAGAAATTATTGTTACCGTAATAGAAACTGGAGATGATTTTGAATGGTTGATAACTTTCACCTTGCAGACTTTGTATATTTATGGAATTAAAACACAATCCCATGTCTGTTATAGGGAAGTTAATTTCATTTCTCGGCAATTGTACACTATGCTCTGTAGAAATTTCCAATCATTCAAGGTCGTCCCTGGTTTCTATACGGTAACGGTAGTTTTCACTTTTTTAATTTGCTCCGTGTACATACTTGTGATCCCTTTCTGAGAAACTCCTGATTTTTCTTTGAATGAGGAATTTGAATAAAAAGTGATGGGCCGGACAAGTACTCTTAAGACGCATTTAAACACAATTAATTCCGATTGAATCGACGTCGAATGTCGTGTTTGATACCAGGGTTTTCATCCTGAAATTCGGAGAAGAATTGATTTTCTTATAAGTTTCTGCCGCCGAAACGTAACACATTGTTCCACCTTTAATTTGATTTCCATTTGAATAGCAATTATAATAAAAAGTAATGGGCCAGACACGTATCGTTAGCACTTATTTAAACACAATTTTCAGATATTAAAAGTTGATAATTTTGTTAAGTATTTTTAGTATACGTCAATGTTGATATCTTCTCAATAACCAATAAATACTTGTCCTCGTATTGATATCATAATTTTTACAGCTGCACGTAACTCGAATGGCTACCTTTTTTTAGTTATTTTTTCGACTATTAATTATTATAAGACACCAATTCTATGTCGTTTCTTTCTAATGTTTGAATTAATTTTTTCCGTACAAATAGATGCAAAGAAATAAATAAAGAAAGTGAATTTTTGTACAATTTTTGTGATATCATCGGAAAACGAGGGACCATCAATGTACTTGTCCGGGTTTTTTTCCCGTGAGGGGATTTTTGCCATTTGATCGGTATATACATAGATAAATTCATCAATTAAAATTACCTACCTAACCGGGATTCGAACCTGTTCCTACTACCTCACTACCTATGAACCCTAACCATTACACTACCGACCGCTTGTGAAAAATTCACATTTATTCCGCCTACTTGTATTTGCATAACAAAAAAATAAACAAATAATAGCATGAACTTGTAAAAATAATTCAATGCTTTTGGACGGCATCAGTCTATTCGAATATCAAAAATAAATATTTTTATACAAAAAAATCACACATAGGGAAATATATAAATTTTTCCAAAAATTTTATTTTTATTAAAAAATTTTCTATATAAAAACTTTACATAAAAATATTTTACATCAATTTTACGTTAAATTTCGTAAATACAGTTTGATTTAAATACTGCACCGTAAAACTACATACTTTCCATATGTGTGATGATGTGTGTGAGATTTTTCGCGTAATACACACGCACAACCAAAGGAACAAAGAATAAACCCTTGTATGCTAAGTTTGTTAATACGATATCCGTAAAAATGCTCGCTGAGCCAAATTAATATGTTACTGTAGCAAATACTTTGCTACATTGGCATAGCATTTGCTACTTCAACAAATCTTTTGTGGGTTCACATTTTTTGTTTCCGTAGCAAATATCCTTATGCTGCTATAACTAAAAATTTGCTACAGGAACTTATAATTTTGCTACTGCTACTAAAATGCTACTAGCAAAAAATCTTTTGCTGTTGTGACGGGATCATTTCTCTCCGTGTGATTTTCCTGGTTGTTAGGTAGGAGTGTTATTGGTGTTAGTTTCTTATGTGAATGTATACGTGTATACACACCACTCTCTTCTTTTTCTTTCTTTTTTTTTTTTTCTTTGATGTTTTTCGTCTTCGTTTTTATGTCTTGCAGATGTATGCATGAGAATATTTTTCAACTGATGGCGGGGATGCAAAATTAGTCCGTTTTTTTTTGTAGTGGGGTTACGTTTTGGAAGGGGAAGAAAATTTTGTTAGTTCGTTTTCTGAAGAGCTCGCCATTATTCCTTTGACCGTCGTCCAGACCGGTATCTCTTTTTTTTTTTTTAATCTCTCTATTATTCTCACATAGAATTCAACATGGCTTTGGGAAGAAGAAGTTTTGCCCAAGCTTTTGGTGTAAGTATTTGCATTTTAATATATTAACTGGTTTTCATAAATTAATCAATTTATTTTGTATAATGTTTCGTTTCAGGCTGCCCTCGGAGTGGTGTTTATCTCTGAGAAAAAACGACGACGAGAGGAAAAACGCGACATCCGTCGCCACAATTTCTATTTCGATCGGGAGGATGGATTCGATGTCTTCGGCATCCGGTGGCTTTTGGAGGGCCGTTGGGGACAGGACCATGCCGAGGATGACTGGGATCATCCTGCCTGGTCCCATCCTCTGGGTGTCATGGCCGCCTATGATCGTAATTGATCGTGACGAAAAATTTGTATTGTTTGAGAGAGGTAGAGGTGTATGTATGTGAAGTTGATGCTGCTTTTCTTTCGGGGGAAGCGAATAAAATCGAAATGTAATTGTATTTTTTTCTTGTCTTTAGATATATTATTTATTTCCTTTTATATAAAATAATGTGCGTTCCCCTTTTCTATCAACGTGTTTCGTCGTGTCGGAGTTTGTTTCATCGGAGGGTTGTTTGGTTTGTTGCGTTGGTTTGTTTGGTTTTCATCGTTGGGTTTCGTTCGTTCGTTGGATATTGTTTTGTTGGTTGTCGTTTATTATCTGTATTATTGGGTCGTTCTTATTTATTCATTTTATTTTTATATATTATTTAAGGTGGAGAGAAGAAAAAGAGAAAAAGGAGAAGAAAAGAGAAAGAGAGAAAAAGAAAAATATATATATATATATATAATAAAAAAAGTAAAAAAAAAAAAAAGAATAATACAACGATAAAAGAACGAAATGAATTGAAAGAAAAAAAATGTATAATAATAAAAAAAAATTTTGTAATTATTTCATTAAAATAAGGGGGAAGAAAAGAAATTTTTTTCTTAAGAACAGAAAATTTCAATATTAAAAGGACAATATAAAAGAAGAAAAATATATATATATATATTTCTAGAGTCAGTACAGAAATTATTTAGCGAGGAAGGAAAAGAAAAAGTTCAGAAGGAAAAAAAATGATTCAAGGGGAAAAATAATAAACAAAAATTATATTAATGTAAGAGGTAAAGAGAAAAGAAAGAGAAAAATAAAAAAAAATTATTGTTTAAAAAAAAAATGAGAGGGAAAAGCAAATAAAGAAAATATTCGACAGTGAGGTTTGATCGCTTGACCTTTGGAGTGGTAGATTAGCACTTTACCTTAGTGCTACGAGCTCCTTCTCAACAGGCTATGTTGGGAATTTCTATTACTCCCGTATTTTCGCCGTAGGGCCCTATGAGTCTGACTGTTGTGACTCTGGAGAGTTCCTAAGTCTAGTGTAGGAGTTTTACTTCATATAATAAGAGATGAAACAAAGAATAATGATTGCAAGGTTCTTAAATAAAATGTCGTATATATATAAAAAAAAATAATAATAATAAAAAAAAAGGGAAATCTAAATGGAAGGAGAAAAAAAAAAAATTTCGAATAATAAAAAAAAATATATTGGTAGCAGGGTTCGAACGCTCGACTTTGTGGTGTCAAACTTAGCATTTTTCTCCTATGCTATGGCAATCTTTTGGGAGATGTTTTGAAAACTAGTATAGGCCTGCCTAGGTTACTAGCTGCTTCAATCTATTCGTTAGGCGATGTTCAATGCGTCTTATTTTTTTATTATCCTTAATATTTTAAATTATTCGATTCCTTATCTGTTTATCTAATATGCCTAAGGAAATATGAGTATTAACTTAGAGATTGTGTTTGTGTGTAATTAGTTCTAATCGTAAGCACTTTAAACAATATTATTGTATTAAAATATAAAAAAAAAAAAAAATTTTTGAAAATTTCGGTTACGTATCTGTAAAACTAAGTTTTAGGTAGTGATTACATATGATTACCATTATCGTTATTGATTATTATTTATTTATTATAATTTTTTTTTTATTTTTTTTTTTTTTTTTTTTTTTTTATTATTCATTTATATATATTTTTGTGTATTGTAGGGTATATATGTCTAGTGTATACGAGTCCTAATATTTTTACTGAAGCATTCTATCCATGCGAGTGAGGATGTTTCTATGGAAGTCATGCTGTTTTATGACAAACAGGCCTATGGTCAGCTTGTTTTGTAGCTTTGCCAGCACTCCTATCTCTTTCTCTCTTTAGGAACTTTTGCCGTTAATACTGTAGAAAGATGTCCTATTCAAGGGTGTGATGGTTTATGTAAAGAAAAAGAGACAGAAGGAGAAGGAAAGAAACTAAAAAGAAATAGTTAGAGTCTAAATTAATTGGTTTGGGTCGGTTTGATTCTCGTCACTGATATTTTGTTCAATGAGCGCGTCAACGCGTTCTGATGGTATGTCAAGTAGCAACATCTCGGGTATGAACCCTTCTGTCGCGAGGCCTCGGTCCAATAATATTCGTCTTATGTCAAGACCGGTGGGTCTAGTCCAGTCAAAATGCCGAAATGGAGTAACATTTGAGCATGAATCCGGAAACTTGGTCTAAGGGTAATTCGATGACGCTGAATCGAATGGCGCTAATTTTTTTGCGATCAACCCCCGGCGTCATCGAAAAAAAGGGTTCAAAAATTAAAAACCGTATAACTCGAAAACTATTAACTGTATTGAAAAATAAGTTTAACCAGTGTGTTCGGAAGGCCAAAATACGTAAGAAAGCATTACATTTTTATTTTTGTATATTTAAATAAGCGAGAAAAAGACGTTTTTAAGAGGATGGATCAGTCGCTCCGCGGACGACGAATTTTCGATCGCAAAATTTGTCGACACCGTTCAACCGATTTTGATAAAAATTGAACTGTGTACTCAGTGGACTAACACAATTGGGCTGACAGAGCGATTTTTCCAAATTCGAAAAAAAATTTTGATTTTTCGTCACCATCGGAGTATTCATTTAATTACTCCGGAAATAAAGAACGGATCAAAATTTTGGCCTGTCAGCCCACGCGCGAAATCGAGACGAACATTTTGAGCCTTGTTGCATCAAAATCTATCTTGAATTGACGATGAATTGCCATTTTGAAATTTTTCTGAAAAAAGTTATCCACAAGATACCGACTTCGTCAAATCTTAGTTCACCGAAATTCCGACAGGTGGCGCGAATGTCGTTTTCTCGATAACCCATTGCTTTGCGGTCACGGGCTTTTACTTGCCTTCCTTGCCGAAAAAAGTCACAGCCAGTATAAACCTGACTCAGCAGGATCTCAAGTCGCCGTCGTTCAACTCACCCCCGCATTGTTTATTAAGTATATCTATATATATATACGGAAACAACGCGGTGGTAAATTTCCCGGTGACGACAGACACCTTGTCCTTGAATCATATTTTTATTGCAGCAATGGAAACATCGATGAATAAGTGCGAAAACACAAATACGTATAATATATGTATAGTAGGAGGTATATATATATATATATATATATATGTCAGATACACACAAATAATGTGTATCAAAAAATAGATTTAAATACCTCACTGACGGCCGCAGTGACACAGCGTACAGAATTTATTATATTTTGGAAACAAAAATTAAAAGATACAAAATAATAGTGGTGCTAGCGGAGTGTATCACGCAGAGCCCTTCTTTTCAAAAAACGATCTTTCCGACACGATGACCCGAGAAAGAATAATTTCCAATATGTGAGACCTTTTCGTCTTTCCTCTCTTCTTTGTCTTGGGCCTCTACGCGATACAACCCACTTGTGGTACATGCACCACGCACCACCAACCAAGTCACTACATTCTAAAAATTTGGGTGACGTCTCGTCACTCGACGCTCGCCATTTGACCATCCCTAAACGTCATAAAAAAAGGTCAAGTGCGTCGCCCAAATCGCATCTTCGACTGCGACGTCAAAAAAAGGTCGAGTGCGTCGCCCAAGTCACATCTTCGAATGCAATGCGACACGGCCATACTGACTAGCACGCGTCTCGAGTGCCCAGTATTTATCCATCTAGTTTACTTCTGAAACACAAAAACAGCCATCGAACGAACGAGCATTAGTTTACGTTCGGCTTTCCTGACTTTACAAGTCCGTCTATATCCTTTATGTTTTTCGCTGTATTTTCCCGTTACGTTTGTGCCTCACGGACATCATTTCTTCAATTTATTTCCTCTTTTGACACTCTATTGCCATGCGGCGTTTTTTTCTATTTATTTTTCTGAATACTCTACAGTCGCACTGTAAGTCCAATTACCAAGACACAAATGGCTCTGCCGGCATGCCCCACACATCCGTGCAATTTCTAACCATTGTCCACTTACAATAGCTCTGTAGGCATGTCTCTTACATCCATACATTTTCTAACTATTGTTTTACCATTCGCAATAGCTCTGTAGGCATGTCTCTTACATCCATACATTTTCTAACTATTGTTTTACCATTCGCAATAGCTCTGTAGGCATGTCTCTTACATCCATACATTTTCTAACTATTGTTTTACCATTCGCAATAGCTCTGTAGGCATGTCTCTTACATCCATACATTTTCTAACTATTGTTTTACCATTTGCAATAGCTCTGTAAGCATGTCTGTGCCGTCATAAAATTTCTAATTACTGTTTCATATTCGTAATAGCTCTGTAGGCATGTCTCTTACATCCATACATTTTCTAACTATTATCTCGTACTCACAATAGCTCTGTAGGCATGTTTCTTACATCCATACATTTTCTAACTATCGTATTCTCACAGGTCTACATTGAATCATTCTCAAGTTACATTTAGGCCTTGGGTTCGAGGGTTCTGGGTGATCAAGTCCAGCGAGCATCGAAAGCCAAAGTCGCACTTGGAATTAAGCAATGATAACCAACATAAATCCGTTTCAACTTTTCTCAACAGAATTCAACAATCAATAAACCAGACCACGTCTGTTCCATTACCCATAGTCTGCAAAATCTCACGTTTGCTTCTCAAATTATATCAACCAGATTATTGCACAATTTTGCTCTCACCTTTTTCTTTTTCTGCGACAGCTATCCTGACTCGCCTCGTTACCTGGAGCTGCGATCAGTTTATCATGAGACACTTTTATACTATTTCGGCCTCGCAATCCAGAGCCTACTTTCTTAACAAGATACCGATCGTTCGGCAATACCGCAACAACTTCAACTGGACCACGATATTTGGCATCCAGTTTTGTCTTTATTCTATCATTGTTTCTAACCATCACAAAATCTCCAATTTTGAATGGGACTACAGGTTTGTTTTTCGAGTCAAACCGTGCTTTTTCTTTTGACCCTTCGACTCTTATACTCTCGAGGGCTGCAGTCCTGAGCTCACTCAACTCATCACTGTCATTTACTACGCTCGGATGTTTTACGCGTTCTATTTCTATTGCGTTTATCTTTGTACCAAATAAAATCTCGGCGGGACTTTTTCCCAGTGTTTTATGGACAGTTGAATTTATTGCGAGTTGCACTCTGCCTAGTTCGTTTTGCCATTGCTTTCCCTGAGCTTTACTTATGGACAACATGTTTCTCATTGTTGACATAACCCTCTCAACCTGACCATTAGCTCTTGGCGTTCCTGAAGCTATTAAGTGAATCAAAATATTCTTTTCTTCACAAAATTCCTTGAATCGCGCATTTGTAAATCCCGAACCTTGGTCACAAACTATTCGTCTCGGCACCCCAAAAATGAACGAGTGCTTCTCAATCTGATTAATAGCTGTTTCCGCGTCCAAACGGTTTATCCAATTTAATGTCACGAATTTCGTAAATCCATCTATAATTATGAAAACGTACTCTTTCTTCTCAGACGGGCCTGACAATTTTCCTGATACGTCTATGTGAATCGTATACCATGGGGTATCATCTTTTTCTATTGGATGCAGCTGTGCTTGAGATGGTCTCGATACGGATTTGCAAGTTTGACACAGAATACAATTTGCTACAAATTTCTTCACTTGCTTTGACATATGCGGAAACCAATAAAGTTCGTAGAGTTTGTCTAAAGTCTTTTCCCAGCCTAAATGACAAATATTCGCGTGTATATGGTGTATGAGCGACCATACCATCGATCTGGGTACTACGGGTAACGTGACTTGTTTACCCTTTCTCTCTATTGTTCGCATCAAGATTTTATCCTTTATCGTGTAAGTTTTTGTAAACTCTGATCCGTCAAGTACTTCACGGTATAAGGTTTTTATTTCATCGTCTTTCTGTTGAGCTACAATTAACCAGTCGTCAGCTAGTTCTATAATTTTATTTACGTCGTCTTTGTTGACTTTCATTACAGTTTTCTCCGAAACAGGGTTTCTTGACAAAAAATCAGCGTGTTTCATTCTTTCACCCGCGCGATATTCAATGTCAAAGTCGAAGGATTGTAAAAATGCCCACCAACGGTACACACGTGGTGTTAGATCTTTCTTTAGGCTCGCGGCCTTTAGAGAGTTACAGTCTGTGACAACTAAAAATTTACGACCGACCAAGTATTGTCGAAAGTGTTTTATTGCATTCACGACTGCAAGGGTCTCGAGCTCGTATGAGTGATACCGAGTTTCAGCGTCTATGGTACGTTTGCTGTAGTAGGCAATGGGGTGTTTATTTTTTTCTATACGTTGAAGCAGCACAGCGCCGTACCCGAGGGCACTGGCATCAGTATGTAATTCGATAGGTAAGCTAGGGTCAAATATACGGAGACACTGTTCTGACGTTAAGCATTCGACAATTTTCGTCCTAGCTTCGCTGTGTTCATTTGTCCACTTTATCGTTTTCGTACTACCTGCGGTCAGTTTGTACAAAGGGGCTGCAATCTGTGAAAATTTCGGTATAAACCTGCGAAAATATGATGCTAGCCCAAGCAATTGTCTTACCTGAGTCTGCGTTCGAGGGATGGGCGATTGCGCCAGGGCTTCGATCTTTCGAAGGTTGGGCCTCAGCCTCCCGCTCGACACAGTGTATCCCAGATATTCAATTTGTGTCTTTAAGAATTTACATTTATTTAAATTGAATGAGAACCCGCTCTCAGCCAGTTTTGCCGTTACAATTTTCAGTCTATCAAAAGCCTCTTGTTCGGTTTTGCCAGGTATAAGGACATCATCTAAATAAACAATTGCATAAGAATATCTCAATTCTCCCAGTGCGTTATTAATGGCTCTTTGATACACGGATGGTGCGTTCGTCAGCCCAAATGGCATTGTCAAGTATTCATAATGTCCGTCGGGTGTAATAAATGCGAGCTTCTCTATCGAATTTTCCTCTACGGGTATCTGATGGAATCCCGCTACCATATCTAATGATGAAAAATAATGCGCTCCACGCAGACGATCTAATTGATCTTGTATCAGCGGTAATGGATAACGGTCTGCTACAGTATTTGTGTTCAATTCCCGAAAATCTACGCATAGTCTATCCGATCCATCCTTTTTCTTTACTAGGATGATTGGACTAGAAAATGGGCTTCTACTTTCCCGAACGATTCCTGCCTTGAGCATTTTGTCAACCAAACCTCTCACAGTCTGTCGTTCTACATCGCCTAGCTTGTAAGGGCGTCTCTGTACGAGTTTGTTTACATCTTTCAATCTAATCTCTAGACTACCGGAAGTAACTCGAATCTTGGGGGACTCAACGCTCATATTTTTCTCATACATTCCCAAAAATTCAATGAGTGCCTTTCTCATATTAATTGAATCACAATCGACAGCATCGATACTAATTTCCAAGTTACACGAGCCAATAAATTTGTCTACTTTTGCAAATTTTACCATGGTTCCGTCCAACGTGACTGAGACACCATCTGCTAACAATTCTTTACCCAGAATTATATCCACGGACAAAGTTTCGTCCGCTACCACATACAAATCAATTTCGACATTTATGCCATTTAAATCGGCCAACACAGAGATTTGCTCACGGCAATCTACGTATCCATTTCCAAGGCCTCTCAACCGCGTAGAGACGCACCGTCTCCTACCGGGCAACCTTTCTACCAAACTCTCTTTTACTAACGAGCAGTCTGAACCAGAATCAAAAATAAATTTCAACACCTTACCGTCAGCCAGCTTTAAGGTATTTTCGGTAGAGGTCAAATTACAAAGCTTCACGATTTTCTCCTCCTTCTTTGGACAATTCGGGGAGATGTGACCCTCTTCCTTGCAGTTGTAACAGGTCACCGCCTTCTTGGAGTACGAGCCCTTGTTGTCCCGTGACTGGCTGCTGTTTGACTTCGAGGATGATCTGCAATCAGCCTTACGATGTCCCTTCTTTCCGCAATTATAGCACTCGATGTCCGAACGGTGCGACTTCCCATCTCGCGGCGTCGGAGTCTTAGTATGTGGACCAGGGGCTCCGAGGGATGCACGCGGTCGGTGGTGGTCGGTCGTTTTTCCATCGAGGTACGACATTGCTTCCTGCAGGTTACGAGGCGATTCGCGTATAAAGATGTTTCGCACGAACCGATTTTGGAACGAGTACGATAACCCGGCCAATTGAGTTGCGGTTTCGTCCACCGAACTCCGTTCCTTGAGCCACGCCTTGAGCTTTCTTCCTCTCTTCATAAAGTTCTCGAGCGTGAACTCAGCATCATCCATCCAGATAGAATGAAGTTCTGAAGCGATGTTTTTATTTTTTGCATACGCGCTCATAAATTCAGCACGAATTTCAGTCCAGCATTTTCCGGAAGGGTCCATACCAGTGAACCACTGAGCTGCTTCGTCCTTGAATGCTTTAGCCAGATGCTGAACAACTTCCCAATCGTCCGGTTTGTAACGTCGAATCCATTCATCAACCATTTTTGCCCAACCGGTAGCGTCAGTCGTTTTTGGATCAAATTTAATGAGGTCCATCGGAGCTCGTTCGCGTCGAGTAAGCAAAGCAATCAGTCGCAGATTCTCTTCCTTCAGTCTTGACGTACGTTCTCTCCGTTTACTTCTTGGATGCGTGGAATCATCAGGCTCAAGTTCCGATTCGGATGAAGACGGAGATCGTTCTCTTTTCCGATCTCGAGATCGTACACTGCCTGTCTCACTAACACCTTTTTCACCGTCCTTCGCTTCCACACCGGCACTGTTTTCACCGGATTCAACCACAACACTGACACTGTTTTCACCCTCTTTTGTCATAGTTGTATTTCAAAGTTTACACAATTTTCACGTGAACTTTACCGTCGAATTTCCGAGTTAAAAAGTTCTTTATCCCACTTCTGATGTCAGATACACACAAATAATGTGTATCAAAAAATAGATTTAAATACCTCACTGACGGCCGCAGTGACACAGCGTACAGAATTTATTATATTTTGGAAACAAAAATTAAAAGATACAAAATAATAGTGGTGCTAGCGGAGTGTATCACGCAGAGCCCTTCTTTTCAAAAAACGATCTTTCCGACACGATGACCCGAGAAAGAATAATTTCCAATGTGAGACCTTTTCGTCTTTCCTCTCTTCTTTGTCTTGGGCCTCTACGCGATACAACCCACTTGTGGTACATGCACCACGCACCACCAACCAAGTCACTACATTCTAAAAATTTGGGTGACGTCTCGTCACTCGACGCTCGCCATTTGACCATCCCTAAACGTCATAAAAAAAGGTCAAGTGCGTCGCCCAAATCGCATCTTCGACTGCGACGTCAAAAAAAGGTCGAGTGCGTCGCCCAAGTCACATCTTCGAATGCAATGCGACATATATACCTTCATTATTTGCAACAATGTTTGGAGATGAATCAAAACAAGTAAAAACCTGTAGGGGTTTGGGTTATTGCAATCAGGCCCCTCTCAATCTATAGAAAAATATACATAATATTTCTTTTCCTCTCTCTCTCTCTCTCTTTCTCTTTTTTCTCTAACACATACACACGCACAAATCACGTGCAATCATGCGAGTAAGTGTATATTTATTACGTTTTCATGGTCCCTCCCCCCACCGCCTATCCGATTCTACGTTATATGTGGTCTGACCTATGTACGCACACAGCCGAAAACACACACATACACATTGAAAAGTGACTATGTTTGTTACTTTTCTCTTTGAGTGCGTTTTTTCGCGTTGATTTTTGTTATAAAAAAATCATCTTTCATAGAAATATATAACACCTGAAAAGCGTTGTTGTCATCAAGAGACTCGGTAGAGTCTCGGGACAAGTACAGTGCCTTCATTTAATGCCTGGTCCGACTAATATTACCGCTGGTAAAATAACATGATATCGTCATTTGTCGATAATCGAAAGAATTTCAGACTGATGTGTCAATAGTCATTCCTAACCCGTGAGTCTTAACCTTTGAAGTAATGACAGCTCTTTGGGGTTGCAGTAGCAGCGTGAACATCGACAGCCTAAAAATTGGAACAATAAAAATTTTGAACATGAAAATAAAGCAGAAAAAAAACTGACGCAACCGCTCGCATTAACCGAATAAACTTATGAATGAATTTTTTAGCAACTGGATTGCGAGCCTACGTGTGAAATGAATTAAAAATTCATGAAATTATCATGCATTGAATAGACTTTCGGGTCGGGATACCCCGGGCTTGGGACGAAATTAATAAATCGAATTTACTGCTCTCAAATTGATTTCGTCTCAATACGGTTTAAATTATTTATTTTATGCATATTTGTCAGGGCTCTAAGAAATAAATAGTGCACTTTTTTATTGAATAATTTTTTCGTTCGTGCTACAACGAATCCAAGTACCGTAGGACGTTGTTCTGCACTGGAATGGTTTCTAGATTATGAATTGATTTTGCAAAATATGGGATTGATACCGTTTCATAGTCCGCTACAGGAGCATTGATTCTGGAACCAGCCCGTGATCTCTATAAGGCCTACAATTTTTTTAATTCGACACGAGGAATGAGAACAACTGTCCTTCACGCAAATTCGAAATTCGATGAAAAATTTTTATGTGAAAAAATATTGACCTAATTTTTTTTAATCTCGACACATTAAAGGATCTTGATTGTATGCATATTATTTTTAAATACATCTTTACCCCTGTTGATAGCCAAGTAAAACTAAATTCTGTCTTTTTTTTTTTTTCAAGTTCTTTACGATTTCCCAATATTATTCGGGAATCGAAGGGGCCTAAAATCTATCGAAATCATGCAAAGAGATCGAACCAATGATTGTAAACGTTGTTTTGAAACTCCATGGACAAATGCAATGTGATTAATATTCACCGACATTGGTTTTATCTCAATGCGAAGAAAAATCATTAATTTTATGCATAGTCGTCTAGCCTTCCAAGGATTTTTTTGGAGAATTTTTCTTGCATCAGACTTACCGGAAGAACATCCAAGGAAAAAATGTTTAGAAAAATCTCAAACAGAATATTTGGGATATTTACAGCGAAAATGCCCAAGAAAATACCTCTAGAACAATCTCAAGAAGAGTCTCCGGGAGATTTATCCGAAGCGCGACTAAGAAAATATCTCCAGGAAAATCTCAAGCAGAATCTCGAGGCGATTAATCAGAAAAATCTCCGAAACAATATTTCTAAAAATAGTTCAAGCAGAATATCTGGAAGATTTACCGGAAGCCTCTTCAAAAAATTATCTCCAAAAATAACTCGAGCAGAATTTTTGAAAATTCGAGGGATATTTTTTTGGAGATTCACCTGGTCAATCGTTCATAGATTTTGGTTGAGATTTATCTCGAGTTTTTTTTTTACTTTTCCGGTAAATTTCCCAGGACTCCCAGAAATATTTCTGAAGATATTCGCTGGAGATACTTCAGGTAAATCTCCCAGAGATTCTGCTGGAGATTTTTTTAGAGATATTTTGTGGAAAATTTCTCTGGTAAATCTCCCAAAGATTCTATTTGAGATTTTTCTGGAGATATTTGCTCAGAGGTGCTTTCGGTAAATCTCTCAGAGATTCTACTTGAGATTTATTTCCAGATATTTCCTTAGACGTGCTTCGTGCTTCGGATAAATCTCTGGGAGATTTACCGGAAGTATCTCCAAGCAAATATCTCCAGAAACATTTTTGAGAGATTGACCGGGAAAGTCTAAAAAATAAAAATAAAAAATGGACAATAATCTCAAGCAGAATCTCTGAACGATTTGCCAGGTAAATCTTCAAGAAAATATTCGTCGAATTTCTCAGAGATTCTGTTATTTCTGGGAGTTATTTCTGGAGATATTTTCTTGAAGATGCTTCCGGTAAATCTTGTTGGTTGTTTTGAAACGGTTGTTTTGAAACTCCATGGAAAAATGTAATGTGATTAATATTCACCGACATTGGTTTTATCTCAATGCGAAGAAAAATCATTCATTTTATGCATAGTCGTCTAGTCTTCCAAGGATTTAGTAGTGCACCATATGATTGAATGATAATTTTGTTAGAATAAAAATGACTGTAATCATTATTTAACACGATTCTGTTGTTGAATGGTTTAATAATTAAGAATCAGTGGCGCTAAATATTGTTTTCATTCCTTCTCGTAGCCTGCTGTAGTGCTATTGGTTCTGAAATATGTTTTCGTGAGTTTTGTGAGGCCTACAATTTATCGAATTCATGGCAGGAGATGAAACCACTGACTGTTAACTTTTCCTCACACTACATTTGTCCATCGAGTTTCAAAATGACATTGACAGTTATTGATTTCGTCTCTTGGCATGAATTCAAAAAAATTCAGGCCTCTCAAAACTTGGAAACATCTTTCAGAATGACCTTATTCGATCATAATGTTGAATTAAAATTTTTCAGAGCTGAGTTAGATATGAAGAAAATTGATTATTTTTTACGTATTGGGATGAAACCAATGTCGAAGAATATTTCTTCGCATCACATTTAATGATCGATTACGGAAAGAACATTCACGTTCGCTGGTTTCATCTTTTGTAAGTGATAAAAAAAAATTATGATAAAATCAACTATCATTAACATTATTTTCGTAATCAATTACTAAATGTAATGTGGAGAAATAATCGACATACAAGGTTCCATCTTAATACGTAGAAACGTTAATTTTATACGTATAATGTCGGCTCGTAAAAATTAAAAACTGCTAATTATTATCAAATAATGTTTTTGCTGGCGTGAGAATGAATCCGAGTATTTGTGCGGGTGATTCTGTTGTAGAATACGTTCTGTATCAAGGATCAATCGCGCAAAACATTGATTTCATTCTTTTTAATAGCCTGTAGCAGTGGTATTGTTTCTATAACCAATCTACGAGCTTTCTGGAACCTATCATTTTTTGAACCATTTACAAGAGGTGAAACCATAACGATCGTCAATGTTATCACGCTTAATTATCATCATCGATAATTAAGTTTGATGCGGAGAAATATTAATTGACATTGGTTCTATTTCAAAATGTAAAACCTTATTCATATTGGTCTCGGCTCTGGAAAATTTAAATTTAAATAAAAAATGTGAGTATTTCTGCATGTCACTGTGCTAGAATACCATTTGAATTAAGTATATGAGGTATTCCACGTCAAACCAGCGGACTTTTTCCCTGACCCTCGCCGATTTGGTTAATTATTTTTTATATGATTATTAGGGTGATTCGTTTTAGGGCAACTTTTTTTTTCGACCCATCGTGCCCGAAAATCTTTAGTTGATGCCCAAAAACGAAACCTCGCGAAAGGGGAGCGCTGTCAAAAAATATTTAGAGGTCGCGAATCGAAATTAAAGGTTTCCCATTTGATTAACATTGAAAAAAATGTTGTTCTCATTATTATTGGTACCATTCTGTGAATTTTGATGTGGCAATATTTTCCAAATGTATTTTTGTAGGAAATTTGATGCTCTAAAATAAAGTCCATTGGACCAAGTATGGAAATTCAATATTTCCCGCGGTATCATTACTAGAAGTGAAAATTATATGAAAATATCTATTAAAACAGCTGTAACGCCCAGGTTATTGAGTATATTGAAAAAATTCAAATGAAAACTTTGTAGAGTAACACGTTTGCTACAAAAAAGTCATATAAGCCGAGACTATATTCAACTCTTTCCGAGTTATAGGTGATTAAAGAGAATTGAAAAAATATTTTTTTGTTTAATCCAAACGAATTCCATTTTTATGAGATTAAGTATAATGCATGCAAAGATAAGTAAATAGTGCAACAAATGTCAAAAGACATTTGTTGAATGGTTTCTGTGACGATTTTTCACCGGTTTGCAAAAATTTACATTACTTTCAAAAATTTTACGCTGCGTTCAACCCGGTTCTACGAAATTTGTTTTATGCAAGGGAATGCGTCCACTTTCCGTTATTCCACTCATGAATGTTCATTCAATTTGCACCACGCACGGAGAGGATGAAAAAATGGAAACTTCCGTTCCAGCAATGGAAACCGGAGACGACCTTGAATGTTCAGAAATTTTCACAGTGCAAAGGATAAATTTTCATAAAAATGAAATAAAATTTCTTGTGATATGCAGGGAATTTTATTTCATTTTCATGAAAATTTACACTTTGCGCTGTAAAAATTTCTAAGCATTCGAGGTCTTTCCCGGTTTCCATTACCGTAACGATAACTTTTACCATTCAATTTGCTCCGCGTAATAGTTTGTTTGAATTTATCCTCAAACGGTAGAAATATTAAAAAATCGGATTTGAGATTGTAAACCACTGACAGAATCCCGAAACGTTGAAATACGAAAAATTGTTCTTCCTCTATTTGACACGAGCAGTGCCACTGTCGCATCGATGGTGGCATGCCTGGTACTACCACTACCATGCGACGGTTGCGGCGTCCGCGTCAATTGGAGGAAGATCCGAAACAAAGACGAGTGAAAGACTTATTTGTTTCAAAGTTTCATTAACTCAAATTTTGTATAGTTTTTTTTATCTCTCACACGGATTAAAAATTGGAAGGCGAAGACTTCTTAGTTCAAGAAACGATGAAAAAAAAGTGCAAGAAAAAAGATTATTTAATTACTCGGATTCGAATTAGAAAAATTAAATGAACGTAAATTGCCGAAGAAAGGAGAGGTGCTGAGTGAGTTCATGCATAAACATATTTCTTATAACTGGAACCTGTACGAAAGCGCCAAATATGTTATAAATCATGTGACTGCAATTTATACGTAATACGAACCAGATTTTTCGGATCAAATTTTTCGGTCATTTTATGTCAGTAAATTAAAAATTAATGGAACGTCAATCTGTTTTTTTTATTGGAACCTGTAAATTAATTTTTTTTCAACAAATAATCTGATTAAACATTCTTATTGACGTTACCGATGAATATATTTTCTAAGGTTGACGGAAAATCTCATAAGAAATGGAATTCGTTTGAATTGAACAAAAAAATATTCATTGAATTCTCTTTAATCACCTGTAACTCGGAAAGGGTTGAATATACAGTCTCGGCTTATATGACTTTTTTTGTAGCAAACTTGTTTCTCTACAAAGTTGTCATTCGAATTTTTTTGATATACTCAACAACCTGGGCGTTACAGCTGTTTTAATAGATATTTTCATATAATTTTCACTTCTAGTAATGATACCGCGGGAAATATTGAATTTCCATACTTGGTCCAATGGACTTTATTGTAGAGCATCAAATTTCAGACGAAAAACCACTTGGAAAATATTGCCACATCAAAATTCGCAGAATGGTTCCAGTAATAATGAGAACAACATTTTTTTCAATGTTAATCAAATGGGAAACCTTTAAATTCGATTCGCGACCTCTAAATATTTTTTGACAGCGCGCCCCTTTCGCGAGGTTTCGTTTTTGGGTATTAACTAAAGATTTTCGGGCACAATGGGTCGAAAAAAAAAGTTGCCCTGAAACGAATCACCCTAATGATTATATAAAGTCTGAAAGACACCCTGGAATTTTTTAAGATTTTTCGCAACAGCCATTTTCGAAAAAAAAAAAAAAATGCAAAAACATCTCCACTTGGGTCCTTTTCGCAATTCGACCCTTCCAAACTTATCAAAGGACTGCTCCACCGACAGCGAACGAAATAAATGAAGTGTGGCATAAAATTCTTTTGTTTTTTTTTAGCTGTCGATTGAGGTGTCATTTAGTATATCATCAACTGTTGAGTCGCGAGAAAGACGAAAAATGGAAGTGAACGGATATGTTTACACAAAAATTACAAAATACGAAAAAAATATTTTTAACGTGCCCGAAATTTTGGGTCGACTGATTGTCGGTCTTGCGGAAATTTTTGAGAATCGACGAAGTCGAGACCAAAATATTAGTGCGGGCGATCTCGAAAAATTAATATCGTTTGTGTATGTAACAACGCTAAATATCCATAGACGTGAATATATTCGGAAATTCGTCGATCGCAATCGTGACTTTTTGAAAACATTCATCACCGCCAATAATATTCAGAAGGTGAAGACGGAAGTCTGCAAATAGTAAGGACGAAGTTTGATTCTATGTTGCTTATACTATTAAGTAATGCTTAGAGTTTTTCTTGCATATAAATTTCAGTTTTATAAATAATGCCCAATCATTCAATAAAGTTTAATAATGGTGAAAAATTTAATTTTGGAGAAACAAAATCATTTTTACAACTCTATGTATAAAATTCTCCGATTACCTATGAATGACGTTTAATGTTAAATGTTTATTCTTCTTCTTTCGCAGTGCATTCTACGTTGATATCGGGATAGCTGCACGTCAGAAAAGATTTTTAGCGTCAGCAGGCCAGGGATCACCTGTTTGGTAAAAATATTATACTGAACATCACCTTACTTACAGTGAAAGCTGGTTCAAAAACTTTATTTTTGAGAATGACCGGATATGCTTTCATATTGTTTTAATTTTCAGTATCAACTCAATTACTGAGGAAACCCTGGGGGAACCTGGAATGGTAGAGAGGCTTGAGGTAAACTTGACTTGGGGTTGATTGTGAATAATGAAAGCGAGAGAGAGATTGATTGATTGATTGATTGAATAATATATTTAGCCCGGACGAAGGGTTAGAAATAACAAACAGAAAATAACAGAGTGAGAGAGAGAGAGAGAAAGATAATTATCTTCCGTTTTATTAAAGGTGGTTGGGCTTCCTGAAGGGCATCGAGATGCGGTGACTGGAGGAGAAAAAAGAAGAAAGAGACAGAAAAGAACCGAATTGGAATTGCTCAAAGCTCACCAGCATTGACGACACTTTTATTATCTGACATGAAATCATTATTGTTGTTGTTGTTTCTATCGTTGTTGTTGTTGTTGTTCATTTCCTTTTGTCTCGTTCACTCCAATACTGATGAAATAAAAATATTTCTCACAAAATTCAAGTTACTAATTATATTTTGTTTTGTTATAATTTATCACAATACCATTATTCCCATTTGCTCACGATTCCTTAAACAAAAATAATGTACGATTAAGTTTCAAGTTATGACAGACGACGACATCTGAACGTCGTAGTCATCCAGGTCGTCGTTGTCGTCGTCTTGTCGTTGTCGTCGTCGTCGTCATCGTCATCGTCATCGTCGTAGTCGTCGTAGTCGTAGTCATCCAGATCGTCGTCGACGTTATCTTAGTCGTCCAGGTCGTCGTCGTCGTAGTCGTTGTAGTCGTCCAGGTCGTCGTCGACGTCGTCATCGTCCAGGTCGTCAGCGTCGTTGTCGTCGTCGTCGTCGTCAGAGCCTGTCAGTACTTAAAACCTAATCGTACATTATATTTGTTGACGGAATCGTGAGCATTGGAATGGAAATGATATTCAGATAATAAATGTGTACTTAAAGCTGCTGAGCTTTCAATAACTGCAATTTTTTTTCTTTCTCTTTCTTCTTACTTATCTTCCAGTAACTGCATGGCTGTGACAATTTTTGACGTGTTCTGATAAATGCAATGTTGATGAAGAATTCTCTGCATCACATTAAATGATTAATTACGGAAATCACGTTCACGATCGTTGGTTTAATCTCATGTGACTGATTCAAAAATATTTAAATCCAATTTGTCTACAGATCTGAAACCAATTCGGTAGACTATCGAAAGGAATGAATCCGATGTTTCGCGCCAACAGAATCACCCGCACAAATACTTAGATTCATTCCGACTCGAACAAAAACATTATTCAACCGTAACTAGAAATTTTCAATTATTTGGATCGAAGAGTATACGTATAAAATGAATGATTTTGTACGTATTGAGATGAAACCGATGTCGATGAATATTTCTCTACGTCACATTGGGTAATCGATTATGGAAATAACGTTCAGGATCGTTGGTTTCATCTCTTCTTAATAATGAAAAGGATTATAGACCCGAGAAAGCTCGTAGTTTGACTACAGTACCAAAACTATTGCAGTACACTATCTAAAGGAATGAATCCGATGTTCGGCACGATTGAATCTTGACACGAAACTTATTTTGCAACAGAATCACCCGCACAAATACTCGAATTCATTCCATCTTCAATAAAAACATTATTCGATCGTAATAAGCAATTTGGAATTTTTTGGAGTCGAGTGAATGTTATTAAAAATGATAATTTTTCAGGTATTGAGATGAAACCGATGTCGGTGGATTATTCTGCACATCACATTTAGTATACGATTACAGAAATCACGTCCACGCTCGTTGGTTTCATCTCTTCAGAATAATGAAAAGAATTATTGACCCGAGACAGCTCGTAGTTTGACTACAGTACCAAAACCATTGCAGTACACTATCTAAAGGAATGAATCCGATGTTCGGCACGATTGATCCTTGACACAAAACTTATGTTGCAACAGAATCACCCGCACAAGTACTCGGATTCATTCCATCTTCAATAAAAATATTATTCGATCGTAATAAGCATTTCTCAATTATTTTCAGTCGAGATGAATGTGTATAAAAATGATAATTTTTCAGGTATTGAGATGAAACCGATATCGGTGGATTATTCTCCACATCACATTTAGTACACGATTACAGAAATCACGTCCACGCTCGTTGGTTTCATCTCTTCAGAATAATGAAAAGAATTATTGACCCGAGACAGCTCGTAGTTTGACTACAGTACCAAAACCATTGCAGTACACTATCTAAAGGAATGAATCCGATGTTCGGCACGATTGATCCTTGACACAAAACTTATGTTGCAACAGAATCACCCGCACAAGTACTCGGATTCATTCCATCTTCAATAAAAACATTATTCGATCGTAATAAGCAATTTTGGATTTTTTGGAGTCGAGTGAATGTTAATAAAAATGATAATTTTTCAAGTATTGAGATGAAACCGATGTCGGTGGATTATTCTCCACATGACATTTAGTACACGATTACAGAAATCACGTCCACGCTCGTTGGTTTCATCTCTTCAGAATAATGAAAAGAATTATTGACCCGAGACAGCTCGTAGTTTGACTACAGTACCAAAACCATTGCAGTACACTATCTAAAGGAATGAATCCGATGTTCGGCACGATTGATCCTTGACACAAAACTTATGTTGCAACAGAATCACCCGCACAAGTACTCGGATTCATTCCATCTTCAATAAAAATATTATTCGATCGTAATAAGCATTTCTCAATTATTTTCAGTCGAGATGAATGTGTATAAAAATGATAATTTTTCAGGTATTGAGATGAAACCGATATCGGTGGATTATTCTCCACATCACATTTAGTACACGATTACAGAAATCACGTCCACGCTCGTTGGTTTCATCTCTTCAGAATAATGAAAAGAATTATTGACCCGAGACAGCTCGTAGTTTGACTACAGTACCAAAACCATTGCAGTACACTATCTAAAGGAATGAATCCGATGTTCGGCACGATTGATCCTTGACACAAAACTTATGTTGCAACAGAATCACCCGCACAAGTACTCGGATTCATTCCATCTTCAATAAAAACATTATTCGATCGTAATAAGCAATTTTGGATTTTTTGGAGTCGAGTGAATGTTAATAAAAATGATAATTTTTCAAGTATTGAGATGAAACCGATGTCGGTGGATTATTCTCCACATGACATTTAGTACACGATTACAGAAATCACGTCCACGCTCGTTGGTTTCATCTCTTCAGAATAATGAAAAGAATTATTGACCCGAGACAGCTCGTAGTTTGACTACAGTACCAAAACCATTGCAGTACACTATCTAAAGGAATGAATCCGATGTTCGGCACGATTGATCCTTGACACAAAACTTATGTTGCAACAGAATCACCCGCACAAGTACTCGGATTCATTCCATCTTCAATAAAAACATTATTCGATCGTAATAAGCAATTTTGGATTTTTTGGAGTCGAGTGAATGTTAATAAAAATGATAATTTTTCAAGTATTGAGATGAAACCGATGTCGGTGGATTATTCTCCACATGACATTTAGTACACGATTCCGGAAATCACGTTCACGATCGTTGGTTTCATCTCTTGTGAATGATTCAAAAAAATTTAGACCCAAGAAAGATCGTACAATGGTTGCAAAACAGAAACCACTGCAGGAGATTATACAAAGGAATGAAACCGATGTTTCGTACGATTGATTCTTCATACAGAACGTATTCTACAACAGAGTAATCTGCAAAAATAGTTGGATTCATTCCGACTCCAACGAAAACATTATTCGATCAAAATTAGCATTTCTCAATTATTTTCAGTCGAGATGAATGTGTATAAAAATGATAATTTTTCAAGTATTGAGATGAAACCGATGTCGGTGGATTATTCTCCACATGACATTTAGTACACGATTACAGAAATCACGTCCACGCTCGTTGGTTTCATCTCTTCTTAATAATGAAAAGAATTATAGACCCGAGAAAGCTCGTAGTTTGACTACAGTACCAAAACTATTGCAGTACATTATCTAAACGAATGAATCCGATTTTCGGCACGATTTAATCTTGACACAAAACTTATTTTGCAACAGAATCACCCGCACAAATACTCGAATTCATTCCATCTTCAATAAAAACATTATTCGATCGTAATAAGCAATTTGGAATTTTTTGGAGTCGAGTGAATGTTAATAAAAATAATAAATTTTCATGTAATGAGATGAAACCGATGTCAGTAAATTATTCTCCATATTACATTTAGTAATCGACTATGGAAATCACGTTTAAGATCGTTGGTTTCATCTCTTCTTAATAATGAAAAGAATTATAGACCCGAGACAGCTCGTAGTTTGACTACAGTATCAAAACCATTGCAGTAGACTATCAAAAGGAATGAATCCGATGTTGTACAAGGCGCTCATACTGCGAGAATCACCACGATAATTCAAAATTTTTTTCCCTCCTTCTTTTTATCAATCAATTTCTCTATCGTAAGGAAATTATTAATTGGGTGAACGTATTCCATTCCTAGCGCAATATGGAAAAATATCATATCCTATTTGTTTTATAAATAAAATTCAACGAAAAATAAATCGTAACCATTCTTTGTGTAAAGTTTTTTTATACTGAAATTTTCATCATTTCCGCCTTCATGAATCATAATTCCTATTATCCTTATTTATTGGAGATTGATTATTTTGGAGATAAATCCACCGAAAGTTGCAGTTCCGATCGAACAGCGACATCAGTCGAGAATCGATGTGCTGCAGCTTTCTATCTGTCAAACATCTGTCAAATGTTTGGTCAATATCCAAATTCATATCTGTCACTTCTTCATTCATAACATGATGCTGACATCACGCAAAAAAAAAGAAAGATCGCGCGCGTAAAGCGCTTGAACAACATTGCGTCTGAAACAAAAGACGAGAATCTTGGCTTTCAATGCGAGCATAATCTGACTCTGAGGCGTCGCGTATCATGGCTGAAAGCGGCCTTCCTATGGGCTCAAAAAATCAAAATTCTTTTGCTTGCCATTTGAAAATTATTTACAATTTTTTAAAACGGCTTGGTAGGATTGCTTTTAATGTCGGTTTGAACCCGAGGGTACATGGGCCGTAAGTTTTTCTGAATCACCCTATATGTGGTATAACATCATCATAAATCGAATATTAATTTTTCATTTGATTTTTTCCTTTTTGTTGTCAGTTTTGCGTTTCTACGAACCCTTCGCACTTACAGGAGATAAACCCAACGATCGTGAACGTTCTATTCGTAATCAATTATTAAATGTGATGCGGAGAAATATTCATCTACATTGGTTTCATTCCAATAAGTGGAAAATAATCAATTTTATCAATATTTATCTCGCCAATAAAAAATTTTTATTTCACTTTATGATCGAATAATGTTTTTGTTTGAATGGGAATGAATCCGAGTATTCGTGCAGATGACTGTTGAAGAATATGTTCTGTATTGAGGATCAATCGGCCGAAACATTTGTTTCATTCCTTTCAATATCCTTCAGCAGTATTTTCGGTTCTGTAACCAATCTACGAGCTTTCTAGGGCCTATAATTTTGATAATCGGTTACAAAAGATGAAAGCAACGATCTTGAACGTTTTATCCGTAATCGATCATGAAATGTGATGCGGAGAAATATTCATCGACATTGGTTACATCCCAATTCGTTGAAAATAATGAATTTTATTCATTTTTATCTCGGTTCTATAAAATTTTAAGTTCACACTATGATCAAATGAGGTTTTTGTTTGAATGCGAATGGATCCGAGTATTCGTGCAGGTGATTTTGTTGGAGAATACGTTCTGTATCGAGGTCGAATCGCCCGAAACATTGGTTTCATTCCTTTCAATATCCCTTCAGCAGTATTTTCGGTTCGATAACCAATCTACGAGCTTTCTAGGGCCTATAATTTAATTAATCGGTTACAAAAGATGAAACCAACGATTGTGAACGTTCTCTCCGTAATCGATCATCAAATGTGATGCGGAGGAATATTCATCTACATTGGTTTCATTCCAATACGTGAAAAATGATCATATTTATTAATATTTATCTCGCCACTGAAAAAGTTTTATTTCACATTACGATCGAATAATGTTTTTATTGGAGTCGGAATGAATCCGAGTATTCGTGCAGGTGATTTTGTTGGAGAATAAGTTCTGTATCGAGGTCGAATCGCCCGAAACATTGGTTTCATTCCTTTTAATATCCTTCAGTAGTATTTTCGGTTCTGTAACCAATCTAGGAGCTTTCTTATGGCTATAATTTTTTTAATCACTGACAAGAGATGAAACCAATGATTGTGAACGTTCTGTCCGTAATCGATCATCAAATGTGATGCGGAGGAATATTCATCTACATTGGTTTCATTCCAATACGTGAAAAATAATCTTATTTATTAATACTTATCTCGGCTCTATAATATTTTAATTTCACTTTATGATCCAATAATGATTTTGTTGGAGTCGGAATGAATCCGAGTATTCGTGCAGGTGATTCTGTTGGAGAATACGTTCTGTGTCAAGGATCAATCGCCCGAAACATTGGTTTCATTCCTTTCAATATCCCTTCAGCAGTATTTTCGGTTCTGTAACCAATCTACGAGCTTTCTAAGGCCTATAATTAAATTAATCGGTTACAAAAGATGAAACCAACGATCTTGAACGTTTTATCCGTAATCGATCATCAAATGTGATACGGAGGAATAATCATCTACATTGGTTCCATTCCAATACGTGAAAAATAATCATATTTATTAATATTTATCTCGCCACTAAAAAATTTTTATTTCACATTACTGTGGAATAATGTTTATATTGGAGTCGGCATGAATCCGAGTATTCGTGAAGGTGATTCCGTTGAAGAATACGTTCTGTATCAAGGATCAATCGCCCGAAACATTGGTTTCATTCCTCTCTATATCCCTTCAGCAGTATTTTCGGTTCTGTAACGAATCTACGAGCTTTCTGAGGCCTATAATTAAATTAATCGGTTACAAAAGATGAAACCAACGATCTTGAACGTTTTATCCGTAATCGATCATCAAATGTGATACGGAGGAATAATCATCTACATTGGTTCCATTCCAATACGTGAAAAATAATCATATTTATTAATATTTATCTCGCCACTAAAAAATTTTTATTTCACATTACTGTGGAATAATGTTTATATTGGAGTCGGCATGAATCCGAGTATTCGTGAAGGTGATTCCGTTGAAGAATACGTTCTGTATCAAGGATCAATCGCCCGAAACATTGGTTTCATTCCTCTCTATATCCCTTCAGCAGTATTTTCGGTTCTGTAACCAATCTAGGAGCTTTCTTATGGCTATAATTTTTTTAATCACTGACAAGAGATGAAACCAATGATTGTGAACGTTCTGTCCGTAATCGATCATCAAATGTGATGCGGAGGAATATTCATCTACATTGGTTTCATTCCAATACGTGAAAAATAATCTTATTTATTAATACTTATCTCGGCTCTGTAATATTTTAATTTCACTTTATGATCCAATAATGATTTTGTTGGAGTCGGAATGAATCCGAGTATTCGTGCAGGCGATTCTGTTGGAGAATACGTTCTGTATCGAGGTCGAATTGCCCGAAACATTGGTTTCATTCCTTTCAATATCCCTTCAGCAGTATTTTCGGTTCTGTAACCAATCTACGAGCTTTCTAGGGCCTATAATTTAATTAACCGGTTACAAAAGATGAAACCAACGATTGTGAACGTTCTGTCCGTAATCGATCATCAAATGTGATGCGGAGGAATATTCATCTACATTGGTTTCATTCCAATACGTGAAAAATAATCATATTTATTAATATTTATCTCGCCACTGAAAAAGTTTTATTTCACATTACAATCGAATAATGTTTTTATTGGAGTCGGAATGAATCCGAGTATTCGTGCAGGTGATTTTGTTGGAGAATAAGTTCTGCATCGAGGTCGAATTGCCCGAAACATTGGTTTCATTCCTTTCAATATCTTTTCAGCAGTATTTTCGGTTCTGTAACCAATCTACGAGCTTTCTAGGGCCTATAATTTAATTAATCGGTTACAAAAGATGAAACCAACGATTGTGAACGTTCTCTCCGTAATCGATCATCAAATGTGATGTGGAGGAATATTCATCTACATTGGTTTCATTCCAATACGTGAAAAATGATCATATTTATTAATATTTATCTCGCCACTGAAAAAGTTTTATTTCACATTACGATCGAATAATGTTTTTATTGGAGTCGGAATGAATCCGAGTATTCGTGCAGGTGATTTTGTTGGAGAATAAGTTCTGTATCGAGGTCGAATCGCCCGAAACATTGGTTTCATTCCTTTCAATATCCCTTCAGCAGTATTTTCGGTTCTGTAACCAATCTACGAGCTTTCTAAGGCCTATAATTGTATTAATCGGTTAAAAAAGATGAAACCAACGATCTTGAACGTTTTATCCGTAATCGATCATCAAATGTGATGCGGAGGAATATTCATCGACATTGGTTTCATTTCAATACGTGAAATATAATCATATTTATTAATATTTATCTGGCCACTAAAAAATTTTGTATTTCACATTACGATGGAATAATGTTTTTATTGGAGTCGGAATGAATCCGAGTATTCGATAAGGTAATTATGTTGAGGAATACGTTCCGTATCAAGGATCAATCGCCCGAAACATCGGTTTAATTCCTTTCAATATCCCTTCAGCAGTATTTTCGGTTCTGTAACCAATCTACGAGCGTTCTAGGGCCTATAATTTTATTAATCGGTTACAAAAGATGAAGCCAACGATCTTGAACGTTTTATCCGTAATCGATCATGAAATGTGATGCGGAGAAATATTCATCGACATTGGTTCCATCCCAATACGTTAAAAATAATCAATTTTATTCATTTTCATCTCGGCTCTATAATATTTTAATTTCACACTATGATCAAATAAGGTTTTTGTTCGAATGGAAATGAATCCGAGTATTCGTGCAGGTGATTTTGTTGGAGAATACGTTCTGTTTCGAGGTCGAATCGCCCGAAACATTGGTTTCCTTCCTTTTAATATCCTTCAGCAGTATTTTCGGTTCTGTAACCAATCTAGGAGCTTTCTTGGGCCTATAATTTTTTTAATCACTGACAAGAGATGAAACCAACGTTCGTGATTGGTCTTTCCGTAATCGATCATCGATTGTGCTGCGGATAAATATTAATCGACATGAGTTACATCCCAATACGTGAAAAGGAATGAATTTTATTCATTTTCATCTCGGCTCTATAATATTTTAATTTAACATTATGATTGAATGAGGTTTTTATTTGAATGGGAAAGAATCCGAGTATTCGTGCAGGTGATTCTGTGGGAGAATACATTCTGTGTCAAGGATCAATCGCCCGAAACATCGGTTTCATTCCTTTCAATAGCCTATAGCAGTATGTTCGGTTCTGTAACCAATCTACGACCATTCTTGGGCCTATAATTAAATTAATCGGTTACAAAAGATGAAACCAACGATCTTGAACGTTTTATCCGTAATCGATCATCAAATGTGATACGGAGGAATAATCATCTACATTGGTTCCATTCCAATACGTGAAAAATAATCATATTTATTAATATTTATCTCGCCACTAAAAAATTTTTATTTCACATTACTGTGGAATAATGTTTTTATTGCAGTCGGAATGAATCCGAGCATTCGTGCACGTCATTCTGTTGGAGAATACGTTCTGTGTCAAGGATCAATCGCTCGAAAAAATGGTTTCATTCCTTTCAATACCCCTTCAGCAGTATTTTCGGTTCTGTAACCAATCTACGAGCTTTCTAGGGCCTATAATTTTATTAATCGGTTACAAAAGATGAAATCAACGTTCTTGAACGTTTTATCCGTAATCGACCATGAAATGTGATGCGGAGAAATATTTATCGACATTCCAATACGTTTCATCCCAATACGTTAAAAATAATCAATTTTATTGATTTTCATCTCGGCTCTATAATATTTTAATTTTGCATTATGATCGAATGAGGTTTTTTGTTTGAATGTCCCCCGTGATCCCATTTGTCATTCCCGTCGTTGTCCCCGTGGTTATCGCGGTCGTCCTCGTCGTCGTCGTCGTCTTTCCCATCGTCGTCCCCGTCGTTGTCATCACCGTCATTCTCGTCGTCGTCGTCATTGTCATCGTCGTAGTCGTAGTCGTCCAGGTCGTTGTTGTCGTCGTCGTCGTCGTACTCGCAGTCGTCCAGGTCGTTGTTGTCGTTGTCGTCGTCGTCGTAGTCGTGGTCGTCCAGGTCATCGTTGTCCGCGTCGTCGTCGTCGTCCCCGTCGTCTCCGTCGTCGTCATCACCGTCATTCCCGTCGTCGTCGTCGTCATCACCGTCATGATGACGTCGTCGTTACAGAACCATAACTACTGTTATAGCCTATTCAAAGGAATGATAACAATGTTTCGCACGATTGATCCTCAAAACATAACGTATTTTCCAACAGAATCATCGGCACAAATACTGAGATTCATTTCGATTTCATCAAAATCATTATTCGATCATAATGTGAAATCATTATTTTGTACAGCCGAGATGAATATGAATAAAATAAATAAACGATTAAATAAATTATAAGTCCAAGAAAGCTCGTAGATTGGTTACAGAACCAAAACAAAAAACGTGTATTTAATATCCATTACAAATATTTATTATCTTCCACGATAACATTCTATGGCATAAAGCCACTTTGATTTTCATGCCATTTTTATATAAAATAACTTTTTTAATATTTCAATAAAATAAAACATGAACTAGAACAAGAAAATAAAACATGACTAACATTTTGAACGCAGAACACAAAAAAGTTTTTATGAACAACTGGTGTCAGTAAGGCACCCAATAACCGTCATTGTCAATAACAGCCTGCATCCTATTCGGCATGGAATTGACAAGGTCTCGGCAAAGTTCTTGTCTCCCTCGAATTTCATCCCAAACGCGATTGACGTGGGCCACAAGAGCTTCTCTGTTCCGATCCTGTCCCGAAATCCACTCCCGAACCATCACACCTGTTACATTTTGCAATGTGCTGATCAGTAATAACAGTGCAAACACAAAATTTTGCACAAGAGGAAAGGAATTATAAAAAGCTAATGCAAAGTGCAATAGTGTTTTTGAGTTTTTATTGGAAAGTTGCCCAGTCAAGGAAATTGATCTTCGATATTAGATCGTTAAAAAAATGTAGCAATGGAAAAATAGATTACAACAAAATTTTTTAATTTTGGACATAGTAATCTACAGGGAGACTTGGGACGAATTTGGTATTTTGACTGTTCAAATTTGATTAAGGTCACTGGCTATTTTTCAATAATCTAGTGAACATTGCAGCTCTTTTTGTTTTCAAAGAGGCTCAAGGACCGCAAACCTTTTTTGACAAAAGAGATGATGGGAGAAAGATAAATGTAAGACTGTTCAGAGACTTCTTTTGTATTCCTTGAGACATGTTTTTGAAACAAAATTTAAGAATCATTAGTTTTTCAGGCTTTATCCCATCACCTCAAGCTAAAAATTCTACAGAACGCTCCCGAACTAAAAAAAAAATTTGAACCGTGGGAAATTAATCAAGTTCAAATCGCAAACATACTCCAGAGATTCTCAATAGGGTTCAGGTCTGGAGACTTGCTAGGCCAGTTCATAAGCTCGACTTCAGGGTGGTCATGGAACCAAGCCATCGTTTCTCGTGAAGTGTGGACTGCACTGTTGTCTTGCATGAACTTAATCGTCGGGTATTGATCGACGGGAAACCGATCCCTAGCGCATGGGAGCATCGTATTTTCTAAAACCTCCACGTAATCAGCGGAATTCATGCGCGGAGGAATTTCGCATAATGTCATGGCTCCAGCTGCGGACATACAGCCCCAAAAGCCAGCTGAAATCCTGCCGCTCCATTGTTTTTCGACAACATATCTTTCGTCCGATTCATATGCTTTGGATCGTGGGCGACAGACGTGCCGACGCCCGTCAGCCGAGGAATTAAAAACCTAATTATTCATGTATTATTGAATAATCATTCGTTTGTTATTATTATTATTATTATTCATTCTTGTTTATTCTTTTATTGTTAATTTAGTATTAATTTATCTTTTTATGCATTATTAAGAAGTATATTTGAAAATAAACCATTTATAACCATTCGTACGTAAAGGACAAGATCAAATCGAAGCTAACATGAACGAGGTGAAAAAATCCAAGTCATTGATCCTTTTACAACAGGCTTTTCTACATTATGAGTCTTGAACAGTAAGAAAAAGTTGACATTTAAATAAATTCAAATGATGACCAACCGACGTTTGGTAAAATAATATACGTTATTCAAAAAGTATTATTATTCTCTCGCAAATTTTACTTCGATGACTTCATTATAGCCAATCAAAGTTTTCTAGAAAGAAGCATCGTACAAAAAATGATTAAACTATAGGAAGTTGGAATTGAAATAAAATTATGTGAAAAATGGTTTTTATTCTAATATGGAGTTATAACCAGCTTATACCTTCTCGTCAGACCAGGTAATTTGAGCCCACTGATCAGGGGTCCAAAGCAAGTGTTCTTCAGCGAATAAGATTCTTTGTCGTCGGTGATCTTCCGTTAGAGGAGTTTTTTTCACCGGCCGATGAGCGATAATACCGACACTTTTTAAGCGGCTACGAGCCGTGTTAACGCAGATTGGAATTCCGGTCGCTTCTAATGCTTCAGGCATTGTGGTGAAGGGATTTTCCTCAACAAATGCACACAACTCGACATCTTCATCGGGGGTGGTTTTCAACGGCCTCTTATTATTTTTCCTATGATCTTTGAGTGCATTTGTACCACCCAAAGCGTAACGGTTGATCCATAAATTCACCGTTTTTATATTGCAACCAATCATATTTTTTATATCAATTCGAGGAATTCCAGCCCTGTGCATCCCGATAATTTGACCGCGAATTGACGGATGATAATTCGCAAAAATATTGCGTTCTTCTTCGGGTGGATTAGGTTCCTCTGGCTGAGCCATTTGTCAACGAGCTTATTACGACAGTTTCAAAGAAACAACTGAATATGCGTATAATTTATCTGATTCATTTATCTTTACTATAAACTGTGTTCAGGCCGCTATAGCACAAAACTGAAAAAAAATAAAGGAACGAAAAAATGTCGTGGAACATTTTAATTGTACGACCTAATTTTTCGTGACTTTTGAGGGACCTGAAATTTTTGGAATCTATGCCAGGAGACGAACCCAATGATTGAACGTAATTTCGACACTCGATGGAGAAATGTTGTTTGAGGACATATTCACCGATATTGGTTTCATCTGAATACGAAAAAAATAATTCGTTTTATGCTAATTTTGATGGCCTCCGAATCACTTTGAAAGTGCCTTTTCAAATCGAATATTTGGTTTTTACGATTATGCATTTATTTTTGGCTCCGATTGTCAAGACTTGAATGCGTTACCACTAAGCCGTGCACCGTCTGGCACACCAATCATTTATTACAATACAATTTTTCTGATGGTTTCATACTGGTAATAGCATATAAACCCGTGACTGGCGTGTTCGGGACGCGATATTAAGAAAAATTGCAAAGGCGTTTTTTTTCTGAGCAATAGTTTTTAAATGGTAAGTAATAGAAATTGCGTTATTTTAGCCAATAGGGAGACCGCTTTCATCCATGATGCGCGACGCCTCACAGACGGATTACACTCACACATTCAGAGCAAAGACTCGTGTCTTTTGCTTGAAAGGCAACGTCACGCGAAGCGCTTTCCCCGCGCAAAGCTTTTGTCTTTCATGTGACGTTAGCATCGTATTACGAGTGGATAGAAAGTTACAGCCCTTTAACTCTTACGATCAGCTGGTGTCGATATTTATTAGAACTGTGACTGTTGGCTAATCATTTCATTATTCGTCAATAATTTATTTGAACGATTAATAAAAAAGATAGTAATGAAATGTTCTTAATGAAAAAAATGATAAATAATAAAATGTGACGGTTTATTAATCAATGGTAGAGAAAATATTTTCAAAACGAAAAGAACATGAATTTTTTTTTTAATTTTTCATACCATTCAAGGAGTAGAATACGAACTGTTCCATGAGTACACATTTTTTCAAAACAATATATTTTACGATTAATCGAAAAAAACACAAGCGGATGAAAATGATACATAATCAGTTAATTTTTTTGGCACAAGCCAACCGCGAGATGGAATTATTATTACAGTGGAGAAAAAATTAATGGAGAGAGAAAAAAATAGCCAATTGACTACGTAAAGTACAGAAATGGACGTTTTTATTGTATGCGAATTGAAAAATCTAACCATATCTTGGAAATAAGTGTTGACGAGTAGCAAAAAAGAGATTTTCAGAGTTAGAAGAAACCGATAGAAAAACTTTCGAAAAAACATGATCGTGTAGATTTTCGGGCGCTAAACAGCTTGCACTCATTGAAGTAGCACAGCTTCGATTATTGGACCCTTCACCGTCTGAAAGATACCTTTCGCATGTACCCTTTTCTAGGGGCATATTGACTATGAAAACGGCATTGAAAATAATTGTAATCTACCTTGTCGACTATTTGAGAGATCGCTCTTTTCAATCGTGCCATTAAAATTAGTCTAAAACCCAAAATCTTCGTTTTAGTCTTCGTCCTAGTCTTCGCCCTTGTCTTCGTTCTGATCTTCGTTATTGTCTTCGTTCATGTCTTCGGTCTAGTCTTCGTTCTTGTCTTTGTCTCTGTCTTCGTCCCTGTCTTCATTCTCATCTCCCCTATTGTCTTTGTTCTCATCTTCATTATTGTCTTCGGCCTAGTCTTCGTTCTTGTCTTCGTTTTAGTCTTTGTTCTTGTCTTCGTTTTTGTCTTTGTTCTTGTCTTCGTTCTTGTCTTCGTTCTTGTCTTCGTTCGTGTCTTCGTTCTTGTCTTCGTTCTTGTCTTCGTTCTTGTCTTCGTTCTTGTCTTCGTTCTTGTCTTCGTTTTTGTCTTCGTTCTTGTCTTTGTTCTTGTCTTCGTTCTTGTCTTCGTTCTTGCCTTCGTTCTTGTCTTCGTTCTTTCTTCGTTCTTGTCATCGTTTAAGAATTTAATTCATATGCATCTCGGCTCATTTCTACTGCAGTGGTTTCGGTTCTGTAACCAATCTTCGCGCTTTCTGGGGGCTATAATTTTTTTTTTATCACTTACAAAAGATGAAACCAGCGAACGTGAATGTTCTTTCCGTAATCGATCATTAAATGTGATGCGAAGAAATATTCTTCGACATTGGTTTCATCCCAATACGTAAAAAATAATCAATTTTTTTCATATCTAACTCAGCTCTGAAAAATTTTAATTCAACATTATGATCGAATAAGGTCATTCTGAAAGATGTTTCCAAGTTTTGAGAGGCCTGAATTTTTTTGAATTCATGCCAAGAGACGAAATCAATAACTGTCAATGTCATTTTGAAACTCGATGGACAAATGTAGTGTGAGGAAAAGTTAACAGTCAGTGGTTTCATCTCCTGCCATGAATTCGATAAATTGTAGGCCTCACAAAACTCACGAAAACATATTTCAGAACCAATAGCACTACAGCAGGCTACGAGAAGGAATGAAAACAATATTTAGCGCCACTGATTCTTAATTATTAAACCATTCAACAACAGAATCGTGTTAAATAATGATTACAGTCATTTTTATTCTAACAAAATTATCATTCAATCATATGGTGCACTACTAAATCCTTGGAAGACTAGGCAACTATGCATAAAATGAATGATTTTTCTTCGCATTGAGATAAAACCAATGTCGGTGAATATTAATCACATTACATTTTTCCATGGAGTTTCAAAACAACCGTTTCAAAACAACCAACAAGATTTACCGGAAGCATCTTCAAGAAAATATCTCCAGAAATAACTCCCAGAAATAACAGAATCTCTGAGAAATTCGACGAATATTTTCTTGAAGATTTACCTGGTAAATCGTTCAGAGATTCTGCTTGAGATTATTGTCCATTTTTTATTTTTATTTTTTAGACTTTCCCGGTCAATCTCTCAAAAATGTTTCTGGAGATATTTGCTTGGAGATACTTCCGGTAAATCTCCCAGAGATTTATCCGAAGCACGAAGCACGTCTAAGGAAATATCTAGAAATAAATCTCAAGTAGAATCTCTGAGAGATTTACCGAAAGCACCTCTGAGCAAATATCTCCAGAAAAATCTCAAATAGAATCTTTGGGAGATTTACCAGAGAAATTTTCCACAAAATATCTCTAAAAAAATCTCCAGCAGAATCTCTGGGAGATTTACCTGAAGTATCTCCAGCGAATATCTTCAGAAATATTTCTGGGAGTCCTGGGAAATTTACCGGAAAAGTAAAAAAAAAACTCGAGATAAATCTCAACCAAAATCTATGAACGATTGACCAGGTGAATCTCCAAAAAAATATCCCTCGAATTTTCAAAAATTCTGCTCGAGTTATTTTTGGAGATAATTTTTTGAAGAGGCTTCCGGTAAATCTTCCAGATATTCTGCTTGAACTATTTTTAGAAATATTGTTTCGGAGATTTTTCTGATTAATCGCCTCGAGATTCTGCTTGAGATTTTCCTGGAGATATTTTCTTAGTCGCGCTTCGGATAAATCTCCCGGAGACTCTTCTTGAGATTGTTCTAGAGGTATTTTCTTGGGCATTTTCGCTGTAAATATCCCAAATATTCTGTTTGAGATTTTTCTAAACATTTTTTCCTTGGATGTTCTTCCGGTAAGTCTGATGCAAGAAAAATTCTCCAAAAAAATCCTTGGAAGGCTAGACGACTATGCATAAAATTAATGATTTTTCTTCGCATTGAGATAAAACCAATGTCGGTGAATATTAATCACATTGCATTTGTCCATGGAGTTTCAAAACAACGTTTACAATCATTGGTTCGATCTCTTTGCATGATTTCGATAGATTTTAGGCCCCTTCGATTCCCGAATAATATTGGGAAATCGTAAAGAACTTGAAAAAAAAAAAAAGACAGAATTTAGTTTTACTTGGCTATCAACAGGGGTAAAGATGTATTTAAAAATAATATGCATACAATCAAGATCCTTTAATGTGTCGAGATTAAAAAAAATTAGGTCAATATTTTTTCACATAAAAATTTTTCATCGAATTTCGAATTTGCGTGAAGGACAGTTGTTCTCATTCCTCGTGTCGAATTAAAAAAATTGTAGGCCTTATAGAGATCACGGGCTGGTTCCAGAATCAATGCTCCTGTAGCGGACTATGAAACGGTATCAATCCCATATTTTGCAAAATCAATTCATAATCTAGAAACCATTCCAGTGCAGAACAACGTCCTACGGTACTTGAATTCGTTGTAGCACGAACGAAAAAATTATTCAATAAAAAAGTGCACTATTTATTTCTTAGAGCCCTGACAAATATGCATAAAATAAATAATTTAAACCGTATTGAGACGAAATCAATTTGAGAGCAGTAAATTCGATTTATTAATTTCGTCCCAAGCCCGGGGTATCCCGACCCGAAAGTCTATTCAATGCATGATAATTTCATGAATTTTTAATTCATTTCACACGTAGGCTCGCAATCCAGTTGCTAAAAAATTCATTCATAAGTTTATTCGGTTAATGCGAGCGGTTGCGTCAGTTTTTTTTCTGCTTTATTTTCATGTTCAAAATTTTTGTTGTTCCAATTTTTAGGCTGTCGATGTTCACGCTGCTACTGCAACCCCAAAGAGCTGTCATTACTTCAAAGGTTAAGACTCACGGGTTAGGAATGACTATTGACACATCAGTCTGAAATTCTTTCGATTATCGACAAATGACGATATCATGTTATTTTACCAGCGGTAATATTAGTCGGACCAGGCATTAAATGAAGGTGACAGCCCTGTCGTCTGCTGGCCCGAGGCTCGCCGAGACTATACTTTCTCGAAACAAAACTTTTCGCGGTGGTGGGGGTAAAATTGGCATGTCATTTTATTGAATTACGAAGCTCAGAAGCAATTGAGGAACTTAAAAATTGAACTTTTAGCTAATTATGAAATTCTCTTTCGATCGCGCCCAAAATCAGCATGATCGGTCGCGTAATTGCTGAGAAAAAACTTTGCACGGGCTCAAGATTATGCAAAAGTGACTAACACATTCAAGAATTGACGTGTCTGTATATAACACCATCAGAGGCATTTTGATGTCTCTCGAGTTTCTGATTGGTTGGTCTGACGCACGCATACTCAGTGAATTCAGACGTATCGGTGAAACGTAGCAGCCTACACAGCAGCATGAAAAAATTCGAAAAACGATAGACGGGTGTCAGTGTCATAATAAAATGAAACCAGCCGCGATTTGATAAAAAGTACAGTTAATGAGTGATAAAAAATAATAGAAAAAATAAACGTTCTTTAGAAATCACGGTTATGTTGTTGCAGTGAACTTTTACACCGTGTTATAAACCGTATCCCGATTAACCTTTTACACTGAGAGAAATGAATCGTTATCAACAAATTTTTTGTTGGGTCTATCTATTTATTTTATTAAAATTGGTGGTGTGGTGTCATAATATTAAGAAAACCTGACGTACATAATAAACATCAAAAAAGTTATTCAAGTGCCATCAATATTTGAAAGCGTTTTTATTACCCAGCTGCGATAAATCTAGGTTAACCTAAAACTTGGAGTCAGAAATTTCATTTCGGGAACCCGCAATTATTGTATATATGTATTGATTTATTGATGAATTCGAATAAAAAATCACAATAAATGGGTGCTGATTATATTTATTGTTTCATCATTATCTATTGAACTGTCATATTTTTTAACTCCAGACTGCCCGCAGGTCAAGTTTCACCAGTTTGCTGGAAAATGTGTTTGCTGTGCAATTATACTTCTTTGCTTCCACTGCGGCAACATAAGTTGAAAGATTTGTTACAAAAAGACTTTAGTTGCTCGTTAATTGACAGGATAAAATTGTTTCTCATTGTGACCTAATGAATACACCAGAACTTTAAGAAATGTTTTGGGTTCAGTGTATGCCAAATTATTCACTTTCCGCTCCGATTGTGTATAATGATATCTAAAAGTTGTTTTGAAAAGTCTTCGGGTGCTTTTTTTCTGAGAGTATCAAAATTGGTATCGGTGAGATGCAGCGAGCACCTACAAAGTTTCACAACTTTATGAAGCGACCAGTACATTGAGTTTTCCCATTTTCCATCTCTTATTGTAGAATTATTGATTTATGAATTCATAACAAAAAGTCTTTGACTGCTTACTTTTCGATGAGCTCAAAATTTTGTCTGCGACTAGCCACGGAAACGACAGAAATTACTGAATTTCGTTGGACTCAATGTGCACTATGTTCATTCACTTTCCTTTACTACATGTGTCATTAGGAATTTGAAAAAAATATTTCTGGAAGTCATCACCGGGTACTTTTTCTTCAGTAGGATCAAAATTCTGTCATCGGTATGCAGCGGATGCCTATAAAGTTTAGAATTTCTGCGAAGCGACATGTGTACCAAGTATTTCCACTTTTTGGCTCCAACTGTGACATATGAATTGGGAAACTTGTTATGAAAATCTTCAGCGGCTTGTTCTTGAACAGCTAGGATCGAAATTGCTGTCTTTGAAACCCCATCACCGTTGCCTGAAAAAGTTTTGAATTCTGTTGGACTTGAAGTACGCTGTGTTTTTTTGCATTCCTTCTTTAGTACTGGCATGAAGAATTGGAAAAGTGGTTTCAAATGGTTTTCTGTTGTTTTTATTCTATTAGTATCAAAAACTAGATAAGTAGAATGCAGCGGACACCTGCAAACTTTGGTGATTTTTTGCAGCGACAAGTGTGCTAAGTATTTCCGCTGTTCAGATTTGATTGTGGTAATGAGAGTTTGAAAAACTATTATAAAAAGTCATCGGAGGCACATTTTTGGATGGGATTGAAATTTCTGGCTTGAAAACGGAAGTTGTTTCGGGGGAAGTCTTCGGATATACTTTTTCTGATGATATGAAAAATTCTGTAATCAGAATGCAACGAATACATACAACTTTTGAAAATTTCTTGAAGCAACATATGAAGCATTGGAATACAGCGGATACCTACAAACTTGGACATTTCTGTGAAGCGGCTTATGTGCCAAGTGTCTTCACTTTTTAGCTTCAACTATGGCACATGAATTAAAAAATTTGTTACAAATGTCATCGGCTACTCATTTTCGTTAAGCTTGGAGTGGGCTGTATTTTTTAGCTCACCCTCTTGAGTTCTGGCATATTTAATTCAAAAAGTCTTTCGCTGCCTTTTTTCTGTAAGTATCAAAAAGTAGATAATTGGAATGCAGCAGATAACTGCAAACTTTGATAATTTCGTGAAGTAACATGTGTACTATTTGTAAGTATTTCCACTTTTCATCGTTGATGGTAGTATTATGATATTCAAATATGATCACAAAATGTCATCGGAAGAACATTTTTGGATAGAATACGAATTTCCGTCTTCAGAAAATGATGAATCTATCAAAATGTTTCCAATTTTGTTAGATCAAGTGACCATTATGATTTGTCACCCTTCGACTTCTATTTTGGCAAAATGAATTAAAAAATCTGTTTCAGCAATCAATCATCGCTCTTTTTCCGGAAGTATCAAAATATGTATCATCGGAATGCAGCAGATTTTTGGCTTCGATCCGGCATAATAAATTGAAACATTTTTTATGTTCAATAAGTTCCTTCCATGGTCGCTATGGTTCTGGTTGCATTGAGATTTGTGCGAGACTAATGCAACTGATACAACTGTCCTTATCTGATAGTTTTAATGACTTAATTTAATTGCTAAGGTAGGATTCTGGTTTAAATTTGTCCGCATTGCCTAATATGTTGTTTTGGAGTACCCATAAAAGTCTGCTATAACTCTTTGAAACTCAACGAGAATATGATAAAAACTGACACCTCTTATTCTCATGGTATTCCTTCAAAGGTAATGAAGAATATCAAGACTTTACCTCGTTGTTGACAAAAAGTAAAATTATTATTTTTTTTTTTTTTTTATAATTTCGTGAAAAAAAGAGTTTTTATCCTGAAATTGGATGTTAGATGTTAGAAGCCGAAATTAATATCTCGCCTAAAAATCAAGATTCTCCCATGCTTTTCCATCTCAAAGGGGCAACAGAAACAAAAGTTGCAGAAAAAAATTCCAATCTTTCTGGAGACAAGCCAAAGTAACGTAATTTCATCTACAATTCCGTGAAAAAACGAGTTTTTATCCTGAAATTATATGTTACAAGCCGAAATTCATATCTCGCTTAAAAATAAAGAATCTCCCATGCTTTTCTGTATCGAAGGGGCAAAAGAAACTAAAGTTGCATGGAAAAAAACACAATCGCTTTGGAAACAAGCTGAGGTAACGTTTTTTCAATAACAATATCGTGAAAAAACGAGTTTTTATCCTAAAATTGGATGTTACAAGCCGAAATTCATATCTCGCCTAAAAATCAACATTCTCCCATGCTTTTTCGCCTCGGAGGGGCAAAAGAAACTAAAGTTGTAGGGAAAAAATCCCAATCGCCTTGGAGACAAGCTAAGGTAACGTTTTTTCAATAACAATATCGTGAAAACCGAGTTTTTATCCTGAAATTGGATGTTACAAGTTGAAATTCATATCTCGGCTGAAAATCGAGATTCTCCCATGCTTTTCCATCTCGAAGGGGCCAAATAACCTACAGTTGCTGAAAAAATTTCCTCCATGCCCGGGTGAAAAAACAAGGCAATGTTTTTTCACTTCCAATTTAGTGCAAAAACGAGTTATTATCCTGAAGTTGAATGTTACTAGCCGAAATTCATATCTCACCTGAAAATCGAGAATCTTCCATGCTTTTTCATCTCAAAAGGGCAAAAGAAACTAAAAATGCAGGGAAAAAATAAAAAAGCTAAGGTCCTTATCGCCCTCGAGACAAGCTAAGGTTACGTTTTTTTCATTTATCATTTTCATTTTTCAATGTAGCATGTTAACTTGAATCTTATCGATAACCTCAGTCGTTACTCGTATCAACGTGCAGAGAGGGCTCAACTACGGATGAACTAGTAACGAATTTGCAAGGGTTGAGATGTGGATTAGACCTCTTTGGGATACCATGTTTAAAAAAACGCGCCTGGAACTCTACCTCTTTGGTGGAGCGGAAAAACTTCGCGATATACAATTTTTACGTTAGGCATGTCTGTACCATGAGCATAGAATCTTTAAAAATGTACTAACATAATAACCCATAGAAATTTAAACCAAAATCTTATTATCATCAAAAAAAGGTTCAGGAATTTTTGAGAAAAAAGCTGTGATATCAAACCCAAAAATTCCCCTAGGGAAAAAAAAGGTAGGGACAAGTACATTGATGGTCCCTCGTTTTCTGATGATATCAAAAAAGTATTAAAAAAATTCTATAAAAAACATCATGAACCTTACTGAAAGTGATTTCAGCTCAATTGAAAAAAAAATCATAATTCAGCAAAAAACATTATTGAAAAAATATAAAACTATAAATCTGTAATTATTTTGTAAAGTGAAAAACATTCTAATGAACCGTGAGAAAATCTTAAATTCACCACTCGAAAACATTGCAGACGTAAGTAACCAAAAAATTTCGCTTGAAAACATTTTAAAAACCGATGCCCCACTCTTCTCATCTTATTAAAAAGGAGGACTGATTAAATGAATTGAAAAACTTTCTATCTAAGTTACGTACAGCATTAAAATTTATGATATCATTTCGAGGCCAAGTATTTATTGGTAATTCGGAATATTCATTCCTATGGGATGCATGAAGAACTTGAAAGAGTTCTACTAATAAATCTAAAAAGTTACCAAGTTACGTGCAGTACCAAAATTTATGATATCAACTCGAGGCCAAGTATTTTTTTAGTAATTCGGAGTATTCATTCCTACGGGACGCATCAGAAACTTGAAAAAGTTCTGAAGAATCGAAAAAGTTACCATCGAAGTTGAGTCCAGCACTAAAAATTATCATATTATTTCGAGGAGAAGTATTTTATTGATATATCGCAATTTTAACATTATGAACTTATGTTCTTATAAGGGTTGAGAATACTCGTCTGGCTCAGAACGTTTTATCGAAATGACTAGAAAATCAACAACCATAAAAATCCCCAAAATCATGCTTTCCGACAATTAGAACGATACCAACCCATTTTTTTCAACATATTCTGGCCCAAAGAGCAGTGAAGTCATGAATAACTTTTCGACAGCAGAAACTTATAAGGAATCTTCCTGCCTATGACTTTTTGATAAAATGGCTAATCCAAAAAAATCACATCGAAGGGGAAGTCATTTGTTACTTTATGGTGGTAGAGACTTATAAGAAAATCGATTCGTCTCCGACTTTTAGGATCCTCTGATATTATTCACAACATTCGACGTCGATTGGATCGGTACAAATTATGTTTAAATACGTGTTGAAAGTACTTGTCCGGCCCATCACTTTTTATTCAAATTGCCATAAAATTAACACATGACTCAACTTCTTTGATTTTGATTTGAATGAGCAATTTGAATAAAAAGTGATGGGCCGGACAAGTACTTTCAACACGTATTTAAACATAATTTGTACCGATCCAATCGACGTCGAATGTTGTGAATAATATCAGAGGATCCTAAAAGTCGGAGACGAATCGATTTTCTTATAAGTCTCTACCACCATAAAGTAACAAATGACTTCCCCTTCGATGTGATTTTTTTGGATTAGCCATTTTATCAAAAAGTCATAGGCAGGAAGATTCCTTATAAGTTTCTGCTGTCGAAAAGTTATTCATGACTTCACTGCTCTTTGGGCCAGAATATGTTGAAAAAAATGGGTTGGTATCGTTCTAATTGTCGGAAAGCATGATTTTGGGGATTTTTATGGTTGTTGATTTTCTAGTCATTTCGATAAAACGTTCTGAGCCAGACGAGTATTCTCAACCCTTATAAGAACATAAGTTCATAATGTTAAAATTGCGATATATCAATAAAATACTTCTCCTCGAAATAATATGATAATTTTTAGTGCTGGACTCAACTTCGATGGTAACTTTTTCGATTCTTCAGAACTTTTTCAAGTTTCTGATGCGTCCCGTAGGAATGAATACTCCGAATTACTAAAAAAATACTTGGCCTCGAGTTGATATCATAAATTTTGGTACTGCACGTAACTTGGTAACTTTTTAGATTTATTAGTAGAACTCTTTCAAGTTCTTCATGCATCCCATAGGAATGAATATTCCGAATTACCAATAAATACTTGGCCTCGAAATGATATCATAAATTTTAATGCTGTACGTAACTTAGATAGAAAGTTTTTCAATTCATTTAATCATTCCTCCTTTTTAATAAGATGAGAAGAGTGGGGCATCGGTTTTTAAAATGTTTTCAAGCGAAATTTTTTGGTTACTTACGTCTGCAATGTTTTCGAGTGGTGAATTTAAGATTTTCTCACGGTTCATTAGAATGTTTTTCACTTTACAAAATAATTACAGATTTATAGTTTTATATTTTTTCAATAATGTTTTTTGCTGAATTATGATTTTTTTTTCAATTGAGCTGAAATCACTTTCAGTAAGGTTCATGATGTTTTTTATAGAATTTTTTTAATACTTTTTTGATATCATCAGAAAACGAGGGACCATCAATGTACTTGTCCCTACCTTTTTTTTCCCTAGGGGAATTTTTGGGTTTTATCATTATTTATAGACAAACACAAATTTTGGAAAAACAAAATCCTTATTGCCTGCATTCCGACCTGAGAACGTTTGTTCGCATCAATTTTTACGAAAAATGAGGCATTTTTCAAAAGCCGCGGTAGCGGCTCGTGGTTTGTACTTCTGAGAAATTTTAACAGAAGCTAATGACAGGAGGTGTCGTTACGATCGCTTGCGTTTACGCGCGTAGTGAGTTCCGCTTTTCCCACTTTTTCGCTAAAAACAAAAGAATAAAACATAAAAATGGATGATCAGCCGATGACGTAGATGTATATGTAAAGTTTCATGTCGCAGTGATTCCTTGTCAGCAAGTCAGTTTTTTCAGAAGTGTATATCGACGAGTTGAGTGATTTAATGGGCAACAAACACAATAAAAAGAGAAAAGGAGTGCGAAGACATCCTTATATTTATCGGTACGTATTAAGTTTTTTACGTAACTATTATTACAACCTGCAAAATTAACCTCTTTGTTTCGTGTGAATTGTTTATGATCTTCCACGATGGGAATTAGCTCTCACGTATTTCAGGATTTCATTTTCATTTCCGTACATCTAATTTTATGTTATTTTTAAGCGCTTTGGGTTGAGGCGGCCGTTATTCGGAAATTGTGATTCCTAGAAATAAGAAACAAACATCAATTTCACACTTCTATTGCAGAGTTTCGGGATGAAAATGCGCTCAGTCCAATGAACTACTTTTTATTTTTTCTCTATTTTACGCAACAAATGAGCATTTCATACTCAAGGCTTTGTCAATTTTTGGTATTTTTTTACCGCGAACTAAGATGTTTGGAAAACTCTCGGGTTCGCCGGCCTCTCGCGTGGGGTCCTCAGTGCACGGGGGGTCTCTCGCTTGAGTTCGGTGGCCAGTGACTTGACCGGACATCTCTCCCCTCCTTCGTTCTTATCATTTCCGCGATCCTTCTAATTTTCGGTATATTCGCAACGAATTTGCACACGGCACGCTTCGAATTACCTTCCTTCTCGCTCTCTTCGCGCCTGACCACGACACGGTGCACATCGATCCTCGATTAACGTGCTCTTCTAACTCTTCAAACTAAGTACTCTTCTAAACGGTATATTTCTTTCTTCACGATCGTTTACTGTAACAAGACTCCGATTTACGCCCGGACTTCGTTAGAGTTTTTCGTGAGTGAATTCGTCGGTACTTCTTTTTCTTTCGGGACTTTTTTCTGGTAACACGTGTATACAAGTTCTTTTCTAATCTCATCATTACGGGCTTCATTATTCTCACGATTTACAACCGAGTTAATAAGAAAAGTCTGTGCAGTTTTCGATATGTTCTTTACTCGTTTTCGGTACACTTCATTCAAGTAATATTCAATAATTCACTTCGTTTTGGAACTCTTCGGTTTGGCGACCGCGTGCCGGTTATCCGCCATATTTGCAAGTGCTTCGAAATTACCTGACTTCACATTTTTAATTGAATAAAGACTTATATATATTTATATTTTTACACAGAAATTCTCTTCAGTGTTTCATTCATTTTTTTCTTCCTTCGCAAAATTCCTTCATCCTCGAATATTTAATTTATTCTTCCCAAACCAGATCTTCACCCCCTTCAAAATTAAACAAAGATATTTTTAAAATTATCCTCGAGCTCATTCTCGAGGGACCGATTCTCATTGTAGAAGCTACACCAATTTCTTCTTATGAAAATTCAATAATGGTACGTACTTGATAAACTGTAACTTTTCGTTATACATTGTTTCTACAACTTACTGATGCTAAAATTTGGCAACATTTTCATTGAAATGTACATAAAACACATTTAATTATTGCAGATTTAAAGAACGCATTTTTGTTAAGAATCGATGCGTTTTTTATTTGAAAGTACGTTGAACGATTTGCTATTGCTATAAGTCATTTATTCCAAGATGCAGTTTTCAAATTACCCCCCCCCCCCCCCCCCGCCCACTTGACATAGATCCCCAATTATAGTAGTAATCAATATTTGGGAATTTACTTCAAATCTTCACACCCCAAAATACTTATTTGCAAATTTTTTCCACAGGTTATCAAGGTTTTTGAGAACCATTTTCGCCAAACCGATTCATCAATTGTGTGTACTAGGGTGATACAAATAAAATCCGATCATTCTTCATCAAGTACTGATATTTTTTGTTGCGATACGGGATGATTGAAATGTTTATATCCACAATCAAATATATATACACTACCCATCAAAAGTTTCTGCACAAAGTTGCGAAAAAGTCTCGGAGCCAGTTTTGATGTCATTTTTTGAGCAGTATAGATAAACAAATGTAATGAACGGCATTTTAGAGGGATGGAATTCCTCTTAAATTTCCTTTTCTGAAAATTTTATATGATTTTTTTACGTCCGCTACACTGTTTTGAACACAACCGTTTTCCACCTTTTTTCAGATTTACAGTTTGACCGCGTTTTGATTGAAAAAAAATTTCAAGTTTTTTTCGACCGTGACCTTTGACCGTCACCGTGATCTTCGACCGTCACGCTGACGACACAGCAAAAACTTAAATTTTGTTTTTTAAAAAGTTCTGTACGATTTTTTTTCTCGTAGTTATCTCATTTTTGGAGAAAAAGGCCATTTTTCGATAAATAATCCATGGTCAAAATTTTTTTTTACATTAGTGTATTAAAATGGCGACTGAAGTGAAAAATATCGTAAAAAAAGTAATGATTTTTATTTTCAATTGATGCACTTTTAGAAAAAGTTGTCGGGAATAGGAAGTTTTTAAAATCACTCGGAAAATGTACTAGAATTTTTTTTAAAACGTTTTCAGCGATTTTTTTTATTTTTCAACTAGTCAATTTTTGCAAAATCCAACAATTTTTTTTTGAAAATTTTGAAAAAATTTAGGTGCATTGTTTGACAGATTTTGAGAACTTTTTATCCTATACTATTTTTCCCGAAAGTGCATCGTTTTTGAGAAAAAAATTCTAAATATCAATGTAGGATCGGATCGTATAAAATATTAGGATTTTTTTCCCCAAAAGCAACGCATTTCTGGGAAAAATAGTAAAGTATAAAAAGTTCTCAAAATCTGTCCAACAATGCATCTAAATTTTTTTTAAATTTTCGAAAAAAAATTGTTGGATTTTGCAAAAATTGACTAGTTGAAAAATTTAAAAAATCGCTCAAAACGTTTTGCAAAAAATTCTACTGCATTTTCCGAGTGATTTCAAAAACTTTTTATTCCCGACAACCTTTTCTAAAAATACATCATTCGAAAATAAAAATCATTACTTTTTTTACGACATTTTTCACTTCAGTCGCCATTTTCATACACTAATGTAAAAAAAAAAATTTGACCACGGATTATTGCTATTCAAACATTTGTGCCACCGGTAAGTACAGTTCCAGGTCCATCCCAAACCAAGAAACCTTTGAAAACTCAATTTAAAAAAAAAAGTGTGAAAAATCATGTTTTTTTTGTTTTAAACCGTATTTTTCTGTAATTAAAAATTATTTCGAGAAATTTCGGGGGCATCACCGGAAAGAGCACATCTTAAACTGAAAGATTATGTGCTTTTAATTTTTTTTTAGTCCAGAGTAGCTGTAGTTATGAGACACTAAATAGCGGTGTAATTCGAGGGGGGTCCTGGGCCGAAACGGGTTTCGCGGTCGAAAAAAAACTTGAAAACTTTTTTTTCTCAAAATGCGGTCCAACTGTAAATGTAAAAAAAAGGTGGAAAACGGTCGTGTTCAAAACAGTCTAGCGGACGTAAAAAAAATCGTAGAACATTTTCAAAAAAGCAATTTAAAGAGCAATTCCTTCCTTTTTGAAATTTGTCCATCTATACTGCTCAAAAAATGACATCAAAAGAAATTGTTACATTTATTGTTACAATTGTTAATTCTATGTGCAGGCACCGTGCCTGTACATGGTGTCGAATTGCTGCAGTTGAAGCGATGCCCTGCGCTACATGGATACACTGGCAAGATGTAACAATTTCTTGTATTTGCAGAAAACACAAGGCCACTATTGAGATTACTTTGAAATATTACCCATTTTCATTGACCGAAGCCACAAACAAAAATGTATGAAACTTGTCACATAATATTTGCTGCTACGCAACGTTGAAAAATATTGGAAAGAACCGGTGCCGGAGAACATGAACCAGTGTCATGTTCATTTGAAAACAAGGGAATTTTTATAAAGTGCTTACAAATTCTCCTTCGGCATAGATCGACAGGGCCAAACATTTTTGGCACTGTTCGACTTGATTCACAATCTATCGAAGAAGAATTTTATTACATTTTATAAAAATTCGCTCGCTTTCAACCAAAAGATTAAGCTTGTTTGACAAATATTTTCGAATATTGTCCAAGTTTATGTAGAGTCGAAAGAAAAATTGATAAGAAAAGTTACATAACTGTGGCTTTCGGCCATGGTTTATGGAAATTAAAAATGTTTTTTAAGTAACCTAAAAAGTGGCTTGGTGGCTTCTGAAAATTCGAGCAATTTTTATAACTTATTGCAAAATTTTGGCAGGGTATCCATGTAGCGCAAAAAACTATGTGACAAGTTTCATAGATTTTTTTGTGGCTTCGGTCAATAAGAATGGTTAATTTTTTAATGTGCCCTCAATAGTGGCCTTGTGTTTTGGGCAAACACAAGAAATTTGGTATAAAATACCATCAAATTCTGGCTGCGTATTGAATCAACACAAGGCAACTCTTTAACCGCAGCAATTCTAGACACCGTAAGCGGTGTTTGTACAAAACACAAGGCCACTATTTTGAATCTTGTCCAACATCACCTGGACTGAAAAACTAAAGTTATGAATCAAGTTTGATAACCTTAGCTTTCGGCTTCAGCTGGTGAAGGTGAATGATTTTCGAAGTCACTTAAAATAAACTCACTTGAAATAAACTATTTCAGATCGCTCGACTCGACATGTCTTCGTACGACAAAATCGAACAGCATCATCGGAGAATTCAAAGCCACGATCAGATTCAGGCAAGGCTGGATTGACGAGACCACATGGAGAATTGGATTTATAATTGTGGGCGGAAACTTGAAAAAAATTCGTTACCAAAAAATGAGGACAAGGTTTTCGTTTTCAACGTTGATCATCGCGATGAATCTTTCGTGTCCACGGGAAAGATAACAGCCCTGCGGAAAAACTAGGTTTGCATACCAAGAACGGAAAGACGAACAAAATGTCTTCTTTTTCTTTTTTTATTTCCACCGCTTTTGCGAGCGAGAACCCAGTGGATTTCACCGCTGGAGAGTTCAAGTGACATTGAATTACCCAACGATTAAAACCGTTGGAGATTCGCGAATAGACTGACGTTTATTCGTATCAACAATATAAATTGTTTAAATATATTCACCGCTTTTTCGAGCGAGAACCCAGTGGTTTTCACTGCTGGAGAGTTCAAGTGACATTGAATTACCCAACGATTAAACCGTTGGAGATTCGCGAATAGACTGACGTTTATTCGTATCAACAATATAAATTGTTCAAATATATTCACCGCTTTTTCGAGCGAGAACCCAGTGGTTTTCACCGCTGTAGTGTTCAATTGACATTGAATTATCCAGCGATTAAAACCGCGATTCAAACAGACATTAAAATATAAATTGTTTAAATATATTCACCGCTTTTTCAAGCGAGAACCCAGTGGTTTTCACCGCTGGAGAGTTCAATTCGAACTAACACTAATGCTGTCAGATACGCAGAAACAATTTTTTTTTAAAATATAATATTATAATATTGTATGTTTATTTCTGTCCACGCGCCCCTCCCTTTCGGGTTTGGGCGCTCCTCCATACATCTTTCTTCTTACAATCTTACTCCTCCTCTCTTACATAACATCATTCTTGTTCATTGTTCAACCTTTCCCCTTCCTTCCCTTCCCCCTTCTTCCCTCTCCTTCTCCCTGTTCATTCGATTCTTTTCCTCTGTCTCCTCTTCCTTCTCCCTATCCCCCCCCCTCCTTCTTGCCATCTTCCCCTCCCTAATCCTCCTCTTCTTCTTCCCATCTTTCCTCTTCCTCCTCCCACGTCCACCTTTTTCCGTCGATCGTCAGGCCGTTGCTTTCTATCCTCACTTTTTTCCCTTTCCTCCTTTCTTCCGTGGCTTTGTCCCTTATCCCGAACTCCGTTTTCCTTTCCCACCAAGTCCTGTCCTCCTTCACCCGGACGCCTAGCTCCTCCACCTCTCCTTTTCTGCGTATCAGCTCTTTTTTGTCTTCCTCATCTTCCATTTCCGCTATGATCATCGCCTGCTCCTGTATCTGCACCCTCTTCACTATTTTGCTCACCTTCATTCTCCTTTTCAGCGCCATCTCACAGATCCCTTCCACCTCTTTCTCTCCTATCTCCTCCGCCTTTCCTTGTCCTTTGAAGCATACGTTCTTTTTCCTCTTCTCCCTCTCCGCCTTCTCCGCTCGCCATTTTTCTTCTTTCTCCCTTCTCTCTGCTTCTATCCTCCTTTTCTCCTCAGTATCTTCCTTCTTCGTTATTCTCCATCCTCTGCTTTTCCCTGTCTTCCATGACTCTGCCCGCTGCTTCTCATCTTCCTCCTTCTCCGTTTCCTGCTGCCTCCTCTCTCTTTCTTCCGCCTCCTCCTCCTCCTCCATGATTCTATACCAATCTCCCTCCTCTCTCCTCTCCTCTCCTTCCTCCGTTCCCCTGATTCCTCCGCCTCTTTCTTCCCTTCCGTCTCTCACCACCTCTCTTTCCGTTCCTCTTTCCCCGACCTTCTCTGCCATATCGGCCACTTCGTCGTCCTCCCTTCCGCCTCCTTCTTCACTTTCCTCTTTTTCCTGGTCTTCTGCTCTCCTCTCCTCCGTCAACGCCTCCACGTGCTCTTTTCCTGACTCTCTCCTTTCGTCCCGCTCCTCCTCCCCTTCGCACGTGCTCGTCGGCCCGCCTTTGAACACTATCTCCTCTAGCCGCTTCACTCTTCCTTCCAGTCCTGTGCATAACGTCACATTTTTTGATTCCCTTTCCTCCACCCTCCATCTTTCAATTTCCTCCTTGAATCCTCTGACTTCCCTTGACAACTCCTTAATCGCCTCGGTCAACTCGTTTCCCTCCTCCTGCCTAACACCTTTCCTCTCTTTGCTCATTTTTTCCTTTTCTTTCTTCCACTTTCACTTTCACTTGCTTTCTGACTCTCTTCACTTTCGTGTCACGACATTCACTGCTTGCCGGCACCTGTTGCTTCCTTCTCCTTACCTCCGTTACCTCCTTCCTCATCTCGCACTCGACGCCGACTCTCCTTCGCCGACTCGTGCTTCTCCGGGTTTCCACGATCTTTCCCGACTCTCCCTTTCCTTCACTCACCGCTGTTCGTCCGTGTCGCCAGCGTGCCTCTTCCTAGCTCCCGCTCATCTTTCGTCTTTCCTCGGCCACCTTCGTGCTTTTCGCCTCCTTTTCTGTCCATTTTCCATCTTGTCGCTCCTGTCTCTTCCTTCTCTTCTCCCCGCAGTCCCCCTGTCTTGCCTTCCCTTAGTCTCACTTTCTTTCTTTTCACTTCCTTGTTCCCTCTTTCCTCCTCGCGCACTCGACGCCGACTCTTCTGCGTCGACTCGTGCTTCGCCGAACTTTCTCGATCTTTCCCGACTCTCTGTTTCCGTCTCTCACCACTGTCCGTCCATGTCGCCAGCGTGCCTCTTCTTCCTCCCGCTTCTCTCCGCAGGCCCCCTTTCTTGCCCGTCCCTTAACCTCACTTTCTTTCTTTATCACTTCCTTTACGCCTCTTTTCCGTCACTTCCTTCTGCTCCTTTATCCTCCTTCTCACCTTTGCCTCTCCCTTGACCTCTGTCTTCACTTTTTTCACTTTCTTTCCCCGTTGCTCTTCCTTTTTCACCTTTTTTCCTCTCCGTGGCCACTCGCCATCCCGGCCCTCCGGCCTTCCCACAAATTGGAAAATAATAATTTTCTAAAAACCCAAAAATTACAAAATAGTGAAAAATAATTTTCTAATTAAGTACAAAATAAAATTTAGAGAAAAATAATTTCCTAATTTTTCAATAATTAATAATTTAAAACATTTTTTTTCTAATTTTTCAGTAAATAATAATTTAGAAATAATTATTTTTCTAATTTTTCGGTAAATAATAATTTAGAAACAATTTTTTTTCTAATTTTTCGATTAATAATAATTTAGAAACAATTTTTTTTCTAATTAATTGGAAAATAATATTTAGCGTGAAATAAATTCCTAATTACTTGGTGATAAATAATTTGAGATAGGAATTTTTTCAAGTACCCGAAAAAAAAAATTACAAAAAACCATTTTTCTATAAAGAGAGTAAATAATATCAATAATTACTATGGCGTACTATATTCTGCTACCATATAATTTCTTTGAGGGTTTTCAGCATAAATATTTTTGAAAGGATATCATTTTTCAATAAACAAGCAGAACAGTGTTTGATGAAAATATTTGAGAAAACAAAACTTTCAATAACGAGTTTTTGAAGTACGACGGCTAGAGAGAGGACGAGAGAGAGATAGAGAGCTCATACGTCGTGGTTTGTGGCTGATTTGTGTAGTGAGCGGAAATTTACACTGGTCGTCATAGTCGTTCACGTCATCCTCGTCGCTGTCCAGGTCGTCGTCATCGTTGTCCAAGTCGTCGTCATCGTTGTCCAGGTCGTCGTCGTCGTCCAAGTTGTCGTCCTTGTCCAGGTCGTCGTCGTCGTCCAGGTTGTCGTCGTCGTCCAGGTCGTCGTCTTCGTTGTCCAGGTCGTCGTCCTCTTGTCCAGGTCGTCGTCGTCGTCCAGGTCAATGTCGTCGTCATCGTCGTCCCGATTTTCGTCGTCCAGGTCATCGTCATCGTCGAGGTTAATGTCATCGTTCAGCTTGACGTCGTCGTCGACCAGGTCATGGTCATCGTCCAGGCTCACGTCATCGTCGTCCAAGTCATCGTCATCGTCCAGGTCGTCGTCGTCGTGTCACCATCACCATCGTCCAGGTCATCGTCGTCGACCAAGTCGTCGTTGTCGGGCAGGTCATCGTCGTCGACCAAGTCGTCGTTGTCGGGCAGGTCATCGTCGTCGTCTAGGTCGGTGTCATCGTCCAGTCCGTCGTCGTCGTCGTCCAGTTGTCGTCATCATCCGGGTCGTCGTCGTCATCCCGGTCGTCCTCGTCATCCAGGTTAATATCATCGTCGTTGTCGAGATTAATGTCATCGGTCAGGTTGACTTCGTCATCGTCCAGGTCATCATCATCATCCAAGTCTCGTCATCGTCCAGGTCGTCGTCGCCATCACCATCGTCCAGGTCGTCGTCGTCTTCTTCGTCTTCTTAGTCGTCGTCGTGGTCTTTCTTTCTCTCTCTCTCTCTCTCTCCCTTACAAATTTTATTTTTTTATTTTCATTAATTACCACTGGTCCACACCATAATATGAGCTGTGTGCACACGAGTGATGTTTTCGAACGCAGCCTTGCAACGGTGACTGCAGCGCGGCGTGTGGCTGGTGCGAAAATCACTATTCTGCTTGAATGCTGATAGCGATATTCAAGCGTTATTTTGTTACAAAAGTAATCTGCATATAATAACTGTTGGGAGTGAACATCATTTTAAAAAAAAATCGTGTAATATATTTCATTCATCTAGGCAGTAAACGATAAATATTTGTTAAATTTTTACTCGATTAATGATTTATTTTTGTACAATTCCCGTAGCGTTACCTGAGCAACGCGCGTCGTCGTATTCATAAAATCAATTATTCTGGAACAAAGTAATTTTCAGAGGAACTCTAGGTAAGATTGCTCAATTAATAATTAATTATTATTACTGAAAATACTCCAAACTTGCTCGAAAATTACCCCAAAATTCGATTCAGCATTTTTCTTTCGTTCGCTCCTACCATTTTTTTTCGTGGGTTATTCAGGCTACGGTCCGAATTGTGCTCAAAACGTACAAAGCGTACAGCGTAACCCGGCGACTATATACATATCAGGTGCGTTTGACCTCTATTCGCACAATTCGGACCGCGGCCTCGGATTTGTACTCCTGATTACCTAAGATGAATGTATTCCCTTCAAGTTTTGTTCGATGAATTGTTTATATCGCGATTTATGTTAGGAGTCCTCGTTTAATGCCCAGCCATACAGTGTTCCCAACCTAGCCGGATCGGATCATCGCACCAGGGCCGTAAAATTATAGTGCACCCAGAAAAATCATAGTATCTTACGTTTTGCAGTTTTAAAGGCCAAAAAGCTAATTTTAACAATTCATGATCATACTTAAGATCCAGGTTTATTCGATTTATTAACTCTACAAATTTTCGAAGGTGAAATAAAATATAACACAGTAATAAAATTTATAATAAAATAAGAACATTTCGTACATAACGCTCTACTAACGCTCTATTAACTATCAGACGTTTGCCATTTTGACAACGTCATCGTCGTCTGATTCCGAGTGTACTTTTTCTTGCACTTTCAAATTTTTATCACTTCCCCCGACCCCGACCTGACTGACTTTTGTACTTTCCGCTTTGTACAATGAGTTTTTCGTCATCCTGCTGTATTCCTCGGGTAGAGGTTCAAACGATGTGCAGTCCTTGCGAATACGCTGTCGCGCCAAAAGTATGCCGTTCAACGTCGGAGTGACTAGCTTGTTCCTTGTTTTCGTTTTAGCCAAATTTATCGCGCTAAAAATTCTTTCACACTCTGCATTAGAATGCGGGAGTGAAAGGACATCAAGCGCAAATTTGGACAAATTTTTAAACATGTACCCGACTTGGTCCTTTCCTCGAACGAGTACAGTTTATGCCAAAACACATCCGGCTCGTCAGAAACGTCGATATGCCCAGGCAACTCAAAACTAGAAAGCTGACGCCATTCGTTGTCAACCGCTTGATACTCATTTTCCTCTATTATTCGAGGCAGCAGCTGCATCAAGGGTAGCAAAGAAGGCGTCGTTTTTCTCGTTTTTTCTAACATCGCAATCGAAGGTCTGAACACCGATATTTTTTGCAAAGTCGTGTCAGCAAAATTAAAACGTTTTTTCAATTCCTTACAACCAATTATTAAAAAATGAGTGCATCCTTTTGTGAAATCCGTTTGAAGGTTTACGTCATCGCGAATTTCGGATCTTTGGAGAAAATTCAACACCTTCACACCAAGGTACATTTGTTGCGGAAGTAACATTTTTTGAGCGTTATCTGGTTCGATTTCGTGCAATGGAGTGTGATTCACGTAATCTCGATCCATGTAGATTTTCAATATTTCTACTATTAGAGAACCGTTAACAATACGAACGATGAACGAGATGGCGCTCCGAACAGCCAGCGGGAACCGCGTGCCGGACGTGAAAAGGCGGCCATCTTGCTCACCGTTGGTAGCCGCGCAGGTAGTCAGTTGGCCATGAGGCTGGAGAGTAAGCGGACGCGCGAGCTCTCAACCGTCGGTATCGAAGTAAGAGATTCATCCCTCCGAATAAAGCAGGCTGCTCTTTTTAGTAAGACCTTACCGATCGGACTGGGTAGTAAAACGGATAAAGAATCGACTACTGTGTGTGAGTCGCGGCGGGTTAACTGTGTGGATAAAACATACGCTGTACGTGTCTGTGTGAGTCTGTGTGAGAGTTAAGCGGTCGAAAGACGCGCAGTATTTCCCCCACTATTATCAAGTGGCCGTTAATTAATTCATTAGACTTTATTCAGGCCTCAGTGCCTCATCCTTCGTTGTTTAAATAAATACATATATATATCTTTTCGCATTAAAAAGTGAAGCACCTCTTTATTATTCCTTCCTTGTATCCTGAACCAAAACGTCCGAGAGAAATCGGAGTAACGGAAAAATTAAAACATTTAACAATTCAGAAGTGGGATATAACCACGTGCTTCGACAGGAAGTGACCAAACGTGCGCGAGTGTATAGGGCGCAGGCTGTGTGAACAAGTAATAAAGGGTAAATGGTGTCAGAGAACGAATTTGACGACTTTGTCGCCCGAAACAGAACAATGCCGGTAAATCGTTCATCGTCTTTTGGGAGAGGCAGAGGAGCACCGCGAGTAATAAATTCACCGCAGAATTTACGTGTTGGTGCGTTAGTCAATGAGCAGAGAACGAACGCGGAAAACGATGCTTCGAGGGCATCCGGAGCAGAGATCGTCAGACCAGCGAGTCAAAACGAGGGGGCGGGAGGTCACGACACTTCGCGAGCGTCCGAAAGTATGAGGTCGCTGAGGAGAGAAAACAGTGGGGAGAGGAGCATAGTGGGAGCACGAAGCAACGAGCCAGCGCTAGACAACGCTCAAGAGCAAAATGAACGCTCGGAAATACGAACTGTGCCCACCTCGGCGCCCGCGGGACAGTCATCGTTACGCGAAGGCGCAACACAAGCGCAAATTGTAAACGCGCTACAAACCCTACTAGCGACGAGTGAGACAGACGCCGTGACTCAACTACTCGCAAACTTGATAGTAAATCGGCAACAACCGGCGCCACCTGTGGTGACGGCGCCGATACCATCGTATCATGTGATACCGGACTTGTCACGTGACATCGAAAGTTTCTCTGGGGACTCGGACGGTGTACGCGCGCGTGAGTGGATCGAAAATCTTGAGACATTAAGTGAATTGCACAAGTGGCCGGAAGACTACTTGGTGGCGGCCGCGCGGATGCACCTCACCGGAGGGGCCCGCGATTGGTTCCGAGCCAGAGCAAGAGAGCTACACTGCTGGGAAGAATTTCGCTCCGCATTTCAAACTACGTTCGTCATCCAAGAGGAAACGGCAACTAAGTGGGACCGAATGAGAGCGAGACGTCAAGAAAAAGACGAATCATTGACTCAATACTTTCATGCAAAGGTTCGCCTTTGTGGGGCCCTAAGACTGTCACTAGACGATGAGAAAAGCGAAGTATTGCAGGGATTAGCGTCGCGGGAATTGGCGCGTACGCTATTAGCGGCCAGGCATTTCTCTCATGATGATCTGCTCCACGACATGTTGAGATTCGACAGATGTCTACACGTGGGACGTGATGCAGGAAAACACCGGCACCAATACGCAAACAATAATAATAATCATAGTTCGTCAAAAGGAGCCCAGGGGAAGGCTGGTACTTCGAACGCGCAAGGGACAACGGGGAATGCCGGAACACCTAAAGAAAGGGTATGTTACAAGTGTCGACAGACTGGTCATATAGCCCGTGACTGTCCCAATAAGTCAAAAGAAGTTACATGTTATAAGTGTAACCTAAAAGGGCACATCAGTAGGAACTGTCCGACGGTTGGTAAATCGGAGACCAATCCTGTGAGCCCAGTACAAACGGTATGTGTACCACGCGATCCGTCGATAAAGAAATACTTCAAGGAAGCGAAGTTGAACGGACGTGTAGTGAACGCTTTTATCGACCCGGGTAGCGCTGAGTGTGTCATTAGACAATCGTGCGTCGATAAGGAAGGTTTCGAGGTGAAGGCAGCAACACGACAATTAAAACCGTGGGGTCCGCCGGACAATGTGGTTAGCTGCCTTGGTAGTGTGTGTGTAGATGTAGAAATAGAAGGAGTCATGGTGAAAAATATTGAACTCCAAGTGTGCCCCGATGAATATCAAACAATCGATGTGCTAATCGGTCGTACTTTTTCTGACGCAGATAGCGTCGATTATATTAAAAGTGGAAATAAATTCACGTTCATTCTCGCCGAAGAAATAGTGAATGAAATCGCGTCCGAGACAGCGAACGTAAAAACGACCGAGCACGTGACCGTACCTGCGAATACCTTGTGCATTGTGAGCGTGGACAATGACAAGGAATCCTACGTACCGATCGCAAACATGGGCGTAACCGCGCGCGACGTACCCAGAGGAACGACGGTCGTGCGGGGGCAAATAATAGATATCGCTCTAATCGATCGCCAAAAATTAAACCCCGATGATATAAAAACGGACGACGTGATTATCGGTGAAGAACAAGAGAATGGAGTTAAACAGGAGCTATGCGCACTGTTAAGAGAGTTTCGTGACTGTGTATCAATCGGGCTTCATGATTTGGGGTGCGCGAAAAATACGGAAATGGACATACGGCTAAAAGCAGGAGCGGAACCTGTACATAGTAAACCGTATCGAACGACGGAAAAAGAACGGGGGGAATGTCGAAAGATGCTAAATGAGTGGCGCGACGCGGGTATAGTGACCGATACGCAGTCGGCTTTCGCGAGTCCGGTACTGCTCGTGCGCAAGAAAACGGGAGAATCGCGACTATGTGTTGACTTCCGTAAGTTAAATGCAGTGACCGAGCGCGTGCATTTCCCCCTCCCTAACATAGATGATCATCTGGCGCAAATAAGAGATAGCCAGCTGTTCATCGTCCTCGATTTGGCCCATGGCTATTTACAAATACCTCTAACGGAGAGTGCGCGTGAAAAGACGGCGATTATAACCACGGAAGAGACCGCTCAATTTACTCGCATGATCTTCGGGCTCATGAATGGTCCGGCCTATTTTTCCAAAGTTATGCAGCAGGCGTTAGGTCCATTGAGGGACTCGGTGGCCTTATTCTATCTAGACGACGTACTTATACCGGGAAAAAGCTGGGAGGATCTGGCGCCGAAGTTAAGGGCAGTATTGGAAGCATTCAGAGAGGCAGGACTGACAATTAAACTCGCAAAATGTCGATTTCTGATGTCCAAGGTGTCGTACTTAGGGCACGAGATTTCAGGTAACGGAATTGGTCCAGGAACCGAGAAAGTCGGAGCAATACGGGATTTTCCGGCTCCGAGAAACGTGCACGAGATCCGACGTTTTCTGGGCCTGACGAGTTACTTTCGGAAATTCGTTCCTCGTTTCGCACAAATAGCCGAACCATTGTCTCGGTTGTTGAAATCCCAGGTCGAATTTGTGTGGGGTAACGATCAACAGTACGCATTCGAATCTCTAAAGGAGAGTCTGATCAAACAACCGGTGTTACAGACGTTTAATCCAACTGCGGAGACAGAGCTGCACACAGACGCCAGCGCGACGGGTCTGGCAGGAATGCTATTACAAAAGGATAAAAATGGAGTGTTACGGCTCGTGTACGCCATCAGTCGGAGAACGACAGAGCCAGAGAGCAAGTACCATAGCAGTAAGTTGGAGTTAATGGCCATAGTCTGGGCCGTGTGTCGACTACGGTCTCTGTTGGCGAACATTTCGTTCACGGTAGTGACAGATTGCCAAGCCTTGTGCTATCTGGATACACAAAAATCGCTCAATCCTCAAATTATTCGTTGGCACGGACTGCTGAGCGAATATACGTACCGTATTGTGCACCGAGAAGGCAAGAAGATGGCTCACGTGGACGCTATGAGCCGTGCACCAATCACATCGTCGAATTCGAATGACGAGGTCGGTGTATATAACCTGAATACCGAAGAAGATTTGGTACGCATGTACCAGATGACTGATACGAGACTGAAGGAGAAAATCGCGATATTAGGGAAAGTAAAAAGTGAACGTACGCCGTACGAACAGAGTGTAGTGAACGAGTTCGAATTGCGCGATGGAATCCTATTCAAACAAAGAGACAATAAATTGTTGTTCGTTGTACCGAACGCAATGCGAAAAAGTTTAGTGGTTAGATTTCACGATCTTAAGAGTCATCCGGGGCCAGAACGAACCGCGGCCAGGATACTCGAGAACTATTATTTTCCGGGAGTGCGGTCTTATGTTAAAAGACACATACGTGCGTGTTTACAATGTGTGGTGAGCAAATCGAAGCCAGGACGCCAAGCAGGGGAACTGCATCCAATACCCCCGGGCAGTCGACCGTTCGCCCTCACACACATAGATCATCTTGGTCCGTTCGTGACAAGTACGCGAGGAAACAAGTTCGTTCTAGTGATAGTGGATAATCTCACGAAATTTACTATACTACGCGCAGTGAAAGACACGAAAACTACTACCACGTTGCGAGTGCTGACCGAGTTCGTGCTCGACAAAGGACCACCCGATAGAATCGTCTCGGATCGAGGCACGTGCTTCACGGCGAAAGCGTTTGAGCTATTTTGTGAGGAGCACGGAATTAAACATACGGTAAACTCACCGCGTCACCCCCAAGCCAATGGGCAGGTGGAGAGAGTCAACGCGACTGTAGTGGCAGCAATTAGTGCGAACTTGAATGATGACGAAGGTCGTAGCTGGGACAAGAATCTCAAAAAGGTGCAAAGTGATTTAAACGAGATGAGGAACGCATCGACAGGACGCTCCGCATTTGAGTTGCTCCACGGTTATGTGCCACGGCGATTAGAGGGTGTATTACACCGCGTGACATCAGATAAAGTAAACAATTACACGCCGCCAGAAGCATTACAAGAACAAGCCCGAGAGAACATCTCGAGCGCGCAGAAAAGCATGAAAAAGAGGTATGACGCTGGTAGAGTACTCAATCAAAACATTGCGGAAGGGAACATCGTGTTTATGAAGACAATTCCACCGCAAACTGGGGAACCAACAAAATTGTATCCCAAATATAGAGGACCCTTGGTAGTGTTGAGCAAACTCCCGGGTGATACGTATCGCGTTGCCGAGTTGGAAAACGGTGGACGTGGGAGGCGTTACGCTACAACGGCACACGCGTCACAATTGAAGGTGTGGGAGCCACACGTAGCTGATTCATCTTCGGAGGAGGACAACGGAGCAAGTGATAACGAAAATTCGGAAGGCAACGTTGAGTGCAGCGTAGAGCAAGACAAGTGTACAAAGTTCAAGAGTGTGACTGAAGTGCAAGAGGAAGAAACAATTAACTGTCAACCGAGTGATCTCGTGAATAAGCGAGATGAAAACATAAGTGACAGTGTAAAAGTCGTGTCGGACAATGTGCGCCGATCGACGCGCACAAAACGTCGCCCTGAGTACCATCGCGACTACGTAGAATGAAAAAAAAAAAAAAGAGAAAAGTGTTGCCAACAGGATCGGCGTTAAGTGATATAGTTGTAGTCGATGTATATATTTGTATATGAGTGTGTGAGCATGTATGTGTGTAGTCACTGGCATATTTTGTCGAATTATACGCTCGGGGACGAGCGGGCATTAGCGTGGCCGAGTATTAGAGAACCGTTAACAATACGAACGATGAACGAGATGGCGCTCCGAACAGCCAGCGGGAACCGCGTGCCGGACGTGAAAAGGCGGCCATCTTGCTCACCGTTGGTAGCCGCGCAGGTAGTCAGTTGGCCATGAGGCTGGAGAGTAAGCGGACGCGCGAGCTCTCAACCGTCGGTATCGAAGTAAGAGATTCATCCCTCCGAATAAAGCAGGCTGCTCTTTTTAGTAAGACCTTACCGATCGGACTGGGTAGTAAAACGGATAAAGAATCGACTACTGTGTGTGAGTCGCGGCGGGTTAACTGTGTGGATAAAACATACGCTGTACGTGTCTGTGTGAGTCTGTGTGAGAGTTAAGCGGTCGAAAGACGCGCAGTATTTCCCCCACTATTATCAAGTGGCCGTTAATTAATTCATTAGACTTTATTCAGGCCTCAGTGCCTCATCCTTCGTTGTTTAAATAAATACATATATATATCTTTTCGCATTAAAAAGTGAAGCACCTCTTTATTATTCCTTCCTTGTATCCTGAACCAAAACGTCCGAGAGAAATCGGAGTAACGGAAAAATTAAAACATTTAACACTACGTACGAGGAACTGATGTTCTCGTACATAGTCGCAATGACGGTTTTGTCGGATTGGAAATGGGAATTCAATCGAGTGAACTTAGGCAGAATGTACTCGAGGAACAAGTAGAAAAGTTTGATCAGATGATTACTCAATGAGTTCAAGATGTGTTCAACTGTGAGCAATCCTTCGGAATATTTTTTGTCGATGAAATACAATTTCAGAGCGTCCCATTGCTCAAGTAATCGCAAAACGACTGCTTCCAACGAAAGCCAGCGCGTTTGCGATGGGTGGAGCATTTTGTGCACCTTCAAATCAAGAAAAGTTTGAAACTTTCCTAAAGCGAATTGTCGCTTGGCGCTTGCTTTAAAGAAATTGTACACATTCCTTGCTAAGTCCTCACAGCTCCGAGGTAAAGCTTTGCATGCCTCGCTTGCACACAAGTGCAATGAATGACATATGCATTTAAAAATGGATATTCCTGGACAGAGATTCCGAAATCGACTCGCTACCGAATTATTAGCACCCATCATCGTTGAGCATCCATCTGATCCGAATCCTTAAACATTATTCGAAACATTATCGAAAGACAGCCCGTATTTTTTGAAAGAAATCTCAATACACCGGAACAAGTGTTCAGCAGTGGCTGACTCGACATCGTTTTCTTTTCCAAAAATCTGACATAATTCATAAAAACGACTTACGATTTGGCCTTCCTCGTCGTCGTAGTATCTGGAAATCATATTTACATTTCTTTTTTTAGATATACTAAAAAAAACATTCAAATTTGTTACCTAAATTTTCGAGGAGGAAGATAAAAAATTTTTTACAATATCAAGAGACTCGGTAGAGTCTCGGGACAAGTACATTGACAGCCCTGTCGTCTGCTGGCCCGAGGCTCGCCGAGACTATACTTTCTCGAAACAAAACTTTTCGCGGTGGTGGGGGTAAAATTGGCACATCATTTTATTCGTTTTCGAAGCTCACGAGTCGTTTGAGGCCTTGAAAATTGAACTAGAGATTCATTAAGAAATTCTTATTCGAATGAGCCCAAAATCAGCTTGATTCGTGCCGTAATTGCTGAGAAAAAACTTTGCACGGGCTTAAGATTATGCAAAAGTTACCAACACATTCAGGATTTTGACGTATCTGTATACGCGTACTGACCGCTACAGACAAAGGCTCCGTGTCCTCCATGATCACCAATCCTCGGTGAGAGAATTCTCGTTCCAACCAATGAGCGTTAAGAAAACTCCTCGGCCAATTATGTTGGAGCTACGAACTAGCTTGCGTGATGTACTTTCATCGCGCTGATCGAAGGGATCGGCGATGACAGCTAGACAATATGGCTGCGCCCGGGTTCCCTGACTATTTCCGCTACGCTGGACTACCGCGTCAAATGGTCGTTTTTGAACGCTGGATTATCGCGTCAACATTCTGTAGAATTGCATAGTGTTGAACACGTTCGAACAGCGTGTTAACATCTTATTGATAATTGATAGGATTTGTAGCTAGCGCGTTAACGTGCTGTAATAGCGCATCAACACAGAGAATCGATCCACCGCAGTAACACGTCGACGTGCTAGAATAGCGTATCAACGCTGAGATCCGATCCACCGTAGTAGCACGTTGACGTGCTGGAATAGCGCGTCAACGTGGAGATACGACCCATCGCAGTAGCACGTTGATGTGCTGGAATAGCGCATCAACGTGGTGATTCGATCGACTTCAGCAGCGCGTTGACGTGCTGGAATAGCGCATCAACGTGGTGATTCGATCAACCGCATCAGCGCGTTGACGTGCTCGAATAGCGCATCAACGCGGTGATTCGATCCACTTCAGCAGCGCGTTGACGTGCTGGAATAGCGCGTCAGCGTTCAATCGTTGTTATGTGAGCTGTGTTTTTGTATGCATGTGTGAAGAAATAAATAAATTGAAGCAGGGAATGGCGAGGAAGGTTCGTCGAATTCAAGAGCGTTTACATGTATTTTAACGCTCTTGGAACTTTTGAAGGGGTCGATACGATGGTCGAATTTTTTTTTTACATATCCAATCATATACCATACATACATCCACAATTCTTAATAATTACGGAAAAAAACAGTATGATGACTTATCTCTCCTTCATTCCATACATTCGATCGAAGCCGTTGCCGTTCTAGTCGTTATGAATGTGATCATTCGATTTAAATGAAAGCGTGTTCATACGATTCATACGAATCATACGATTCGAAGAACTTAAAAAGTATTAGTAGTTATATACTACAATCCAACTTGATAAACGCGGACGAGCTAAAATTATGAATTGATCAGCAAAGGCAATCTTTTTTTATTATCAGTATTGTAGTCCGTGAGATGGCGATTGGATAAAAAAAACTAGTTTTCGAGGGTTGCGCGGAAGGCGAGATTTTTGGCAGAGTTTTTTCTCCATCACCATCAAGACGAAGCTACGACATGACATTCTGAAAAGTGCTTGAACGATATATTTTTCATGAGGCATAGAGACGTTGTTTTCCGAATTCTTCCAATAGTATGATGTATGAAGGGGAACACGTTTCAAAACGATTGTCATGTATTTTCTTTTTCGTGTTTTTCGCATAAATTAATTTTTCGTTCACATCAATCAATTCAGTTAGTCATAACTTCAAACCAAACGTGTTTTTGCGTCTGTTAATCGTGTCTAGCATTATCGACGTATAAATTATTTTTGTTGGCACAAAACATGAATCGATGCGATGAAAATACATTTAAGGAGGTTCAGTCCCCATGAAACTCGTCGATGTTAATTTTCCAACGAGAGCTTCTTATTAATCGTTGTGAAATGTTAACATTACGTTATAAATACTTTATGCTAATACACATCAAATTTCATCAATCGTATCGCTGTTGCTTCACCATTCTTAATGATTGGAATCAGAAATGGTTGTAGAATATGAATAATTTTGTATGTTTTCATATCGATTATTTAAGAGACCGTGTATAAATTCCACGGCGATCTGGAAGCTCGTGATGAAAAAGTAGCATTTTGTCAAGACCTATTTTTTAAACGAACAAGAAAAATATTCATCATTCAACTTCGTTTTGTCTGTTCTTATAAGATTACATTGAATTCATTATTATTAATTAATTAATAACGAGGTTCTCAATTATCGCGAAATTTTTGTTGTCGAGCACGTTCTATTTTTCATACAAAAGTGCATATAAAACACAAATAGCCATTCTCGTTTGGAAAACTTTAAAAAAGTTGCAGGTTCCATTAATGATGTAATGACATAATTTTTTTGTTTCCCCAATAGAGTAGAAAAATTGATTTTCATTGTTTAAGGAAGTATGAGTTAAGCAACATCATTTGAAAGCCACGGGGAATGATTGATGGAGTTTCTATTTTTTTCATTCGGATGCAATGATGCCATCATTGTACGATAAAAGATTTAAGCAGTAACTGCTCGTTAAATATCATAGAAATAAAGACACGTTTTTAGACATGAACTTATACATGCATATACTGTCGTACAAACGTTTCATCCACGCTATCTAATATTAAATATGTATATTGAACGCGTCTACGCGTGTAATAATATTTAAAAGTACTTTTGCCATCCGATAACTTAGACAACGTTACAGATTTTTAAATTTGTCGTCCTTTTTTTTTAACGCTTTATCGTTTAATTTCTTGTATGTAGTATACTTTTTTTTTATGTCTCATCTTCATTGTTTTGCGATTGTGAAGATTGCATCTGCTCTGCACTTTTGACGTTACTGTTTTTTTAGATATCCTTCCATTTTCAGTTTCTTCATCGAGTTCATTTCTGTGCTGAATCCTGTAAATAGATAACAAATTCGTCAAAATTATCAAATATTTCATATTACTAGCGACATTATTATATATCGAACCTGTCGACTCACCGATTATTGCACTTATAGTGGCGTTCGGAATTAGTATCGCATCAGCCTCTGTGTCTTTGCGTTTTCTTTAGACCATTTTCATCCTAGTATCCACGTTTGGCCAAAGCGCGTTCAACAAGTAAGGTATTCGATAGCTCATATTTTTGGCTATCGACCCTTTCATCACATTATGATAATCCCATGATAGTCCGAAACGTTTAATGTTTTTTTTTTTCACCTTTTGGTGGTTCAGCAATTACCAACTGTTCTGCCGGTGCTTCTTCTCCGCTTTTTTTAGCGTCGTCTCCGATAGCGTTCCTTATTTTTTTCCACTTTAAATTATACAAAGTATATTCGAGTATAAACGTGATTGATTTTTACAACCAGTACTGTATATTTTGAAGTAGTCATTCAGAGATGCCGCAATAAAATATTTACCTTCAATTCATTCGTGGCTATTTTTCTCCTCAGATTTGCTATAATCCTTTCACTTTCGGCTTTTTCCTCCTTCAGTTTGGCTATTTCCCTTTCATAATCGCCCAGTACTTTTCAAAAGTACGAAGTCGTGACTTCCGCATCACGTGAATCGTCCTCGTTCTGTAGAACCTTTTGTTTGTAAATATCCTTTGTTAATTCATTACACAAATATATCACCGGGTTATTTCGCATCTCCCTGCTTTAATCTCAGTTCATCAGGATTACTTACATTGTCTTTTACGGTCGATGTTGAGGCTACCGTTTCTATCATCCTTCCACTCTTTTGTTTTGTTGACAATTTCACAATCTGCGTTTTCATTATCCTTGGCAGTTTTTTACTAGCCGGTTTTACTCCTTTTTTTCTCGATACCTGCTACGAAAACAATAAATAATGCGTCCTTATTATTTTATTTAAGAGTGTTCTTGTTACTTTATTATCTTCAACATTTTTAAATATTCTACGGTGTACTGTACAAAAATTGTTTTGTATTTTAATTACTTTTTTTGCATACTGATTTTCTTCGTTACCCGAAACAACTTACCATTGCATTTTTTTCGTATTCTTCTTCCGAGTCGTTGACTTTATTCTCGCGATTTGATTTACCATTGAGATCCGACAGTTCCGTTTCCACCTCTTCTGTGAAATTATATACTTTACTTTTTTTCACATCGTTCTTGCCTTGTTGTTTTATTTCGATCTTTCGGCTCCTTCGAGGTCCCGTCATCCGAATCATCATCGATGGCATTTGTCAATTTGGCTACTTTTTGCCAACTTCTTTGATATTACTACTTCGGATTCAGAAGTCGAGTCTCGGTTTCGTTACGAACGGTTCATTTTCCCTCCTTTCATCATTTTGCTATTAATCTGTCCATCATTTTGGCTATTCGTCGTCTCGTCTTCCGAGTCACCAGCAATGATATCAGAGAATCTTGCTTTTTTTTTTAAATATTTTTCGTTATCTCTGCTTCGGAATGTGAGGACGAATTTTTGGCTTATACCGATCGACTCGTTTTGTTTCTGCTCTGTCCGCTTGTTTCATCACTGGCCTTGAAGTCTCTTCGGTCATTGGTTTCGCTACTCATCCGTTTATCGTTTTTGTCTTCCGTCGCCTCATCTTCAGAGTTACCCGTGATGATATTAGAGAATCTTGATTATTTAATATTTTGCGTTATCTCCGCTTCGGAATGTGAGGACGAATTTTTGGCTTATACCGAACGGTTTGTCTTGTTTTCACTCTGTTCGCTTGTTTCATCACTGGTGTCAAAGGCTCTTTGATCATTGGTTTCGCTACTCATTCCTTCATAATTTTTGTCATTCGTCGCCTCATTTTCAGAGTTACCAGTAATGATATTACTGAATCCTGCTTTTTTTCACATCTTTTGTTGTCTGCGCTTTGGATTCCGAGGTAGATTTCTTTATCTGTGCTGAACAGTTCGTCTTGTTTCCGCTCATTGTTTCGTCGCTGATCTTGAAATTTGTTCGGTCGTGGTTAGTGCTCTCTTCATCATCTTGAACGTCGGTCTCCGTCGACAGTTTCACTTCGTTCGTTTCCGTTGGACCGGCTTTGTTGTCATCCAATTCATTATTAATGTTATCCCACAGTTCCAATTCCTTCTCTTGCGCTAAATCTTTAACCTAGGAGTTTCTCGTCTCCTGCTGCGAACGTTTCGTTTACATTGAATTATTTAATATACATTCTCACTCATGTATCAAACATCCTGTTCTGATACTATTCTTTATCCTTACCTTTTTCGAATATTCTTCATCGTTAGGGTCCGGCCCAAAATCGGTTTTTTTTCCACGATGCATTTTCACTCCCGTCTAACTTTTTCCAAAAATTTTCTTCGGGAATTTCACGTTTCTTTTTGACATTCTGCCCTTTGCTTCTTTCAATCACTGCTTTTTGTTCAGCCTGTACACATATCGGGATAACGTTTATTTTTGCGTATATAATAATATATAATAATGATGATATACAATAATTTCACATTTTTTTTATTACCTTTTTTTTTAGGTTTCTGAATGTCCTTGGGGATGTTTTTTTCTTCCTACGTACATGTAAAAGATTGTTACATTTATTTCTTTCTGCAGTAATTTTTATACTTTTTATTTCTTGTTGAAGTGCATCACAAAGTTACCGTTTCATTCTTTGCCGCATCAATTATATTCGACATTACTGCTTTAGCAACGCTTTCGACTCCTTTTCCCTCCTCCTTCTGCAACAATAACATTACAAAACATTATTATTGGGTTCGCAATATTTTTGATCATTACAACGTTTACGGGATACATTTGTTTATTATTCCTTTTCTATTTGGGAATGAAGAGCTCGATTATATCGTTGCAAAGTTATAATATCAGGATGGGGGGTTATTCACATGCTCTTTAACGACTTTTTGAAGAGAATTTGGTTGGTACAGCGCCGTTTTCATTATTGTCTCTCCGTAAATAATTTTTATATTTTAAACTTAGCATTCACGCTGTTCGGCTACATTTACTTATGCTGCTATATGTTTTTGAGGCTACGTTTACGCCACGTTGTAAGGCATGAAAGCTTAGAACGTTGTGAATGCAGGCACGAGTCGGGGTGGAAGTATCGTTCAACGGACCTTCGTTGCCCTCCACCATTTCCGTTCATAGTCGATTACAACGAGGCTCGCTCAGTTTCGTCTCGAGCACTGATCAGCGTGCATGTCACAATATGTTCGTGTCAAAAAAAAATTGTGCTCGGTGTGTCGTTTTCCCGTTATTAGTATACATTCGTCATGAAATAAACGTTCTTAACATTTCTCTGTCACGGATATTTTTTTTTATCGTATAAAAGTTCTAATTATTTATGTTTTTCGCCTTGTTTCTGACCTACGAGCCTCTTTGGACTTACTCCGTTCATCAATAATGACGGCCGCGTCGTCACATTCCAAAAAGCGTCGTCTCCGCGTCATTACATTTTGCCGTACGTATTTTTATGCTTTACCACCAACTACTTTTCTTGCTTCGTGAGTTTATAATAAAATAACATTCATTTTTTTCGTACTAATGCATCTCTTGAATTAACTGCATTCTTTCCAAGTTTCCTATTTCGCTTTTCGTTTTATTTTCTTTCCAGAGCACATTTTTAACTGGATATACGTTCAGGGAATCGAGCACTATCGCTATTTATTTTTTGTCGACCACCATGACTGTTTTCCAACGCAAACTTGCCTAATGCTACAAGTTTTATTTCCGTGCGGAAGTTTCGACAATTTTCTACCGTTTCTTTTCCGTTTGGAATTTTTTTAATTATTGAAATTTAAATCTGTCGACAAAATTTTAATACAGCTTTCCTTATATCAACTATTCGAATATTCATTTCATCATTATCATATATTCATTGCATCATCGATATACATGTTAATTGCCGTAATATCATCTATTTTTGTCATTGAATTTGCTAGAAAACCATTTATTGCGACAATTGAACTTTTTAAATTACTATTTCCACATTGTTTTCACGAGTTTGCAATATTTTAAAAATCTTTCGTTATCATTTTCTGACTTTGCATTATAATTTCCCTCTTCGTCTGTCATCATGAACATTACTTGCAATTGCTTTTCGAAAAGGCCTGCACTCACAAACAGTTGTCCTCCTTGGCGAATGGTTGGCGTTATATCATTCTGGCTTTCAACAATTTATAATTCTAGCGTCGCACTTACTTTAAAAGTACAATGTCACATTTACACCATTCTTATAAATTCAATAGCTGTGATTATTTGTAAATATGAGTCACTTGGCACTGTGTGAGCACGCACTGATTTAAAAAATGATTATTTTACAATTACTTTAATAATAAGTCTTGCATTTATTTGGCAATTGTGTTTCGCTCGTCGACTTTGCTGCGGTGTTGGGAAATGCTACGTTTCTACATCGCTTGTCGTACAAATTATGTTCACTACCTCTCTGCGATTAAGAATGATCTTAATTTCTTTACGAATTCAACTGACAAATTTATAGCTTGCGAACGTAGGTTTTACTTTTTTTTTTATTGCCATCGCGTTTTGCTAATAATTATTCTTGCACAAAATTTCATCCTACCGCTTTATATTCATGAAACATTTTTGGGTGACTTATCTGTACTACACGTGTAGCACTGTCAACAAAAGTATTAACGTAACGAGTAGTATTTGCTTTCCATTCAATTGTCGGTCCCTTTTTCTTTTAATATATACTACACACAAGACGTCGTTTTTACATGTTTTCATGAAACTTACCTTTTTTTTGATAATTTCTTTTTTTTTCTGTTATTGCTGGCTTCGCAGTTGTTTTAACACCTCTCTTCCCTCGTTTTCTACGCAATGATAACGAACTTTTCCTTGCCAGAGGAGAACCTGCCCAGTTCTTCTTCTTTCCTATCCTTTTTCCACGTCCAAGCATCCTGTTTTTCTGTCGCTGTACACACTTTTCCAATGTTCCTACAGTTCAAACATATAATTTTGATTGCCCAAAATGAACTTAATAAATGCTACTTGTTTCCTCACATACGATATACATCACATCTTGTACTTACGTCCCTATGCAATTATGGCGACTTTTTTTCGCGTTCCACCAGCCTCGTGTCCATTGTCATCAATTTCGTTGTCCATTGCGTCCTCGCGAACTCTGCGTACTCGTATACGAAGCGTTTCCGTGTGGTTAGGATTTCGCACATGATCTTTTATGAACTGGCCAATACACTTTTCGTCGCATTATCCCTTCGTATAAAATATATGTTCGACCGGAACAGTTCTTTTTTCTCGGCTACTTTCGATTTGGACCGTACAATATTTTATTTCCACATGATGTTCGTTATCTTTTTCGTTCTCGTCGTCGTTGCCCGTCTTGGAATTTTTTTCCTGTACACGGCTCGCCGTCACTTTTTGTTCACCGCCGTCAACACTCATCGTTTTAATATTATTTCCTCGACGCTTCAATGAATTCTATTCGTTTATTTCGAAAGTTTTCTCAGTTGCTATTCTTATTTTCGCTATTTTTTATAATCCGGTAATGATTTAATAAAATTATTCGCGACTTTTATATGTTTGCAAAACGTGCACGACGGTACACGACGGTGCGTATCTCATTGAGATGGTCGTAAAGAACAGTGCCCGCCGAAAAAGCAGTTATTATCAGGTTGAGGCTAGGTCGCGCGCAGTGGCGCAGCAGTCGCGCGCGCGCACGTGGACAATTTTTTTTACGAACGCAATATATATCGTACGCGCACCGCCACTTTATTTGAATTTACTATTCTTGGAATATTTCATAATAGCAAATAATTTTTGACAATCCATGACGGTATTTTTACGACAATTATTTAAAATATGTCTCCTTCCTAAAAGTGATCGTTACGTAAGTTTATATAATTGTTCTTCGTTATAATTGTTCTGCATATTTTATAAACTGCCGTGTAACATTTAAGGCGCGTTTAGAGAGTCGGAGGGTTCTTGCTTTAAAGCTCTCGCTATTTTTTTTTTCTACACAGCTGATAATGCACAGACAAATACTATTCACTATGGTTTTGTATGGTTCGCTGCGTTCGACACTATCACGTGTCACAACAACTGTTCTGTTTCTTTCCTCAATTACTTTTCTTATGTTCGATTGCGTTTTTCTTAGTTGTTTTTTTTTGTTGTTTAAAGGTATCCCCCAACCATTTAACGTTATTGTACGGTAGTTGATTTTCACACGTGTAAATTTTCTGTTTTCGTTCGATAACTTTCGATAATATCTACAAGGTCCGCGGTAAATTTTTCAGAATTCTCAACTGATAATTCCTATGTTTCGATTTTATACATAACCGCACTTTTTATTCATAGATTACCTCATTTTTTTATCGTCGTTCGCTCTACACAATTTTATTATTTTTAAATTCACGAGAAACACGTTGAATCCTTTTTTTACTCATTTTCTTTCTGATGCACACCCGAAAATTTCACCAATTTCTTTTCTATCAATTTGGGTAACAAACAGGACGCGATAATCACATATTAAGATATAATCCTAACAAGTTCGCTGAATATATATATATATCTATCTTACATCGAGACACTGACATTGTCGACCGCACGTGCGCATGTGTATATACCCGTTTGCCCGCTCAAAACCACGCTGATCGTCACTGTGTCAGCGGTCCATACGTTGCGATATATATGTATACATGTGCTGCTAGAGGGGGCGTGAACGAATAAGTAGCCAAAATGAAAAAGCGAGGGATAAGAACGAAAGAGCTTTAGACGTAACGTTGGTATTCCACTTTTCTACAGTATACCAATATGTTTCTTTATATATTTGTTAACACAACATTTTGTATATTCTTTCGCATCGTCGTCCCTCTCATACCTTTTTAATGTGTACCGTGTTCTCTGACTCGATTTGTTGTTTTCAATTATTCAATACGTTTTAATGCGTTTTCAAAAGATAAATGTTTTGGTAGTCAAAGGTAATGTAAAATCTTTTGTCGGTACCTACTCGTTATGTATGATATACATACTCCGTATATGTGCATTTATAAATATATGTTGGAAAAAATTATAATCTCGTTTCCCGGTTTGACAAAAGAAACTTTGTTCCAAAAAAGTTTACATTATTGCAAAACGTCTTCGATCCATATATACGACTTTGATTTATCAAGAGTTGTGATTCGATTTTTTTTCTTTTTTTTTCAATGTTTTACCTGACGTTTTCCAAACGTATGCATTTTATTGTTATCGAAAGGTATTTATTCCAAAGCATTTTTGAATTTTCTGGCTATTATACTGGTTAGCGAATCAGAACGCATGCATAGCACTTTGACTTCCGGTTTTCGTTGTACACGCAACGACTCACGTATTGTTATAAGTTTTCACGCGATCTTTGTTTCCGCCCACCGCCAAAATCCAGTGTCTCCACCAGCGTCGTGTACTGTGCCGATCTCGTGCCTATTAGGACGCGCGGTAGTCTTCGTTTATTTTATATTATCCTTTCATACTTTTTTACTTTAATCGTTTTGCCGGTCAAGATTTCAAAATTATTAGTTCTTCGAAACATTTATCGTGTCATATTTATCGTCGTAATTACATATTGACACGTTGTAAGACCTTCGTGTTCGGCGTGCGCGGCCCTGCGAAATTACGCGTCACAATTTGTTTTCCACTTCGCCGTCGGAATTTTTTTTTTCCGTTTTCTTCATCATTACGTCGTTATTTATTCGTATTTACTTTACAATCATTCAATCATTTGTTTGAGGTTATGTACTTTTCGGGTTTTGTGCTTAATTTTCCCTCTTCGCCAGTGCACTTGATCCTTATTCATCGCTGCGGGCGTTCCGACATCCATCATTTCGCCGGTACATCGACGTGTTTTATTTCAGGTTAGTTTTTGTGATTTTCATACATCTCATTTTCTTTATTCTCTTGAACCTTTTTTTCATCACACGGTTGTTTATGCGACTTTCATTTTTCAGCTTCGCTGTAATTATTTTCTCATTTTCGCTACTTTCTTATTATAACAGTTCCGTACATCACATTATTATAGCAACAGAATGTCTGAGGATCCACAACGTTAAAATATCAAGAGTGGCGGCTTATGTTTCATCGTCATAAAAAACTCTGTCAAACCACGTTGTCTGCATACTATTGTTTGGACAAGTCGAAGTACTTCATAGCGAGACCCCTTGGCAATGATGTGCTCATCGCAGAGCACATTCGCAGATGTATGGGTTCCGCTGAAATTGTGTATCAATTTCTGGATTCTTATCGACCTGTTCCCGGCGATGAATTTATACATGAGGTGAGTCTTTTTCTGTTTATTCAACTTGTATACTCGGCGCATTCACTTTCATAAGAGTGCGGCAGGGTTTGCGTCACCGCTTCACTTACTTTCATTACCTGTCGTCATACCATCGTCACATTGCCTGATTGCTTGCATTATTTTTGTGAACAATTTTTGCCAACGGATACACATGTCACTTTGCGTCACGCTGTACATTTCTGTTTCATATTTTCTGTCATTCTGTTCTTCGTCGAAAAGATGGGTTGTGGCAGGGTTCGCGTTATCGCTTTGCTTAATTTGAATACTCGGTGTCAGACTATAGTCACATCGCCTGATTGCTTCCATTATTTATGTGAACATTTATTGCCAACGGATACACATGCCACTTTGTGCCATGTTCTATATTTCTGTTTTATATTTCATGTAATTTTGTTGTTCGTCGAAAAGATGGGTTGACGCTAACTGTATTTTATATAACTATGTATCTGTTTATTTCAGCTATCGTTGTCTGAGATTCATCCAAATATAAACACCGAGGACGGTTCATTTGCTATCCACCCTGTGCCAAGCGCAATAATTCCATCGGCCTACCCATTGTCGACAGCTTCGGAATATGGACGTGGGCATATCTTCGCAATTGATTATAATCCATCGCCCAATGATTTAGCCGCTTCTCTTCATGATCCATCGGCTTCTGAGTCGGTAAGTTTATTTTGCTTCCTACTTATTTACACCGTTACATTAATCGTTCCGGTCTGTACAAAGCAAGATTTTTTGTTTCGCTTCTGTTACATAGCATATTGTTCTTATGTATAGCGTAGCACGACGATAAACTTGCCCATATCCTATGCCCCTCGTTCGCTTGTCGTACGAGAAATATAGTTTCCTACTTTTCATATTTATAATTATTTAACATTGAGAAGCTACATTTCTTTTTTTGCGCTCTCTTTTCTTCGCAGGACGTGATTGTATATTTTCTTTTAATTATGATTTCGCGTGTACATCATGACAAATAATTATTTATTCAACGACTTTCAACAACATTTGCTCGAAATTATATTTTTCCGTCACAATCGCTACGATTCGTCGTGTAGTTTATATCGCGAATAATTCATCTCGAACTATTTTTTTTTTTTTAATTTTCGAAACATCAGCTTTGTAAATTGGAAAATATATAACTATTCGGGGCGTTATAAAATCGATTTTTTTCAGTAATTAAATTCGAATTTTTAATACTGAAAAATTTTTCTCCATAATTGTCTCATAGTTCTGTCAAATATTTCCGCGAGCAAACTTTTATGTACATGGATCTTTCACAGTTCTCATACGATTTCGTATTTTCATTTTCAGTTTAGTCTATTTTTTAAATTATTTCATGCCAATATTTTGTTCGGAAGAATTTGACCCGATGTGTACGAAGCAACATTTTTTTTCGTTTCTCTCACATAGCGTATCGTTCTTATGTACAGCGTAGCACGACGATAAACTCGCTCATATCCTATGCCCCTCGTTCGCTTGTCGTGCGAGAAATATCATTTCTTACTTTTCATACTTATAAATATTCAACATTGAGAAGCTGCATTTTTCTATGCGCTCTTTTTTCTTCGCAGGACGTGATTTTTATTTTCTTTTAATTATGATTTCGCGGGTACATCATGATATGTAATTGATCATTTAACTAATTCCTATAAAATTTGCTCGACATTATATTTTTCCATCACAATCGCTACGATTTGTCGTGTCGTTTATATCGCGATTAATTCATCTCCAAATATTTTTTTTTTTATTTTTCAAAAGATCAGCTTTGTAACTTGGAAAATATATCACTATTTGTCACGTGATTAAATCCATCTCTTTTCCGTGATTGTATTCGAATTTTTAATACTAACAAATTTTTCTCCATAATTGTTTCGTAGTTCTGTCAAATATTTCCGCGAGCAAACTTTTATGGCTATGAATCTTTCACAGTTCTCATACGATTTCGTATTTTTGTTTTCGGTGCAGTCTTTTTTTTTTATTATTTCATACCAATATTTCGTTTGGAAGAATTTGACCCGATGTGTACGAAGCAACATTTTTTTTCGTTCTCTCACATAGCGTCTCGTTCTTATGGACAGCGTAGCACGACGATAAACTCGCCCATATCCTATGCCCCTCGTTCGCTTGTCGTACGTGAAATATCATTTCCAACTTTCCATATTTATAATTATTTAATCGTTGAGAAGCTGCATTTTTCTTTGCGCTCTCTTTTCTTCGCAGGACGTAATTTTATAATTTCTTTTGATTATGATTTCGCGGGTACATCATGATATCTAATTAATCAATCAACGACTTTCTATAAAATTTGCTTGACACTCTATTTTTCCATCACAATTGCGACGATTTGTCGTGCCGTTTATATCGCGATTAATTCATCTCCAACTATATATTTTTTTTTTTATTCCCAAAAGATCAGCATTGTAACTTCGAAAATATCTCACTATTCGTCGCGTTATTGAATCCATCTTTTTTCCGTGATTGTATTCGAATTTTTAATACTGAAAAATTTTTCTCCATAATTGTGTCGTAGTTCTGTCAAATGTTTCCGCGAGCAAACTTTTATTGCTATGGATCTTTCACAGTTCTCATACGATTTCGTATTTTTGTTTTCGGTGCAGTCTTTTTTTTTTTATTAATTCATGCCAATATTTCGTTTGGAAGAATTTGACCCGATGTGTACGAAGCAACATTTTTTTTCGTTCTCTCACATTGCGTATCGTTCTTATGGACAGCGTAGCACGACGATAAACTCGCCCATATCCTATGCCCCTCGTTCGCTTGTCGTACGTGAAATATCATTTCCTACTTTCCATATTTATAATTATTTAATCGTTAAGAAGCTGCATTTTTCTTTGCGCTCTCTTTTCTTCGCAGGACGTAATTTTATAATTTCTTTTGATTATGATTTCGCGGGTACATCATGATATCTAATTAATCAATCAACGACTTCCTATAAAATTTGCTTGACACTCTATTTTTCCATCACAATTGCGACGATTTGTCGTGCCGTTTATGTCGCGATTAATTCATCTCCAACTATTTTTTTTTTTTTATTTCCAAAAGATCAGCATTGTAACTTCGAAAATATATCACTATTTGTCACGTAATTAAATCCATCTCTTTTTCGTGATTGTATTCGAATTATTAATACTAACAAATTTTTCTCCATAATTGTTTCGTAGTTCTGTCAAATATTTCCGCGAGCAAACTTTTATGTACATGAATTTTTCACAGTTCTCATACGATTTCGTATTTTTGTTTTCGGTGCAGTCTTTTTTTTTTTTATTATTTCATGCCAATATTTCGTTTGGAAGAATTTGACCCGATGTGTACGACGCAACATTTTTTTTCGTTCTCTCACATAGCGTATCGTTCTTATGGACAGCGTAGCACGACGATAAACTCGCCCATATCCTATGCCCCTCGTTCGCTTGTCGTACGTGAAATATCATTTCCTACTTTCCATATTTATAATTATTTAATGGTTGAGAAGCTGCATTTTTCTTTGCGCTCTCTTTTCTTCGCAGGACGTAATTTTATATTTTCTTTTGATTATGATTTCGCGGGTACATCATGATATCTAATTAATCATTCAACGACTTCCTATAACATTTGCTTGACACTCTATTTTTCCATCACAATTGCGACGATTTGTCGTGCCGTTTATATCGCGATTAATTCATCTCCAACTATTTTTTTTTTTTCCAAAAGATCAGCTATGTAACTTCGAAAATATATCACTATTCGTCGCGTTATTAAATCCATCTTTTTTCCGTGATTGTATTCGAATTTTGAATACTGAAAATTTTTTCTCCATAATTGTCTCGTAGTTCTGTCAAATATTTCCGCGAGCAAACTTTTATGGCTATGAATCTTTCACAGTTCTCATACGATTTCGTATTTTTGTTTTCGGTGCAGTCTTTTTTTTTTTATTATTTCATGCCAATATTTCGTTTGGAAGAATTTGACCCGATGTGTACGAAGCAACATTTTTTTTCGTTCTCTCACATTGCGTATCGTTCTTATGGACAGCGTAGCACGACGATAAACTCGCCCATATCCTATGCCCCTCGTTCGCTTGTCGTACGTGAAATATCATTTCCTACTTTCCATATTTATAATTATTTAATCGTTGAGAAGCTGCATTTTTCTTTGCGCTCTCTTTTCTTCGCAGGACGTAATTTTATTTCTTTTGATTATGATTTCGCGGGTACATCATGATATCTAATTAATCATTCAACGACTTCCTATAACATTTGCTTGACACTCTATTTTTCCATCACAATTGCGACGATTTGTCGTGCCGTTTATATCGCGATTAATTCATCTCCAACTATTTTTTTTTTTTTTTCCAAAAGATCAGCTTTGTAACTTCGAAAATATCTCACTATTCGTCGCGTTATTGAATCCATCTTTTTTCCGTGATTGTATTCGAATTTTAAAAACTGATAAATTTTTCTCCATAATTGTTTCGTAGTTCTGTCAAATATTTCCGTGAGCAAACTTTTATGTTCATGAATCTTTCACAGTTCGTATACGAATTCGTATTTTCGTTTTCGGTTTAGTCTTCTATTTTTTTTTATTATTTCATGCTAATTATCGCCGTTTGAGATATATTCCATGCTGCGTAGAAAACAATAGTGCTTGCAAAAAAATGCGCTATCAGAATAGCAAAGAAGGAATGTACCGAAAAATATAAAATATCGTTTTATGAATGAATGAAAAAATTTTGAACCGTTTAGAATGTACTGCAACAAGCGGTATATCGACAAATAGCAAGGAACGGAGACGAACACCTTAATGATTACATATGTTGACATTTTTCAGCTCGATGCACGGATGAATGGGAAAAAAAGCAAAATGCAACGATGGAATGGATAATTTTGAGAAACATCGGAAACGTCGATTGAGACGCGAAAAATAAAAACACCGCCGGTGGAAGTTCGAGTCCAAACAAAAATGAGTTGTAAGACTTTTATCGAATAAATATAGCAATAAAATCATTCTCACGATCAAAACGTCCTTTTGGTGTCGGCTGTAATATTATTATGGAAACAAAAAAATTCAAATTTGCCTGAGTCATATGCACCCGAATGAATAAATAAAACAATGACAATCGCAGTATTTTATTTCTTGACAAAGAATACTTCACGAGAGATATTCCGAATGTAAAGGAGCACTGAAACCGTAATGTGTGCATTGTGAAAATGTAACCAATAAAGATCGATATTCAATGTTGACGCATGGAGGATATGAAAATTATCAAAAGTAATGTCGAAGGTTCATGATTGTTACTTTTCAGAAACAAATCGAAGAGAAAAGACGATTGTAGAAGAATTGTCGAAAAGAGCGGAAAAGTAACGCACAGAAAAAAAGGTTCAATTCGAAAATGGAAAAAACCAAGTTTAAACGGAGAAGAACTGTTGAAAAAAAAGAACTGGAATACGTCACAGAATTCCACAACGTACACGAGAGATTTCCGACGGAAAATGAAGCGCACGGCTACGAATTAACAACGGTGAGAAAAAAAACGGAAGTTGAAAAAATTGTTGAAATAACTATGTGATGATTGTAAAAAAACGAAGTGAAAGTTGAAAAAATTATTGAATAAACTATGTAATGATTCTATACAAACGAACTATCATAAAATTATCGATTTGCAGACACCGGGGAGTACGGGTACATCGACGAGAAATCCATTAGGCGAAGGGACGTCCTCTTTGCAATTGAACGAGGAACGAACCGATAATGACAACGAACATGAAACGAACACGCCAAATCCCAATGGAGATCGTACAATTGCAGATCAATGTAGAAAAGCACCGACGATGGCAAAAATACAGAAGATGCAAGCATCGCTGTGGGATGTCATACAAATGTTGACGACGAGGGCGATAAGAACGTTGAAATACTTACCGTTGGAGGTGCAAATCCAATTGAAAGTGATG